>JAJHSJ010000008.1:60339611-60430316 GCA_021015155.1 Magnolia officinalis
TTTTAGACCTTAGTTTTATGTCAGATATCATTAAGTTATTTACACTATTTTTTAGGGTATTATTAAACTCTAGATAGACTTGTGATGCATTTTTTTTTTTTTTTTAATTTTTAAAAAGGGGAATCATACCATTGTATGAGAGAGTATGGATGATCATATTCACGCACAGGTCTACCCCACCGTACATGTGGCTTATGGAGGTTAATCATGGCGGTCCAAATTGTTGGCCACACAAGGATGTGGTACATCGGCGAAATTAATCATCGCCCATCTGATCAGTTCGATCGAATGGACGGTTGGAAAGTAAAAATGGTCAATGGTGTGAATTCATTAGCATAAAAAAATTGAATGGTCAGGATGGTACATTCCACATAAGTTTTGGATCTTGCTTGATTTACAATTGGCACATTAGTGGACAGTCTGAATTGATGTAGAACCAGTCCACGTGTACAGTGGATGCCAGATCTCTTGAAGTGTAATGAGATTCCAATCGTGTGAATGCCAGTCCAGTGATACAAAGATGGTCATGTGTTGAGAATCGCTCGAAGGAGGGAATACGTGTTTCCGCGTCTTGAGTTGTCCTTTGTGTAACAGATCCAGCAGAACCTACGAACGAGCCCCACACCCGCCAACTTAAAAAGCATGTGGGACATCTGAGTGGTGCGCACGAAGAACACACGTGAAATGTTTGGTGCTGCAGACGTCTTCAATTTGATTGAAATCAAGGGTATGTCGGTGTCATAGACAAAATTCAGAAAAATTTCTGTTGCTCGTTGGACAGTTTTGGAATTGCCATTCGATGTCAGTGAAGGTTGCTTTGTTGTCATTAACTGGTCTTCAATGTCATTGACTGGTTTTCGATGGTTGTCGATGCCATCGAAGGTCCCATCGATGACACTCTCAAAACTGTATAAGCGCACAATTTATTTCTAATTTTTGTTGTGATAGTATATATATCGAGAGTAATCGGGATTGGGTATTCTAATTAAATGTTAAGATGTTCTTAAGGTATTTCAGAGCAAAGTTAGGATTATGAAAAATGATTTTGGGATTGTTCGAATCGGTAAGTCCATCAATCTCTTATCATATCAGTTCATAGTGGATTGCTTGTTGCTTTGTGTCCTAATTTTTTTCCATGAGAGTTTTTTCATGTAAAAATTGTGTGATCTCTATGTGCTTTTCTTTGTATTTGATTTCACCTTGTGTGATTGAATTTGGGTTTGCTTCCTCATGATCCCAACAAGTGACACCAAAGCTAACATTGGGGTTTCGAGTTCTAATATGAATTATGTGACGAAAGAGTTTAACGTGAGGTACGAAATAGAGAAGTTTACCGATAGAAATAATTTTGAACTATGAAGGTAAAGATGAGAGGCCTTTTAGTTCAATGAAGATTGTAACACGCTCTCTTTGCCAAGACAAAGTATCCTGTATATATAAGTGATAAAGAGTGAGATGAACTTAATGAGAGTGTTACAATCTTAATCCAATTATGTCTAGTAGACAATGTGCTTTACAATGTCCTGGATCGAAAGACCATCGCAGGGATATAGACAAAACTAGATAGTTTGTACACGAAGAAATCCCCTTGGCAGTCGTTTGTATATTGAGAAGCAGTTCTATAATCTTAAGATGACAGAGGAGGTCTGATATTAATGAATACATAAGCACATTCAATGAATTGCTTTATAAACTGAGGAATGCGACTATTAAGATCGAAGAAGAAATTAAGGCTTAATTATGTTTAATTTGCTTCCACCATCTTACGAGAATCTCATGAACACTCTGATCCATGATATGGATACCATCGATATTGAAACTGTCATCTCAACCCTTCATGAGAAGCAGTTGAGAATGAAAGATAGTGGCAATGGTACTTCTATAAATGAGTTTGTTGCCAGGGAAAAGAATTCTGAAAAAAAGAAGAAGAAAATTCTCTGTTTAGATCTAAATCGAAAGGGAAATGTTGGAATTGTGGGATGACAGGACACATTAAAAGGATTGTCAGAATCCTAAGGCACGGAAAGGATATAAATATGAGAATACGACGGAGGAGGCCAGTACAGTACAATCTAGTGAGGAGGTGGATGGTGGTGATGTCTTGACCCCATCCAAATCTTGTTACCTCAGTAATGACTGGATTTTGAATTCGAGGGCCTGATACCACATGACTTCTAATTACAGGGATTGGTTCATCACTTATAGCGATTGAGTGTGATGATGGAGACAATTTTTATGAACAATGACATTGCCTATAAGGCGATTGGAATCGGTTCAGTGCGCATCAAAATGTTTGATGGAATTGAGCATATTATAACAAATGTGTGACATGTTTTGAACCTCAACAAGTACCTGATATCTCTTTAGGGCATTTAAGGCACTTGGGTATAAGTTTATAAGTTTGATCGAGTTCTTAAAGTAATTTCTAAAAGGGCACTCATAGTAGTGAAAGTGTAGTAGAATAACAACCTTTACAAGTTGATTGGGAATACCGTATTGGGTGAAGCTACAATGTCTGTGGTGGAGTCTATGTCAGCACGTTTATGGTATGCACGTCTAGGCCACATAAGCGAGCACAGTATGAAGGTACTTTCTGATCGTTCTCTGATTCCTGTATTTAAAAGCATTGATTTTCATATATGTGAGTATTGTATATATGGTAAATAATCACGGCTAACTTTTAAAACTAGAAAGATGTTTATAAGTATATACTAGATCGAGTATGTGCATTTAGATGTATAATGCCCGTCACCCGTAGTTTTGGATGGGGATAATCATTTTTTTGTCTAATTTATCGATGACTACTATAGAAAAGTGTGGGTTTATTTTCTCAAAAATAAATCTAACATATTCACCACATTCAAAGTATGAAAGGCGATGGTTGAAATGTAGACATGGCATAAACTAAATGTTTTAAGGACAAACAATGGATATAAATTTACTTTAAAGTAATTCAATTAGTTTTGTAAAGATGATGGAATTATAAGGCACTATACAATGAGGCACACACTTAAACAGAATAGTGTAATGGAATGAATGAATCAGACTCTCTTGGAGAGAGTCCAAAGCATGTTGAGTAATGTTCGATTGAACAAGGAGTTATGAACTGAGGCTGTTAACACTACCTGTCACTTAATGAATTGATCCCCGTCTACACCGATGACTGTAAGATTTCAGAAGAAATATAAAGTGGTCATAATGTTGATTATTCACAGTTGCGGGTTTTTGGTTGCAATGCTTACTCTTATGTATCGTCACTTGAGAGAGATACGTTAGTCCAAATGGTGAAGAAGTATACTTTTGTAGGCTATAATGATGAAGTGAAGGGATACAAGTTGTATAATCGGGTCACTCATAAAATCATAATTACTTGAGATGTCAGGTTTAATGAAGAGTCCTTATTCCGCAAGAACGAACATAAGGAATCAGAGAAATCAGTTGTCATTGATGTCGAGATTGAAAAAGTTGATACACAAGCATATCCTGAGCTGCATGCAGAGGTATAGGAGCAGGTGGAGCAATGATCTCTCAGAAGAAACCTATCGAGAGATCGTATATCACCATTTAGATATAAAGATGACTCGAATATTGCATTAACCCTCATTACAGATCAGGGGATCCGCCTATCTTATAAGAAGCACTAGATGACCTAGCTGCTAAGAAGTGGATGATGATCATACATGGTGAGATGAACTCTTTGTATAAGAATGAGACATGGTAGCTGGTGGAGCTTCTAGTGGGATGTAAATCAATCGGCTATAAATGGATTTATAAGAAAAAGAATGATAGATACGATGTGAGATTTGTCGCGAAAGGGTATGTGCAGAAGGAATATGTTGACTTTAGTGAAATTTTCGTGTTTGTGGTCAAGCAGGTGTTTATTAGATTTGTGTTGGCACTAGTTGCCCTCTACAACCTGAAGTTGGAACAAATGGATGTGAAGCCACTTTCATATATAGGGAGTTGGAAGAACAGATTTATATGAAGTTACCAAAATATTTTGAAGTAAAAGGGGATGAGAATAAAATTTACAGGTTGAGAAGGTTGTTATATCGGTCTGAAATAGTCGCCTGCGCAGTGGTACAAAATGTTTAATACTTTCATGTTAGGTCAACGATTTACCAGAAATGAATATGATCACTGTGTTTATTACAAGACACTGAATGATAGACAATTCATCGTACTGATATTGTATGTAGATGATATGCTTATTTCAGCCATAGTATGTCTAAGATTGATACGTTGAATATTTAATTGTCAGGGACATTTGGAATGAAAGATCTAAGAGTGTAAAGAAGATTCTCGGCATAAATATTCACAAAGATAAAAAAGAGTAGGATACGATTATCACATACATAATACCTTGAGAATGTATTAATAAAGTTCGGTATGGACAAGTGAAACCAATTAGTACACCCCATGCTGCTCACTTTAGGCTTCTTTTGAATTATATCGTACTATAGATGAAGAAAAACAAATAATGTCTCGTGTACTATATTCAAACGTCGTTGGTAGTTTGATATATGCCATGATCTTTATGAGACTGGATATTTCACATTCAATGAGTGTTGTGAGTAGATACATGGCTAACCCCAGCAAGCAACATTAAGAAGCAATGAAATGGTCATTTCAGTATATATGAAGTAAAATAGACTACATCTTGACGTTTCAAAAGTCATATCACAAATTGACAGGCTATATGAATGCCAATTATGCAGAAAATGTGGAGAATAGAATGTCGACTTTCGACTACTTGTTTGTGTTATTGGGTGGGGCGATCAGTTGGATGTCAAAACTTCAGTCTATGGTTGCTCTTTTCACAATCAAAACTGAGTATATGGTGGTAACAGAGGCATTCAAATAAGGTGTATGATTGAAATGAATAGCTTGGGCATCAACAGGAGGTTGTACCAATTAATGGTGATAGCAAAAGCATGATTAATTTATCTAAGAACTCTGTTTATCACTTACGTATTAAACATATTGATGTTCATTATCATTTTATCCAATAGGTGCTTGAGGAAGGCAGTGTGACTCTAGAGAATATTCATATAAGCGTGAACTCAATCGATATCTTTATGAAAGTTGTTTATGTTAGACAGCTCACATACCTTGTATATCCTTACCTTGTATATCTTGTTTCTATAGGTAGAGAATTTTGCGTTTATTACTTTCCTTGTATAGATGATTGTAATATCTATATATTCAACCCCATTGGGTTGTCTCAAATACACAGAAAAGCTTATGCATCTCTTTGCTTTCATGGTATCAGAGCCTCCCTGATCCGAAACCGTCCCTGCGTCGTCCGGTCACCACCCCTGCTGCGTCTGGCAACTGCCTCTGCTCATCCGACTGCCCCTACATCGTCCGGCCGCCTCTCCTGCCTCATCTAATCGCCCCTGCTGCATCGTCCGGCCATCCCTGCTGCGTCCGGTCACTGTCCTTGCTCATCCAACCGCCCCTGCGTCATCCAGCTGTCCCTGCTACGTCGTTCAGCGACCCCTCTGCTTTAGATTTGCTCTTCCGAATCCTCCAGATCTACTAGTCCGAATACTGTTCTAGATCTATTATTGCTCCAGATCTGCTCGTCCTGTTTTGGATCTGCTTATTCGAACTCTGTTACGTTCGAACCTGTTGCTGCTGCTCCAGATCCGCTGTCCGAATACTGTTGCTGTTCGAACCTATTACTATTGCTGTTGTTCCATCCTGTTCCAGATCTGCTTGTCTGAATCACATCTCTGTTCAAACTCGTTGTTGTTGCTGTGTTATTCTGTCAGATCCAAAAACTATAATTGCTTGGGTATCTCCTGCTGTACGGTACATCTTACACCTTCTTCTGCTGTAACTCTTTGAGTACTTTACATTACTTCAGAACAATGGACAAGAACTCATCACGTACAGAGGCCCCACATTGTAGTTTTGATGGTACCAACTATTCTCTATGGGCTATCCATTTCCAGAACTTCCTCAAGGGTTGTGGTTTGTGGGGACTCATTGATGGATCTGTTTCTATCCCCACTTCCACAGATGCCGATAAATTAGCTAATTGAGACATGAACAATGAACGAATTATTACCTAGATTCTCGATTCGGTCAATCTATCCATTGCTATTGGCCTCACACCTCATCGCACTGCTAAGACAATGTGTGAGCATTTCCAGACAATTTATCAACAGAGTAGTGCGGCTCGATTATACCGCCTGAAATAGGATCTCATTAACCTTACTCAGGGTGATGACAATATTGTCACTATTTGGACAGAGATGGCTATGATGGATCCAACATTTCCTCGTGACTTTAAGATATTCCAATCTATGCGCGAGAGTGCGAAAGTATGACAATTTCTTATGAAGCTGCGTCAGGAATTTGAGCATTGTCGGGCTGGTCTCTTGAACAGTAGCTCTCATCCTTCATTGAATTCGGTTATTAGTGATTTATTGGCTGAGGAACAACGACTGAAGGTTCTCTCTCTTCCTTCCTCAACTTCGGGATCATTGATATGGTGCTTGCTGTGTCTACTACGACACCAACACGTGGTTCCACTCATTTGACTTGTCGCGGCTACAACAAGGTGGGCCATATTGTCGCTCAATGCAAAGAATGGTGTGCTTATTGTCGATGGACTGGTCATGGTATTCAGGACTGCCGTACACGTGCCTATGCATCTTTTTTAGGCCGTGGCCGTGGTGGTCATGGTCGTGGCAGTGATCGTGCTCTTTCTGCTACTACTACCACTATTTCTTCCGAGCCGTCTGTTAGTGGTTCTCCACCTACTGTTTCTGCTAAAGGTATTTCATCTCCGTTGACTCCTGCAATGCTCCAACAAATCGTTCAGGCCCTTTCTGCGGCCGGTATGTCAGGTATATCCCCATCTCTTACATGGTTCTTTGATTCGGGTGCTTCCAATCATATGACCGGTGTTGTATCCCATCTTTGTGACATTCGTCCCTACACCGGCAATCAGACTATTTCGACTGCGGACGGCACCAGACTATCTATTCAGTCCATTGGTTCATTGACTTTCTCTCCTTCTGCTCATCGTCAGTTCACTCTTCGTGATGTGTTTCATGTCCCTAACCTCTCCTCCATTTTAATTTCAGTTGGTCAACTCACATCCAATAACTGCTTAATCATATTTCTTCTTAACTGTTGTTTTGTGCAAGATGTGGCAATGAGGAAGGTACTTGGGAAGGGTAGGCGGTATAGTCGTCTGTACGTGTTGGACTTTGATCCATCTGTCACTTTGGCTCGTTGTTTCTTTTCTCCATCTTCATCAGATATTACTTCAGCAAATAAATTATGAAAAATGTGGAACTTTCGCCTGGGTCATCCACATTCTGATCAGTTACTTCAGTTAATTTCATCTGACATGTTAGGGAATATTTCTCTTAATAAAAATGATTTGGATTATTCTTGTTATTCCTGTTGTCTTTTAAAAAGTAAGTGTATTCCTTTTCTTTAAGTACTATAAAATTATCTTCTATGTTTGAACTTGTGCATACGGATGTCTGGGGTCCTTCACCAATTATATCTCTCTCTGGATTACGATATT
Source organism: Magnolia officinalis (assembly GCA_021015155.1). NCBI lineage: Eukaryota > Viridiplantae > Streptophyta > Magnoliopsida > Magnoliales > Magnoliaceae > Magnolia > Magnolia officinalis. Next base: position 60,347,164 of record JAJHSJ010000008.1, read on the forward strand.
ATGTTATATTCATTGATGATTTTACACGGTACACTTGGATTTACTTTCTTCAATCGAAGTCACACGTTTTTGAAAAATTCAAGTTATTTCACTCTATGGTGGAGACTCAGTTTCAGGTTGCAGTTCAAACTCTCCGATCTGACTCAGGGGGAAATATCTCTCAACCGAATTTCGTACATTTCTTCAAGGTCATGGGATTATTCATCAGACCACCTGTTCTGATACTCTACAACAGAACGGGGTGGCTGAACGGAAAAATCGTCATATTGTTGAAACTGCCAACTCTCTGATGACAGCTATGGGTGTTCCTCGTTCCTTCTAGGCGGAAGCCATGTTACATTCCGTCTACTTGATTAACCGGATGCCAACCAAAGTTCTGCACAGTAAATCTTCATACTTTGTTCTCACTAGCTTACCTCCTGCATATTCCACATTCCGTATTTTTGGTTGTATCTGTTATGTTCACCTGGCTTCACGTGAATGTAATAAACTATCTCCAAAATCGGTCAAATGTATGTACTTGGGATTTGGGAAAACTCAAAAGGATTTTCGATGTTATGATCCTATTTCTCGTCGTGTTCAGGTTTCACGACATGTTGTTTTTCTTGAACATATTGTATTTTATTCATCTCTTCCTCCCTGCACACTCCAAACTCTTCTGGTCTAACCACCTTTCCTGAAATTCCGTTTGCCTCAAGTACTCTCCGTCGTCTGTTGCAGGTTTACTCACGTCGACCACATACAGATTCACCACCTATTACTTAACCCGAACCTACTGTACCTGTTGCGGATCCCGAACCTACCTCGATACATCATTCCGCTCGTGAACATCGAGCGCCTGATTGCTTAATATGCTCTATGTTTGCAATGAATGCTACTCTGGATACTGTTTCTATTCCTACTTCATATTCTTAGGCAGCCACTCATGATTGTTGGAAGAAGGCTATGACAGAAGAACTTGTGGCATTGAATGATAACCATACATGGGACATTGTCACTCGACCCGCTGAACAACAGCCAATTGGTAGCAAATGAATTTATTCTGTCAAGTTCAAGTCTGATGGATCATTGGATCGATACAAGGCTCGACTTGTCGCTCAGGGATACAAACAGGAATACGAAATTGATTACGATGAGACTTTCGTTCCCGTGGCCAAGATGAAAACTGTTCGTACTCTTCTGGCTATATCTTCTGTTCGCTCATAGCCACTCTCTCAGATGAATGTGAAAAATGCTTTTCTTCATGGAGACCTCCAAGAAACCGTATATTTGAAACCTTCTCCTGGCTCTTTAATTCCCGACAATAAGGTATGTCACCTAAAGAAAGCCCTGTACGGCCTCAAACAGGCACCGCGAGCATGGTTCCAACGCTTTCAGGATGTTGTTACGGGTGCTGACTTTACTCAAAGTGGTCATGATCCATCCTTATTTTTGTGCACCACTGCTACGACATTGTTATTGTTCTGGTTTATGTTGATGACCTCCTACTGACTGGTAGCGATGCTACTGACATTTTGGCTTTAAAGGAAGTTCTGCAAGCATCCTTCAAGATGAAAGACCTCGGCCATCGAACATACTTTCTTGGACTTGAATTTTCACGTTTCAACCTGAGGATTTTGGTCAGCCAACATAAATATACCAAGGACTTCTCGCCTTGGCATCATTGGCAGATCAAAAGACGGTTCAGATTCTTTTATAACTTAACATTCACTATGGCCGTGACGATGATGATCTACTTGCACAGCCCGATTTATACCACCGTCTGGTTGGGAGTCTGGTTTACTTAACTATGACTCGCCCTGATATTGCCTATGCTGTCCAAGTCGTCAGTCAGTTTGTTTCTACCCCTCGGACTCTTCATATGACTGCGGTGTTACGTATCCTACGGTACCTTCGTGGAACTCTAGATCGATCTCTGTTCTTTTCCTCCACGGCGACTCTGGACCTTCGTGCTTATTCGGATGCTGATTAGGCTGGATGCACTCTCACATGAAGATCTACCACTGGCTACTGTTTTTTTCTTAGCACTTCTCTCATCTCTTGGAAGCGTAAGAAGCATGCCACTATTTCCAAATCGAGTACAAAAGCCGAGTATCGGGCTATGTCAGCTGCGTGTAGTGAGCTCATCAGGTTAAATGGACTTCTTTCAGACTTGGGCATTCCTCTACAAAATCCTACTCCATTCCATGTCGATAATCTCAGTGCAATTCAGATTGCCTCTAACCCAATTTTTCATGAACGGACGAAGCATATTGAAGTTGACAGTCATTTTATCCGTGAGAAATTTCAGTTTGGGCTCATTTCTCTTCCACATGTGGCATCCCATGATCATATTGTTGACATTCTCACCAAGTCCCTCACGTCTGCACGTCACTCTTTTCTTGTTGGCAAACTATTACTTGTCGATGACCAGCATTAGTTTGAGGGGGGATGTTAGACAGCTCACATACCTTGTATATTTATACCTTATATATCTTGTTTCTATAGGTAGAGAATTCTGAGTTTATTACTTTCCTTGTATAGATGATTGTAATATCTATATATTCAACCCCCTTGGGTTGTCTCAAATACACAGAAAAGCTTTTGCATCTCTTTGCTTTCAGTTTATATACAGAAGCTCAAGTTTTGTGTGATTTCTCTAGGCCTGGTGAATGCTTAATAAAGATGGAATATGTACGGGAAGCGACGATGTAGTTACGATGGAGGACGATTAAAGATGGCGATGACATGGTGGAGCAATGGAGCATGAAGATTGAATCCATGTTGGAGATTGTTGTCAGATATCTTCAATTTGACTAAGATCAAGGGTCTGTCGATGCCATCCAGAACATTTGAAAAAATCACAGTTGCTCGCTGGACAATTTTAGAGTTGTTACTCGATGCCATCGAAGATGGCTTCGAGGTCATCAATTGGTCTTCGATGGTTGTTGATGTCATCGAAGGTCCCATTGGCGGTGAGTGCAGAACTGTATAAGTGCGCGATTTGTTTCTAATTCTGGGTTTGATAGCATATATATTAAGCGAATTGGGATTAAGGTATTTTAAGTGAATATTTAGACGTTCCTAAGGTATTCTTGATCAAAGATAGGGTTTTGAGAAAGTATTTTGGGGTTATTTGTGATGGGGTTTTCCTCCTCAGTTCAGAGGAGAGGTAGCACGGTTTTCTTATTAGACTCTAATTCCTACGCTTATGCGCAGTTTCCTTATGTGACTCTAATTCCTTCGGTTCTCTATTTAAGGGGTTCCGAAATGGGATTAGGGTATTCTAAGGTTTCCTAAAGGTTTTCTATGACGGCTTAGGGCTATCAAAGGTGTGAGAGAGAGAGAAAGAGAGAGAGGAAGCTTGGGGAAGGGAGGCTATGCTCGTAGAGGTGATCTACCATATCTCAGCGCTTCCATGTCCTCGTAATCGGTGAGATCTCTCCATTTTCTTTGTTTCTCTTATTGTTTATCCACTCCTGCATGAGTGAAGAAGGTTGTAACGTTCTACTTCATAGTGGATTGTTGATCTGGACGAGGTCCCGTGGTTTTTACCTCTTTGAGGGTTTTCCACGTAAAAATCTCTTGTGTGGTGTGGTTTATGCTTTGATTTATTTCATTGCATTCTTATTCCATAAGCCTGGTTTATTTCGGGAGGCTAGATCCTAAGGTTTTGTGCAAGGCCCTCAACAAAGTGGTATCAAAGCTAAGTTCATTGAACAGGTAGGATCGATTTTTTGAATTATGGAAGGTGGCTCATCAAGGATGATTAGCCTCAATGGTTCTAACTGGACCATATGGAAGGCTAAGATGGAGGACTTGCTTTATTGGAAGGACCTATATTCTCCAATTTTAGGCATATCAGTAAAATCTAAGGATATGTCTGATGATGATTGGAAGAAGATGGACTGAAAGGCGGTGGGGTTTATTAGACAATGGTTGGATGATTCTGTGTTCTACCATATGTCTACAGAGACCTTAGCCGCTAGCCTATGGATGAAGTTAGAATGACTGTATGAGAGGAAGACAACCGGTAATAAAAATTTTCTGATAAGGCGACTTGTGAATCTCAAGTTTAAGGATGGTGGTTCTGTGGCCGAGCACATGAATGGGGTCAACAATATAGTGAACCAGCTCTCTGCTATGAAGATGGTCCTGGATAATGAATTGTAGGCTTTGCTATTGCTTTGTTCGTTGCCTGACAGTTGGGAGACATTGGTGGTGTCTCTAAGTAACTCCGCGCCAGACGAAAAGGTATCCATGAAACTGGTAACCAGTTGTCTCTTCAATGAGGAGACAAGGAAGAAGTCTAAGGGATCTACTCAGCAAGAGGCCCTTGTGACACAAGAACGGGGGAGAGGAAAGAACAGGAAGGGTGGGAAGGCCCAAGATAAATTAAGAGGCAAGTCGAGTAACAGAAAAGATGTTGATTGCTGAAATTGTGGCAAGAAGGGCCACTACAAGCATGAATGTCGTGGTAAGAAGAACGACAAGAAAGGAAAAGGAAGATGAATCAGATTCCACTGGGGTCGCTTCAGATTGCTACGTTGTAGTTATTCTTTCAGCAGATCACGATATAAGTCTCACGACTACGAGTCAGGACACCGACTGGGTGATAGACTCTGGAGCCTCATTTTATGCGACTCCACGCAGGGACTTCTTCACAAGCTATAAGTCAGGTGACTATGGGACCGTGAAGATGGAAAATTCTAGGGTATCGAATATCGTAGGGGTCGATGATATTTGTGTGAAGACCAATGTGGGCTGCACATTGGTTCTCAGGGATGTGAGGCATATCCCAGACTTTCGCCTCAACTTGATGTCGACGGGAAGGTTGGATGATGATGACTATGAAAGCCAATTTTTTGGTGGACGATGGAAGCTCATCAAGGGTTCGTTGATCGCAGCCAGAGGAAAGAAGTGTTGCACCCTTTACATGGCAAGTGTCAGTGTATGCAAGGGTGGGTTGAACGCAGCGAAAGATTCAACTATTGACATGTGACACAGGCGTCTATGCCACATGAGTGAAAAAGGGCTTCACCTACTAGCAAGGAAGCAGCTCCTTCCAGACGTGACAGGTATAGCTCTCAAAACCTGTAATGATTGTTTATTAGGGAAACAACATAGAGTTTCATTCGTAAGATCTTCTTCTCATGTTAATAAAGTGCATGCATTAGATTTGGTTTATTTTGATGTTTGTGGTCCTATGAGGACAAAAACCTTGGGTGGGGCATTGTATTTTGTCACTTTTATAGATGATGCATTTAGGAGGGTTTGAGTTTATGCTTTAAAATTCAAGGACAAGGTCTTTGGTGTGTTTAAATTGTTTCATGCTATGGTTAAGAGAGAGACAGGTAGATCATTGAAGTGCATCCGTACTGACAATGGTGGTGAATACATTGACGACTTTCATGAGTATTGTAAGCCCCTGGGTATACGACATGAACAGACGGTTCCCAAGACCCCCCAGCATAATGGTGTAGCTGAGCGAATGAATCGCACCATTGTAGAGAGAATCAGATGCATGTTATCTCATGCAAAATTATCCAAGATGTTCTGGGGAGAAGTAATGCACACGACAGTGTATTTGATAAACAGGTCTCCATCAGCCCCGTTGAATGGAGAAGTACCTGAGAAGGTGTGGACTGGACAGGATCCATCGTACAATCATCTCAGGGTGTTTGGATGCAGGGCATCAGTTCACGTACCAAAGGACGAGAGGTCCAAGCTCTATATGAAGAGTAGGCAGTGTGTGTTCTTTAGGTATAGTGATGAGAATTTGGTTATAGATTGTCGGATCTGACCGAGAAGAAGCTCGTCATGAGCAGAGATGTGGTATGTTTTTGAAGATTAGTGTATAGAAGACATTAGTAAGCCAAAGAAGAACCAGCCTAGTTCAGGTGTGCTAGACGACATGGATCCGATTATTCCTCCCGTGGTGCCTAATGACGGGGGAGTACAACAAGGTGTAGAGGACGAGGAAGTACCTTTAGAAGATGAACCAGAGGAGTAACCCCACTTGATCCACCTGTTGAGCTACAGGTGAGGAGGTCATCTATGGACAGACAGCCGTCCGAGAGGTACTTGCCGCATGAGTACATTATGCTGACTGATGGGGGAGAGCCAGAAGATTATTCTGAGGCCCTTACCGATGAGCATAAGGGGAAGTGGTTGAAAGATATGCAAGAGACGATGAAATCCTTGCATAAGAACCACACCTATGACATGGTGAAACTACCTAAGGGCAAGAAAGCTCCAAGCAACAAGTGGGTGTTCAGAAAGAAGATTGAGCAGAAGAATTCACAGACAAGATTCAAGGCCAGACTTGTAGTGAAAGGGTTCAGTCAGAGGAAAGGTATAGACTTCGAGGAGATATTCTCACCAGTGGTGAAGATGACATCTATATGGGTGTTGCTTGGGTTAGCGGCTAGCATGGATCTAGAGATAGAGCAGTTAGATGTTAAAACTGCCTTCCTCCATGGTGACCTAGAAGAAGAGATCTACATGCACCAACCAGAGGGGTTCGAAGTCAAGAGCAAAGAGCATATGGTATGTAGGAAGAGCTTGTATAGGCTGAAACAAGCTCCACAACAATGGTACAAGAAGTTCGGCTCGTTTATGTTGAAGCATGGGTATGACAGAATGGAGTCGGACCACTGTGTGTTCACGCGCAAGTTCTCAGATGGTGATTTCTTAGTTCTGCTGCTATATGTTGATGACATGCTCATCATGGGAAAAGACATCAAGAAGATCGACAGGCTGAAACAGGAGTTGGACAAGTCATTTGCGATGAAAGACTTGGGCCCGGCTAAACAGATCCTAGGAATGGAGATAACCCGTGACAGAAACAGTAAGAAGCTTTGGCTGTCATAAGAGCGGTATATTGAGAAAGTACTAGAGCGGTTCAATATGAATGCAGCGAAGCCAGTCAGTACTCCACTGGATGGTCACTTCAGATTGAGTGACATGCAGTGTCCCAAGACGAAGGCAAAGGTGGATGAGATGAAGAAGATACCTTACGCGTCAGCAGTAGGAAGTTTGATGTATGTTATGGTGTGTACATGCCCTGACATAGCATATGCGGTTGGTGTTATCAGCCGGTATCTTGCCAATCCTAGTAAAGAACATTGGGCAGCGGTGAAGTGGATACTACGGTATCTAAGAGGCTCATCTAGGTTGAGCCTATGCTATGGTGACGAAAAACTTGTGTTAGAGGGCTACACAGATGTAGATATGGCAGGTGACATAAACTCCAGGAAGTATACATTAGGGTTCATGTTCACGTTTGCAAGGGGAGCGGTCTCGGTTGTAGCATTGTCGACGACAGAGGCCGAGTACATTGCGGTCACAGAGGCATGTAAAGAGATGCTTTAGATGAAGAGGTTCCTACAGGAACTTAGCCTGAAGCAGGAGCAGCACGCGGTCTATTGCAATAGTCAAAGTGCTATACACTTGAGCAAGAATCTAAGTCAGCACTCCAAGTCGAAGCACATAGAAATTCGGTATCACTGGATCAGAGATACTTTGGAACAGAAGGTGTTACAGCTTGAGAAGGTCCATACGGACGATAATGAGTCAGACATGATGACCAAGGCATTGCTCAAGGGCAAGTTCGAGGTTTGTAGAAACCTGACTGACTTGAAGAATGCGAATTCCTCTTGAGTCGGAAAGGAAGAGATTTGATGGGGTTTTCGTCCTCAGTTCAGAGGAGAAGTAGCACAGTTTCCTTATTGGACTCTAATTCCTCCGGTTCTCTATTTAAGGGATTCCAAAACGGGATTAGGGTATTCTATTCTAAGGTATTTTAAGGTTTCCTAAAGGTTTTCTAGGAGGGTTAGGGCTATCAAAGGTGTGAGAGAGAGAGAAAGAGAGAGAAGAAGCTTGTGGAAGGGAGGCTATGCTCGTAGAGGTGATCTACCATATCTCAGTGCTTCCACGTCCTCGTAATCAGTGAGATCTCTCCGTTTTCTTTGTTTCTCTTATTGTTTATCTACTCCTGCGTGAGTGAAGAAGGTTGTAACATTCTACTTCATAGTGGATTGTTGATCTGGACGAGGTCCCGTGGTTTTTACCTCTTTGAGGGTTTTCCACGTAAAAATCTCTTGTGTGGTGTGGTTTATGCTTTGATTTATTTCATTGCATTATTATTCCATAATTCTGGTTTGTTTCGGGAGGCTAGATCCTAAGGTTTTGTTCAAGGCCCCCAACAATTTGGATTAGTAAGTTCATCCATATCTTGTAATATCATTTCATAGGGGTTGCTAGCTTGTCACTTTGTATTGTAGTTTTTTCCCATGAGTTTCTTTTTATATGGAAAAATCATGTAATCTGTGTACTTTTTGTTTGCGTTTGATTTCACCTTATTTGATTAAATTCGGATTTGCTTCCACGTGATCCTCAACAGCCTATTCATCGCACAGGTCACATAGGTTAAATGTGGACCATTGGCAAGTACTTTTTAAACCATTCATTCTTTATATGTAAGAGTGGTCCACTTAATGAGGGAATCGCTTGATTTTTACAAACTTTATCTTTGTTGAGGAGGACACTTCATGCACAACTTAGATGTGACACTTGAAGGTGAAAGATTAACATGTGTGTTGCACTTGATGGTGTGCGTGTGGCCCTTTGTATCTACACACTCTATGGACGGCGTCCTAGTAAATGGTCGTGGATGCTTGACATTATCTTGGGTCACAATACTCATGATGGGGATGAATCTATATAATTTTTAATCATGATCTATTACCAACTTGAAAAAGAAAAAAGAAAAAAAGAAAAATTGATACTACGTGGGAATAAGACAATCCATACACATGCATACAGCCAATACACATGTGGTATATTGCACCTTAATCCCAACCGTCAACTTGGTTGGGCAATCACGAATTACATACTGGTGAGTGCTTAATCGATTGCATAATCCAAGCCTCTAAGTGGTGGATATTCGTTAATTGAATTTGGATATTTCACTTCATTTCATCTTAGCCATTCATTTTCTTCTGATCAACTGGACAATTAGGATCATCCGTCGGTGCAATGTTTGGGTTATGACCATATAAAGTAGGCTGATGATTAGATAATTCTGACTAAAATACGTTTACACCATGCATATATGAATGTATGCAATATAGATCACCATACTATACCAGAATATCAATTAATTCCTTGTTTATAATAATGTATGTATGTCTACTTGTATGTATACAAGTGTGCATGTGTGCATCACATGCAATTGAAACCAAATGTTACTATTAAAAGAGCTAAAAATTCATGTGTAGTCGCTTCATTTAATTGAGATTGATCTTAGTTCATAATCCAAACACATTTTAATGATTCAAGGTGGATGTAAAAATTTATATGATTGGAGGTTGATAATTTCTCTCTTTTGATTGAAATATATATATATATATATATATATATATATATATATATATATATAGCTTATATTTGTTTTAATAATGAGATAGCTTCAATCTAATTGTAATCATAATTAGTTAAAACAATAAAAATATAAACTTTAAAATAAAAATATGAGAAATCCATCTCAATGGCTCCATTAAGCTAGTGCGTAAATGTCAATCAAGTGCAATTTAGATTTTAAAAAGTGACATTGATATTTTTTGAGAGCCTAGTTGAGGAGGTCCATAATTCTGAATTGGACATTTTCTTGAACAAGATGACGATCAATTTCAATATTGTTTAATTAGCTTGTGAAAAATTAGGTCAATAACTATATGAATTGAGACTTTATTATCATAATAGAGTTTCGTTAGTTCATTATAATAAACCCTCAAATCTTTTAACAAAAGTTTCAGCTAAGTTAATTCACATGTAAGAGTGGCCATGGAGCAGTATTTAGCTTCAACACATAATATAGGGACAATACTTTGTTTCTTATTTTGCTAAGAAATAGGGTTATATATGACTCATGTAAAACGCAATTAGATCGAGTATTGAGTTTTGAGACAACCATCCCAGTCTAAATCAGAGTAACCATTAGCATGTAAATTACTTTAAGGACGTACGTTTGGATTGATTGTATACCACTATAAAGGATTAATGTAAAAGTGTCATCATTATAATTTTATGATGTTTGTTTAGTTATGTAATTCGGTAGCCAAATGCAGGTGGAATAAAAGACACGTAATAATTACAATATGTAGGTGGAATACAAGATAGGTAATAATTACAATTTTATGATGTTTGTTTATTTACATAAATTACCATGTAATTTGGCAGGAAAATGATGGTAGGATATAAGACAAGTAATAATTACAATTTTAGACTGTATTATAGTAAAAATTTTCTATCCAAACACACACATCATTGCATTTTACAAAAATGATTTGACAATTATTTTATTTAACATTATAGTAATATAAAAATATCATCAATATTACAAGTTTACCACGCCTATTCGAACACAAGATTCTTTAATTTACTTGATATCCATCTGACATGTATTGTAGTTTATAGTCATTACATTTTATATTCCTTGGAATGGTATAAGATCAATCCAAATACATCTTAAGAGGAAAACAAAATCCATTGGCTAGTGGAGTCTTTTAAACATTTAGTACTTGATAGATAGTGTCACGATATGGTTTATACAGGCAATGCATGAGTTTACTAAAAAATCTCATAGAATAGAATATATTTAACGGTATTACAATGATGTATATTAACTGACCTTTAAGGTGCTAAACTTCTTTCTCCCCAACAAAAAACATTAATTTATTAAGGTTTTCACAGTGCTAGTTGTCGGATCTGGATGCTCTTAGAGATGAACTCTTCTTAGAAGTGAACTCTCTCCTCATGCAACCCATTGTTACTGTAATAGATCTTCAATTGGATTGCTCTTAACAGTTCACGACTTAAGATTTTGTTCTATAGAGAAATTAGATGTATGACTTTCCAACATCGTAGTGTCTTTCAGTATATTCCAAATGTAATTGCTGTGAGAGAAATATTTCTTCTTTAGATCATATAAGTTTAATTCCCATAGAATACTTCAATTGTCCTTGAACTTTCATTAAAACTGTCAATGAAGAAAAACTATAAGATTTGTCAACATAAACTTTATCATCACTGGTCATAAGAGATGCTAAAACCTCATGCATGCACGACATGCAAAGGTGGACCCCATAATGAAGATCATCCAAGTTAAAAAGTCAACCATCCACTCATCAAGTGGGCCACTCTAGATTGAATTAAAATGGTCCCTCCATTATTTACATATGGTGTGGACAACTTAGTGGGTGGATTAATTTCCATGGCATGTGTTGAAATTTTCGGTTTAAAAGTTTTTTTAAAAATTTTTAAAATTTCAGTCTCTCTCCAAAACGATTTTGAAATTTTCAAAAAAAAAAGTGTGTTTTCCTTAGTCCCACATCGGAAAGATTGGAAGAAAAGTTGTGGTTTATAAGTTGTTGATTGGGTACTATTCTTACTTGGAGAAATAGAGGGTGAGATGCTCAGTTTGCATGTTCCAGTGAGTAACAATGGAATGCACGTGCACTCGGGTTAATGTATCAAAAACTGTCGACCGTTTTGAAAATGTCTAATAGCCTTAATAGCCAAAATGGCCCAAAAACGGATGGGCCTTGATGATCCAACGATCTGAAACGCTAAAAAATTAACGCCAACGATTAAAAACATTTCATAAACGTTCTAAACTATTGATGACTACATAGCAATGGTCCACTCCTCAAATGCTATATAAACTAGACTATCCTGGTCCAAAATCATCCAAGTACTCCAATAGATCCCATCAGAATCTGATTTAATCTCTCCAAGCAAATTTTCCTTTTAAGAATTTACTGAGTAGCTTAAATATTGTTTGAGTCACTGAATTCGACCACTTATCAAATCTGCCAGACGACCAGCGGCGTTTACCGACTTCCAAAGTAAATCCCTTCATGATTGTTACACGTAGGATTTAAGAGAGAAGGCATGTCTTATCCTGTAAGCAATTCACCTATAATCCATCAACAATTGAGAAGGGGGCGAATCAAGCTTTAAGAACAATGTATTTATACGTGATTCAACTTAATGTTAAATTTTAAACAATTTTATTTTCAGTTTCCAATATTATTTTTCCAACACCAGCTGCACCAAAAGCTGATCTACCTATTGGGTGGCTCAGATGTCCACTTGAAACATTAGCAAATATGGTCAAAGTGGATGATGACTTACCAATCTATTGGGTTGCATGTAAACATTCCTCAGCTCAATGAAGATGAATGTTGGATGTGAAACTATGTATTGAAGCTCAGCGAATGAACCATGCATTTGAATTGATTGAAGAATTCTATCTGTCCAATTAATGAACTTCATCTATAGACAATACATGTACCTTTTTACCCTATACGTTCAAAATCTGGTAGTAGATTAGATGGTTGAGGACATCTATTTCTTATCAATTTGATAAGTTGGATCCGTGTGCATGTGCACCCAAGTTCACCTAACATACATTGAGATTTGGTGTATGAGAGAGAGAGAGAGAGAGAGAGAGAGAGAGAGAGATGTGCAAACAAACATTCACGTCGAGCCCTTCTCCTCCGCCTCCCTAGGGCTAGGGTTCGCATTATTTTCAACCTTGCGCCGGACCGTATTCTCTCTCTCTAAAGATTAACCAGTTTGTATTGCCTCTGTCGGCACTGTGGACCCCACTATCTGCAGACCTATTAAGGCCCACATGCTTGAATGTCCCAATGATCACAGCCGTCCATCTTCTGAATAGTGTGATGTGCATGCCACATAGATATGTCATTCTCAATGGTTGATTATTACAAGTACTACCTGAAGATGGATTTCAGATACTGAATACAAACTTTTCAACGGATCACATTCAAAACTAATATCGAAGGTCAAAATCATAACTGAAGCTTCGATATTTGTTCATTTCTTCTCTATTGTAACAAAAAGAGAATGGACCGTTGCACTTACCGTACCGACATATCATGTGGGCCCCGATGTCGCGATACATATGGTGATCATCCATTGCGATGGAGGAAAAAGGAAGTCAAAAGAGAGAACGTGGAGACCAAAAAGGGCTGATGGATTGCCAACACGTCACGCGCCTCGGCTGCAGTCAACCCTTGATTTTCTTTCTCTTTTACACCCTCGGTTTTGCACGATCGCTCCTGGATTTATATATCCGCTCCTCGAAATGACCGAATTACCCTTGCCGCCAAAGAAGTTGTATTTATTTATTTATTTATTTTATGGAGACGATACATTAAGGCCAGATGAACCCGAAAGGGTAGAGCCGTGGGGAGCGGATTAGGTGCGATTCTAACCGTGGGGCCCACCTTGATGTATTTACTGTATATCCACACCGTCTATGCGTTTTGAAAACTTATTTTAGGAAATAAGACAAAAAATGAAGCAGATAAAATTATCAGGTGGACCACACCATAGGAAAAAGTGCTGATTGAACACTCACCATTAAAAACTTCCTAGTCTCACCTTAATGCCCGTAGTGATTTTTTTCTTTTTCATCTAACCTGTTGATAAGGTCACACACAGACCTATATTAAGGGAAAAAACAAATATCAGATTGATTCAAAACATTTGTGGGCCACAAGAAGTTTTTAGTGATTAATCACGACTATATCGTTTGATTTGGTCCACATAAGATTTAGATCTGCTTCAATTTTGGGATCATCCCCTAAAATGATCTGAAAAAACGGATGGGCCGAGTGGATATATAATACATACATCAAGGTGGGCCCCACTGTCATGTCCGCACCTAATCCGCTCCCAGAGCTGTCTATCTACGTTACACGTGGCTAGATTATCTATCTATCTACATTACAAGTGGCCTAGGTTATCCATCAATCTGAACTGTCTAACTAGTGGGCCTAATTATAGATGGACTATTTTTCGAAAAAAATACTTATTATAAGAGTGTATCTATCACTTATCATAACTTTCCACCGCTTAATGCTGACAATTAGCCTTTTAATTCCTCACCGTGGATCTTAAAACCACTGTTTAGAAGGCTAGGATCATCCAATCTATGCATATCTCACATCAAATTCCATCAATAGTGAGTCCCTCTAGATGAACATTTCTGATTGGCAGATAACCTGCCACGTGTGTTACACTACTGTTCTTCCTCCCAAATTTTCTTCTGCAAAGTTCAAAACATCTGCAAGAATCATACAGTACGCTAAGTACTCAGTTCATACAAATGGGACAGTGATTCGCTTATCCAGACCATTGATTTGTTGGAAACCAAACTGGATGGACCATCCACAGAAAGATCTATACATTGAATTATCCTAGTCGTAATTTTTTTTTGGCCTTTTATTGGTTGGATGGGTACTATTACTGCAGTTTCTCGATTAACCGTTTATTCGTTGACTACTATTGATATGTTTAAGACATTACCATCTAGAATACTTTTTTCATTGCATCAGACATTCAGATTGTGGGCCATAATATAACCGGTTTGGATCACTAAAAAATGGGCCCCACACGTAGAAGCTTAAAGCCCGTACGGTTTTGGGCACTCGAGCATTGCATTAAACCTGAAATGTGAATGGTTATAACTTATAAGCAGGTGGATGAATTAAAGTTCTGTGCATCTTGCAAATAAATGTTCTATGCAAACATTTCTCCCGATCAGAACCGTTGATCTAGTGGACCACCCTGTGTATAAGCTAGAATCCAAAAATTTAAGTGATTGGACGAATTTGATCCCATTTTTGAGATATTTTTGAATTAAATGATGACCATAGAAATTAATAATCATTTCATCTGCAGGCCACTGATCGAACGGCTACCAAATTCAATCCCTTGATTTGAAGAAAAGTGAACAATGGCCATTTGGTGGCCCACCAGTAATTAAGTAAACCTAGTGGTAGATGGGCTACAACCAAAGAACTTAAACTGATTGGATTCCAAGGGCTATGCATAGATTGCCTAAACATTGAAATTTCATGATTGGTTCAATTTCTGGGGTATGGACCATCTGCAGTAAGGCTTGGTAAACGTACGGTCTGGATCACGTAGACTTGAACAGAAGACCTTTTCCTTTGAACTTGAATTGTTATTTTAGCGCTTTCTCATCTTTAAGATTATTATATTTGTCTACCTTAACACATGTTTATGATATAAATAAAACACTCTATCACCCTCTCTTCAACTATTCCATCGTGGAGTCCTTTTCAACTGCCAAACCCCATCTTTCCTCTCCCCATTTTCTCTCTCTCTCTCTCTCTCTCTCTCTCTCTCTCTCTCTCTCTCTCTCTCTCTCTCTCTCTCCCTCTCTCTTTGTATCTCTGTCAATCAAATGGGGGGAAACTCTCCATGCGCTTCCTGCAAATTGCTACGACGAAGATGTGCAAAGGACTGCATTTTCGCCCCGTTCTTCCCTTCCGACGACCCCCAGAAATTCGCCATTGTTCACAAGGTTTTCGGTGCCAGCAATGTTAGCAAAATGCTACAGGTTCCATTCTCTCTATTGATATTTCTACCTTTATATCTATGTACGTATGTATGTATGTATTATACATCTGTCTCTCTCTATATATATGGAAATGGTACTATGAGGTCGACCTCATGGGAACTTCCCATGAGGTCGAGATGCATGGGGCCCACAGTGATGTGTGTCGAACATCAACACCATGAATTTAATGGGTCACCTTTAGGTTATGGGATATCCCAAAAATCAGCCGTATACGGAAATCAGGTGGGCCATACCATCTAAAACCATGTAAAGATATGCCTAAAACATATAAAAGCACTTGGTGGGGCCACCTGAGTTTTGAATGTGACTGAAACTTGGTATGACCGGCCATCCTAGTGGAACACACACAATGGATAGGATGGATTTGTGAACCACATCTCAGTGGGCCCAATAAATGATTATCAATATTTTAATGGGAGGATAACCCATCTCAACTGTTGTACGTGGTGTGGCCCACCCAAGTCATGGATTGAATTGATTTTTACGTGGGCCACCATGGAATGGTGCATCTTACTGATGGTGTTGATTTTCGACACACATCACGGTGGGGCCCACACAGCTCAACCTCATGGGAAGTTCCCATGAGGTCGACCTCATATATAGTACCATATCCTATATATATATATATATATATATATATATATATATATATATATATATATAGTGATGCTTTTTTTTTTTTTTTTTTTCTTTTATTACACGCACTCAAGCTGCAGGAGCAAGGACTCTATCATGCTTGTATGCATGTGTGGAAGAATGTATTTCAGATGCCAACGAGTCAGTTTTTGCGTCGGCCGCGTCTCAGGATCATGCGTATGTCACCATCCATAGGAGCCCACATGATAAGATGTTCCTTTGATTTGAACCATCCATGTTCTAGTTAGTACAATGATAGTCACAGTAATATATTCGGTGTTAATTTTTACGGGTGGCTCTTATAGCACAAATTCTATAACATGGACCGTTCAGATCATAGCATGTGGGCCCCAGTGGGCAGTAGACACAAACAATATCTATGCCGACACAACATGGAATTGCAATTTACGCCCACCCATTTTGATACATGCACCCTTCCTTGTCTGCTTTTGATGATAAAATATTATAGAGTTGTAACATGTATTACCATAAAATAATGTAGAGTTGTAACATGTATAACCAAAAGAAAAAAAGGGTGTATTTATCAAAGAAGGTGGGTGTAACTAGTGGCTCTGATATAGGGCATTTCCATTGTTATTGTTTTTCCTCTTAAACTCCTGTTGGGACATGGAGTTCATAACTTCATATGGGCTATTTTTCACACAGGAGCTTCCAATCCAGCAGAGAGCTGATGCAGTGAGCAGCCTAGTCTATGAAGCGAATGCAAGGGTGCGGGACCCCGTCTACGGATGCGTCGGGGCGATCTCGTACCTACAAAACCAAGTATCTCAGTTGCAAATGCAGCTAGCTGTGGCCCAAGCAGAAATATTGTGTGTTCAGATGCAGCAAGAGCCCAGCTTGCCTGACCAACAAATGGAAGCTGATGAGAAATCATTTGTCATGCCCAATAGCCTAAACAGCCTTCCTCAGTTCATGAACTATGGCACTTCTAGCAATGTAATAATTCAAGAGCCTCTTAAGAGAGAGTCTCTTTGGACATGATATGGTTTTCTAATGAAATGGTTTAAATGTTTTCCTTGTTTCCTTCTTATGTGTAATGGTACAATCATATGAGAGAGAGAGAGAGAGAGAGAGAGAGGGAGGGTTATATGGGTGAAATTACAAAAATGAAAACCTTGGTTAAGGAAACATAAGCAAATGAGACGGAGAGGGAAAGCTAAGTACTTGATAATTATGAAATTATTGTATAGAGATGCTCTCTCAAAGCACTTATAGTGTTCTTAGTTGTAATGGGACACTTAGTCTTCTCTGTTAATCTAGAAACGTTCATTAGATCCACTGTATATTTTATGGGGTATCATGAAAAAATCACACTAATCTGACAAATATTAACCATTTGATCAATGGCCTTAAATACGGACGGCTAAGATCATTTATATAAAAGTTAGATCTAAGTAACAATTTGATTAATCTATTTGTTGGGGACTATCATAGATTGCTTATGTTTATAAAGAATCACTTTTATTAAGCAATCGCAGCCATCCAATCGAAGAATTGGAAAAAGAATGGATATAGAAAATATGATCAAATCAAGGATGGATTGGATAATCGTGGTAGCCCATGAAAATGTATTTTGATTGATTGGACAGTTCAAATGGATGGATTGGACTGTCCAAGTGAACCATCTGAGAGCACTGGACCATTTCTCATATTGTAAGTAATTTATACGAAATGCCAATCTTTGGCGTCTTATGATGGTATCAGAGCTAGCTGAGAAAGAATCTCGGCTGTTCATTCATTCAACTCATTTAAAGTTGGCATATCCTAAAAAATAACTAATCAAAAGACTCTCAATTATTCCTATAATTATCTCAAGATTTACAATTAAGACATTTTCGAAGCCCATGCACGTGTACAATAATTCCAATGCACGCATCACTGCATGTGATAGCGTTGCGTGGCTGACAGGTGCAATATCCAAACCATCCATAAGGTGGTCCTGACCATGTCTATATTCTCTCCTAAAAATAAATCTAACCCATTAAACATGTGGGCCCCAGATACATTTGGACGGTTAAAAAAACTTCAGACACCCCATAAATTTATTTTGTAAACTTAGGACCATCTTACCATTGGACAGACCTAATTCTGGGGTGAAAGCATCTTAGTGGTGCAACTGCAATGAATGGATTCGATCTCGTACCAACGTGCCATGTTAGAACATGTGGTGTCCTGTGCATTAACATTATTGTAAAAGCGTGTGGACTTAGCAAAGCTGGTCGCTCAGTACCTATAGCGTACGGAGTAAACTCTGTGGGACCCACCGTGATGTTTGTGTCTTATCTACACCGTACATCAGATTTAACAGCTCATTTTAGGGCATGGGCACAAAATTTAAAAATGTCGAAATCTCAAGTGAACCACACCACAAGAAACATTTGGTATGATGACATCCACCGTTAAAACCTTCCCAGGGCCCACAGTGATGTTTATTTGTTATCTAAACTGTTCATAAGGTCACATAGACATAGATGAAGAGAAAATAAAAATATCAGCTTGATCCAAAACCTCTGTAGCCTCCAAAATATTTCCAACGGTATACATTCAATTTATACTATTTACTTTGGTGTGGTCCAATTGATCTTTGCATATGATTCAATTTTGGTCTCTTGCCATAAAATTGGCTGATAAATCGGATGGATGGCGCGGATAAGACATATACATCACGGTGGGCCCCACATAGACAGAGTAAAATCAAAGAAAGCAAAAAGACCTATGTTAGAATTAAAATTAAAAAATAAAGAAAGAAAAACAAGAGAGGTGGGCGTATGTCAGGAAACGTCGGTAAGTGGGGGAGTTGGAGTCAACCCTAGCATGTGAGATATGGAGTAAACTAGGGTTTTTCCTTCTTACTTGTTAAACAAACAAGTGTCCAACTGATTAACGTGTGGTGGCCTCTTTGCCCTTCCCCATAACATGATTTTTACTTCATATTAACTTCCCTGCTTCTCTTCATCTTCTGTCCATATGCATGCAATCCCAACTCATGTATTGTATACAGCCTTGTTGTGAAATCTGGTCCCTTCATTAGGAGGGATCCACTTGGAATGTACAGTGGACCAAGAAACAGACTATTATGGTCATCAGATGGGCCACATGTGTACATTGAATAATGGCCGTTGGATAATTCCTTCAAATGGTCCATTTTAATTCCATGTTGCCCACCTGACTAGACTGGTTTAATCTTCTGCACATGAGCTACAATGTGGAGCCCTACAAGATCAACGGTGTGGATCTCATGGAAGAGGGTAGGATTCGGATGGGTACTCTCGCAAGTATCCATGCATTTCATTGGGACCACTTAAGGATGTTTGCTAGAAAACAAAGTTAAGGGTTGCTATAGGATAATACATCACAATTATAGTCGTTGGATCTAGATCATATTCAGTGATCAAAGCCATTGATCTGACTATCAATGAGGTGGCCTAAAAAATTCTTCAAGATTGCCCTCCAAGAAAAATTTCAACATGGTTAAATCCTAAATTTCCAAATCAATGGTCTAGAAGGAAAAGATTCATATATAACCAAGTTGTCAAATATTCTAATAAAAGAGCTTTATTTTTAGATATCCTCCATTGGTAGTGCTCATCCATCTTATAAACGGTTCGGATCACTGAAAATGATCCCAATCCAACGGTATATAGTCCTGACGTATAGCATTACAATACAATCGGGATGTACTGTACAAAACCTCCTACTTAAGCTTCACTGCTCCCCTTCATTTATATGTCGAAATCAATGTAATGTTTAGATATAATAAAACGTTACAAAGGGAACACCTGACTTGAAGATTCCTCTACTGTTTTTTAATGCACATGCAATTACCAAGTCAAACTTACTCGAATCTCATTATCATCTACTCATTTGGGTTCCATTTTTTTAATCTGAACCATGGCCGACTAAGACAACATCTCGGATTTTCTTGGGTATTTTTAAGTTTTTTATCTGTCATTTTGTAGCTTGAGAAATGGTCCAGTGATCTTAGAGAAGTTATAAGTTATAGTGCTCCTATTTGCATTGGGATACACAGACAAATTCAATCAATTGATAAGACTATCTATTAGGTTAATTAGATGTAGATTTAATGAGCCACCATATAAATATCACACCAATCTGACAATTATAACCATATGATCATTATCTTTTAATATGGACGGTTCAGATCATTTACATAAAGACAAGTCCAATTAACAATTTGATCAGTTTATTTGGTGGGGCCATCATGGATTGCTTATCTATATTAGATAAAAAGTGCCTGCGAGTTAAAACTTTACCAAAAAAATTCCCTCCATCTCCCTCGTGTATGGTCTTGCATGAAGCAGTTGAATGTACTTGCCAAACACTTGTGGTGGCCCACATTCATTTATTTCAGAAATTTTGGTCCATGTTATGAGTGAACAATTTCCTTCTTTTCTGCAGAGATGTATAAGACGTGGGACCCAACTGATGGATGGTTTGGATAACGACGTGCCTTTGCCCATGTTACTAGTGTTCTCACGTGTACGAGTATGCATGCGTGGACCTACCAAACACGTCATGTAACCATCACTTACCAGGCAGCTTGTGAACATTGGGACCACTGTAGGTGGACACATCTTTTTAGAAGTAGTGCTGACTCTTAAATATACACGTGGTATAGTTCTAAGGCAATCCAAACCGTCCAAATTGCTGACCCAACTATAGATGGAGTAAAATCATAAAATTAGACCCAGAAGATAATCTTAGCCATCTAATTTTTCCTTCAAATGTGATTGGTTAACTTTTAACCATCAATATGAAAGACGTTTAATGGCTAAGTGTACTTGATTAACATGATTTAGAGATATGTTGTAGTGGGACTCACAATTTGAATGGTCGGGACAAGGGTAGAGCTGGGCATCGAGTTGAGTTGGACTGAGTTAGGGATGACTCGAGCTGACCCGGTTTTGAAATAGACCTGACCTGAACTCAGAGCTGACCCGAGCTGGGCATCGATACCAAGGCCAGCATACCTGACCTGATCCGAGTCCAACATACCTGACCCGATCCAGCTCCAAGTACCGAGGCCAGCATACCTGACCTGATCTGAGTCCAACATACCCGACCCGATTCGACTCCAAGTCTGACCTGGACTAATCCGGCGTGTCAGGTCGAGTCAGCACCGAGTCAGGTCAAATCAGCATCGAGTTGGGTCGGGTGCGGTGGGTAACCAGACATGCCCGAATTGAAATTCAAAGTGCTTGCATATGAAATGCATATAAAAAATAACAAAATACATTAGAGGAATAATTAGAAATGAAAGAAGAGATTGAATTTTTGAAGGAATTAGCAACATATAAATAGAAATAGAATGCAAGAAGCGAGAGTTATTGCTCGTGCTAAGGTACTGGCCTGTCAATGATTGCTTGTGCTGCTACTTGTAAGGACCGCCTGGTATGCTGAGGGTGCCCCCTTCAAGACGTCTGGCTAGAAGTTGGAAGGGGCACCTTCCAATACCAACTATTTCCACGGTTGATGAGGAGTGTTCCTTCCTTACAGGATTACTAGCTCAATTGCTGGGAGAGGGGTCTCGAGTACCCATTGCAAGACTAGTGGTGCATGTGAGTGGTCTCTTGATATGACGTGGATAGACCGCAGAGGAGTGAAGAAGCGGTCAATGCTTTCCTTTTCGAGGACGTTGACAGTTGGACCTCATGATGAGCTAGGGTTTGATGGATGTTGTGGCAAAGGATTCTAGAGGATGTTTGTAGGAGCCGTTGGTGCAGTCCCATGGGTTGAGGTGAAGATCTTTCAACTGTCGATGAGATCTTGAATTGCATGCCTTAGGGAGAAGCATCTCTCAGTCAAGTGACCTCGACCCTGGTGGAATTTGCAGTAGTCATCCTCTTTGTAGTTCAATGGTAGAGGATTTGGAGGTGGTTTGGGTTGTAGGGGAGTGAGGAGTTGTTTCTGCACAAACATCGTCATGATTTAGCTGTATGTTTGTGTGAGTGGTGTGAATCTCCTGAACTCCCTGTTCACCTGCCGATTTTGATGGGGGTACTGGACATTCCCCTTGAGTTGTTGTTGTTGCTGTTGCGGAAGTTGTAATTGCGGATTTTGCCATGGAGGAGGTGGTGGTTGATATCTCTGTTGCTGATGCTGAGGACGGTACTACTGGTACCGTTGGTTCCCTTGTTGAGGCGCATGTTGGATGCCTTGAGCTATGGCAATGATGTTGTTCACTTATGTCGAGCGATGGGCAACACTATTGCCATTTTCATTCCCATTTCCAATGGGTCTTCTCTCAACTTTGTTTTGTCTGACTGGAGTGGCCTGATGAGGCCACGGGGAGATTGTTCCTACGCGTATTCCTGCTTCCACTTGTTCTCCAGCACGAATGAGTTGAGCGAAGTTCGCATAGGGATGCGAGATCAGGTATCCAAAGATGCCCGAATTTGTTGAATGGATGATCATGGAGATTTTCTACTCATCGTTGATTAGGGTGTGCATCCTGGCAACCATCGCTCACCATCGCCTTACATATGCATATAATGTCTCGTTGCCCTTTTACATCGAGGCGGCTAAGTCTGCTCTTCTAGGAGCCATGTTGAGGTTGTAGGAAAACATGACGACAAATGCTTGCGAGAGTTGTTCCCAAGTTTTGATTTGGTGATAATCCAAGGAAGTGTACCAGTCCAAGGCATCGCTCTTTAGAGATTTTTAGAATAGACAAATAACTTCTCTTTCATTTCCTACCACTACATTCAATTCTCCACAGGATGCCTTGAGATGTGCCGTAGGGCATTTGCTGCCATTGTATCTTTTGAATTTGGATACCTCGAAGTTCTGAGGTACTTGCGCATTTGGATAGGGACATAGTCCCTGTCATGCCCTAAACTCGGAAGTAGGGCTCACAAAATTCCAGATCGCCGAATCCGGCGCCGACAGCCTCCGTAGTGCCCCATTCTCGGATCCCGGCACTCATATGCCAGATTCCGATCCTCGGATCTTACAAGGAGGATTTTCAGTAAGATTTTTTTTCTGTAATGGAGCATAACCACAAGCATAACTAAGTCACAAAACAACAACACCACATATCACTATATCAAAAACTTTAAGTACAATGTGGAAAGAGAAATACAGGGTGATCAAAAACTCCAAAATAATCCAACGTGCGCTCCTGCCTCAGCGCTGCTACGATCCAACGACACCTACACGCAACGGTCGTGCATAAGCTTACAAAAGCTTAGAGGGTGGCGTAAGTGTGTGCGCAAGGCAAGTACCAAGTGTACAATATCAGAGTAATACAGAAATATGCGTAAGTCCATGAATGCTATCAGCTGTACCAAAGCTATGTGATGCAAGGCATGAATGCTATCGGCCATACCAAGGCCATGCGATGCGAGACATGAATGCTATCGACCATACCGATGCAATGTGAGGCCTACGTAGCCGAATGTCATATGCGAGATGCAATACAAGCATGTCAGTCCTCATCAAGTACATATATCAGTACAGTTCCTCTATGGGATATCACCGAGGTCTAGTACACTCCACACTAACTGCCGCCTCCCTAGCCGCACAACCCAATTAGCGGAATAGACCTCACTGTCCGCCTGACTAGTAGTCTGTCAATACCTACCCGGCTTGTCGATAACAGACTCATTTGCGAGCTGGTCAAACTCAACCTAGCTTATAACCCTTCACTTGGGCGGATAAGGCCACACCCCATTCCAACCGACCACGACACAGTGGGAGACATGGCCTACTGGTATTCGGCACTCTGGCGCTCGTGTATCCACTCGGTCTAGACGTTGGAGCACCTCCTGCTACCAAAAAGGTTCTGAGACTTTCACCCAAGGACATCCTAAGTGCCCACAGTGTTAGAACCAAGTATTTTCGGTATCCAATACTGCCATCCACGATGTGCCTGTGGAGCCACGACCCTGATGTCGCTAGGGCGTACAATGATCAAGTCACACATATGCAAGATGCATGAGTCACACCGTTAAATCATGCAGCAATCCCGCGCGTACCTTGCGCTCATGTGAGGCACTCCGTCTCATAAGGAGTCCCGTAAATGTCTCAACCCAACGACTTATGCTATGATCAAACATTCCTCATATCAAGCATACATATGATGCGTATGGGCATGAATCATGGAGCTATACTAAGCATGTTATAAATGATGAACTGTCCTTACAATGAAGATGGGCCTAGATGGCCTGCACACAACAAGTACGGGCCTATTAATGGGCCCTAGGAAGAGTTATAATGTGGACATTTAACCAACATTATTCTTACAATGTGGACATCAAACCATCATTGTTCCCAAGGCACGGCCCGCCATTAACATCATTATATATATATCACGGTGAAATTACATATTGCAATGGACCTATATACATCTCATTGGGCCTCGACCCATTGGCCTTTGAATACATCACAATGGGCCCTCATCAATGGGCTTATGTACATTGCAATGGGCCATATCCCATGGGCCTTTGAATACATCATAATGGGCCCTCATATGACAAATGGGCCACATCACATGGGCCATATGTATATCAAATGGGCCACACCAATTGGGCCCCATGCATATCAAATGGGCCATGCCCAAAGATAAGTGGTGATAATGATTTCCACCATTAAAATTCCCAAGGCCCACGATAACATTTATTTCCCATCCAATTTGATCATACGGTCACACTGACTTGAAAGGGGTTTTAATGGTGGACGGTCAAACCCACTGTTTTCTATAGTGTGGTCCACCTAATCCTAGATCTGTCTTATTTTAATCTCAAGCTTTAAAATTATCTGTCAAAATGGTTAAACGGTTTGGATGTAACACATGCATCATGGTGGGTCCCATAGGTGAATGGCATGGATGAAGCAGGGGGACCCGTGGAACTTGGTGACGCCACCACATCAGCAGCTGGAGTGAGGTACACCAGCCGTCCCACTCCACACGTGGGGATAGTGTGGTTATAACACTTACATCAATGGGTCCCACGTGGGGCCCACCATAACGTTTATTTGTCATTTAACTTTTGATAAGGTCACACGGACCTGGATGAAAATGAAAAACAAATTTCATAATAATCTAAAACTTCTATGACACACAAAAGGGTTTCAATGACAGGCATTCAATTGCACTATTTTCTATGACGTGGGCCACCTGAGCTTCATATGTGGCTGGGTTTTGGGGGGGCCCACTCCCCTAAGGGGCCCTATCAAAGTGCAAGGTGGTGATGTTCTAAACACATCAAGGTGGGGCCCACGGTCCCAGCCTCCAGCGTCTAAGACGCTGTCTGGCTTCAGCAGCAGCAACAGGTGTTGCTGCCTTGTATTATATATATATATATATATATATATATATATATATATATATATATATATTAAAAAATAAGTTTTTTCACAGTTTTTTGCAGGTGGGGCCCACATCCGGAGAATCTGACCCGGCTGTTGGATTCTATGGCTCAAGATAAGCCAAACAAGCCCAATATTTGGCATATTTCGGTGTGTAGAAAGATCAAAGTGTATTTTAACGGTGAAAACCAACGTTTTCTATGCTATGGCCCGCTAGGATATCAGATCAGCTTCATTTTTTGACTCAATGCCTAAAATGATCTGGGGAATGAGATGGATGGCATGGATTGGACCCATACATCAGGGTGTGGGCTGTACAAGTGGCCCACCCCAAAAGCTTAAAACCAAGCTTTGTATGCCCACTGTCTGTTCACATTTTAGTGAACACGTCCAGCGTTTAGGGACACTGGACGGACTATGCACATATATGAAATCAAGGTGGGTCCCACATAGACGTGGCCCACTTGATTTAGATAAATCTGATATTTATGTTTTTTCATCACTACTAAGTAGGGCCCACATGGCTTGGACGGATGGATCCAACACGTCCATCGAGTGGGTCCCATGAAGGTGGACGACTTGGATAAAATGCACACATCATGGGGCCATGAACAAGGGAAAAAGCGAGAGAGAGAAAGAGAAAGATCGAGTGATGGAGGGACCCCAGCACTACGGGCCCTCCCTTACATCTTACATGATTTACAACATACATTAAGTGGGTCCCATTACATATGGGACCACCGATCAAAATCAACGGTGGAGATCCATTCTCCATCGAAATGTAAGGTCTAGATGACCCTATCCATGCAAGGAAAATAAACATCATGATGGGGTCCATGGAGGATGGCCCCATCATGGAATGATCATGAGGATCAAGATGGACCATCGGCCACATCTAGGGTCTAAAGTGAGATCCATACCATCAATCGGTAGGCCTCACTTGGCCCATCATAAAAATATGAAATCTAGGCTATAGAAGCACCTACCGCTTGATCTTCTTGGTCTGACAGAACGCCGATCTCCTTGTGCTTCATTTTGATGGAGGATGATGAGAAATGAACGGCTAAGATGAAAGATTTTGGGGTGGGAAGTGGGCCACACACATCTCACTTTCTCTCTTGGAAAACCATGGACGTCCACCACTTTGCTTGGGATTTTTATTGCTTGGAAAAAATGTATTGAGAAAGAGAGAGAATGGGTGGTTGTAAGGAGAGAGAGTGATGGGTGATGGATGTGAGGTGAGTGATGGGTGTGAGGTGAGAGACTTGTTGACTTTTGGGGTTTGTTTAACTTGTGGAGAAAGAAAGTATGGGTTGCTCTTGTACTTGACATGAGGTGATTGATTGATTGATTTGAGTGATTGATTGATGGGACATGATGTAAAGATTCTCTTGGGATTGCAAACGCGCGGCGTTTTCTTCGAAATAAACGCCAACCCACATCTCCCTGTCAGGGTATCAGATCGGTATGCAAGATGTGGCGTTAGAACCGCGGCGATGGTGCGGTCACAATGGTACAAGTTTCGGATTAAGCTGAATCAAAATCTACAGGATACGACTTAAGGTCGCGTGCAAACATCGATTACAAGTCGCAGGTTGCCGAAATTCATCGGGAAGGATCGCAGGAGTCGACGGAACAATATGAACTAGGATACGGGTCTTACAGTCCCTAAACTTTGTTAGGGAAAGATTGATCCATTACTATCTCTGAAGCTAATTTTGCATGGTTTGGATCCGCTTCCTCAACTCCTCTATTTCTATGCGGCTCGTTTGAGGGACCCGCGTCTGTCATGGTAAGGCCCGTTCAACTTCTTCAGCATAGTGATCGATTTCTTTGATCCTATGACTCCCGTTAGGGGGATGTAACACCCCGTACCTTTCAGTACTCGGGTGTTATCGTGGAGATCTAACTTAGTAATATAAATGTAGTTCATTGAACATTCATACTTATTTTAGTCTAAACCTAACCATACATCTTAGGCTTTAAAGCCTGAATCATCAGGGCTATGACGTCTTGTCCCTTGACATGTCACTTAATCACACTAATAGGACCCCTTAGGAAACCATGGATTAATCATTGTACCTTAGATCCACAGTTAAGTTGATCTACAACTGCTAATAGACAATCCATCATTGTTTACGATGATTAAATTATCATACCACCTAAAACTACCACTCGTTGTCCTTTCAAACAAGTTAGGCAACCTTTTGTTTCGGTGTGGGTTAAATTTGGAATAAATCTGACCATTTGAAGTAAACTGCATCTATAAATCGAGTCATCCATCCGTTGATTGGCAAGATGGACCATCACTTCACCAGAGAAGTCTATTTTTAAGATTTCGATCACCTTAAACAAATAAGACCGTACATCATCTTTTGTAGGGTTTGAATTGCCAAACCTACTTTTCATTTACTTCAAGCTAAGCTCCAAGTAACACACAACTAAGATTGTAAGAACTTAAGATCCGAGCCTTAAATTCCATTACTAATCACTTGTAAAATCCAACTTACATTGGATTGTACAACTTAAGTATGGTCGATAATTGTTGGATGATGTAATGTCACTCGACGATGGAACCGCCGTTAATCAAGTAAATTAAACACTCAATTATGAAGAGAACCATCACGTCACCTCTAGATTAGGCAAGAAGCTCAAGGAGTCGCAAACAATTAGGTTTAGAGTCAATCTGACCATCCAACTGATATTTATTAGCAAACTAAACTAGGAATCACTTGGCATGGCCCACCTGAGTTTCAGTTTTTACCGGATCCTTGGCCAAATGTCCTAATTGGACCCGTGAAACTAAATGAACGGAGAGGATTTCATCAGACCATCATTGTGGGCCCCACTCTGAACCACATGTGCATATGGGGTACGTGCACCCACTGAGCACTGGGTCTGAAAACCTAATCAATTGGGTTTGACCCGACATAAGAGGGAGTTTTCCTCCTCCCTTTCGAAGAATTCCCACCCAGGACGGAAATTAAACGAGCACCTCTCATTATGATGAGATGTGGCTCACCACATGAGATCGGAAGGCAGATCAGAACTGTTCATCATGTCCACGAAGGAGATCTAACCAGAACCTAGGTCGTTCCACACGTTTCATCACACGTGTGTGTGCAGGAACACAAGCACAAATAGAGGTGTGCGTGCGACAATTTTCGAAAACAGAAACCTGATGTGTCGCCAACCTGGCGATCCGTGTAAGATTCTATCTCTGCATCTCTACCATTCAAACCAAGGAAATCCTAGCCGTCCATCCATAGTTGTATGGTTTAGGGCTTCCTCAATACCAGAGGAAAACCAGCGGCCAGTTTTTGGCTCTGACGGCTGTACGTAAGGGCTGTTGAAAAGCAGATTAAATCCAGGCTGTTCATACTCATCCAATGGCTGAGAGGGTTAGGGTAATGTTATAAAGAATGTAAGGATCGAATGCAATGGCAGCTTCTTTCGGTTTTTTTTTTTTTTTTGAAAACCTAGAAAATAGTCGAAACCTTCCAACTGTGAACCCATTGTCCGAACCTCCCCCAAACTTCAAAACCACATGTCTGTAAGTTCACTGGAGCTTAACCAGACCATCCACAAGAGCCAGTTCGAAGGAAGACGCTTTGCAGAAGAAAACACCATTAATGGCGGTCTTCTTCTTCGTTGTATTTGTTAGGTTATCGGGCAACTATGCTCAGGTTAGTAAGGGCTGGTGCAACTATGCTCAGGTTAGTAAGGGCGTGAGGGGGGAAGAAGATAGAGGGAGAAAGGAAGATAAAAGATTGAGAAAGAGAGAAGACAGAGTGAGGGAATCGGGTGCAAGACTTGGACTCTGGTCACACCGAGCCACTGCTCATGGTGGGAGTCGCTGCCGCAATCATGTCCGAGTCAGGTCACGTCTTGGTTCGAGTCGGACAAGTCTGACCATGATAAGGAGAAGCTGAAATAAAGACCAGAGAAAGAAGGAGAGAAAGAGAGTCGTGCAGGCTGTGGTGCCGCACTTAGGGGTGTACATGAACCGAGCTAGCTCGGTTAGCTCGTTCGACTCGGCCCGAAAAAGCTCGATTCGGCCCGACTCGAAACTGAGTTCAATCCGAGTTGGGCCATTTTTTACAGCTCAAAAATGAGTTCAAGTCGAGTTCGAGCTGACCCAAGCTCGACTCGACTCGGATCGATACTCGGCTCGACTCGGTATATATATATATATATATATATATATATATATATATATATATATATATATATATATATACATATATATATATATATGTATGTATGTATGTATGTATATATATTAAAAAGTAAAAACCCTAAATTTCATTCCCCTTTTCAAAACAAAGCCGCCCGACCCCAGCGCCCTCTCCCTGCTCCCTCTCTCCCTGCCTTGGCCTTGCTCGTCCGGCGCCCCTCACCTCTCTCTCTCTCTCTCTCTCTCTCTCTCTCTCTCTCTCTCTCCCTCTCCCTGCTCGTCCTAGACCCCTCTCACCTCTCGCATTGGATTCTCAATAGATTGGTTTTGAAACAGGTGTCATTGGTGGCTGTTACCGCTAGTCTTGATGGATGGTCCAGATGCAACTGGACAACAAATCCTGATTCTACCCGCTCTATTGTACTATCTTCACCAGGCGCACATTAGATTTCCCCCAAACTGGACCCTCCCTCACCTTTCTTCTCCTTGATACAATACAAAAGTTTTAAAAAAAATCCATCTGAAAAGCGTTTTTCAATCCGGATCTCATGCATCCCTTTTCCTTTTCCACTTTCCAGGTCGGAAAAAAACCAACAGTGGAGGGCTCTTCTTATTTAGGGTTACAGATATTCTTCCAAATCGCATTCTCTCCTCTTCTAGCAGTGGAAAAAGATAAGGTTAGGGTTTTAAAGCTCATCTTCTTTTCTTCCATTTATACCCTCACGATTTTGTTTTCAATCCCTACATTCTTCTGTTTTATTAGGTCTGTAGCTCTGGAACGAATCGTCTCCTTCCTATTTGGCAATCTGGAAACTAATGACGATGAGGATTAAGCTCGAAACTAGCTCGAACTGGTTTGATTATTGACCGAGCTAAGCTCGAGCTGGAGATGTTGGCTTGGTCACCCAGTCGAGCCGAGTTCGAGCTGGGTGTGCCTGGTGACTGAGCCAAGCCGAGCTGAGGCCAGCTCGACTCGGTTCGGCTCAATGTACACCCCTAGCTACACTACACCAAATAGCTGGTTGTTGCCGCACTCCCGCCCAAGCTCAGGCCGAGTCAGACTGAGTCTGTTAGGTTTGGGCCGCATTTGAGTCAGGTCCAGATGTTGTTAGACCTATCAAAGTGAGAGGGAGAGAGGATTGGTGGTGCCACACTCCCTTCAAATGCAAGGGTTGCCGCACGAGGCAGTTGTTCACAACCTCAAGTGTAGGGTCGCAATGTAGTAATAATCTCGGTGAGAATGAGGTCAAATCCACAGGGACTAAACTTGTGCGTATTCTAAAAGTAACTAGAACTAGAAGAAGATCTAAGTTAGAAATCTGGAAATAAAGTGAGTAATTGTGAATATTGATTAAACTAATAATTGAAAGGTGGGAACTAGGGTGCCAAGGATCCACTTGTAGCAATTGAGATTCTACCTTGCATGAGTCAAGAGATCCAACTGGAATAAGAGTCCTATCTTATCCAGTTAGAGAAAGAGATGATCAAATCTATGAACTTTTCATTGATCCAATCTCAATGGAAGAGAATTTTGAAATTTTAGAAAGAATTCCGTCACCCTACCATGCCCAAGGGACTGTTTCGACAAGAAACGAAAAGTATTTTGTTTAGGGATTATTTTTTTCAATTATAACAAAGAAAAGATAGAGAGAACAATCATAATAAATTTCATTGATTCTGAATTTCAATTATATCCTCACATTTCCCTTGATTCTGAAACAAAATATAAAAAATCTATGCAATGTATGAAAGGAGAAGCAGTTAATGGCAATTTCGGCAGCATTTCGGCCTAGTTGATATTCATCTTCTTAAAAGAAGGATTATGTATATATGAACATCTTGTATCTTCTCCTGAATCAAAGAACACTTGTATATTTGGACAAATTAGACCACTCTGGTAGTATTTCGACTCTTTAGTAGCAATCCTCGCGCGTGCGCTCCAACGTAATGGGTAAAACCCATTCTTTCCTTCATCTTCTTCTTCTTCTCTGAAATACCTTTAGAGTCTTCGTCTTCTTCTTCTTCTTTGAAGCTCTGATCTTTCTCATTGTGTGCAAATGAGAATGAGAGTGGGGTATTTATAGACCTTCACATGTGTGAGGCCTCATTTCTTATGTCATGGGTCCCTTTCCACACTAGAAACACAACAAATCTGTGTAACAGGTCTGTTGTTGTGCAGATTCGCGCAACAAGGTCATTTTTTACACGGGTTCACGCAACAAGGTCATTCGTTGCGCGTGTCTGTACAACAAGGTCTTTTTGTGCGCAACTGCACTCTGCGGCACCATTCTGCAGAACTGTACTCCGCGAAGTCTGTTTCTGCATTTCTGCACTCTATGAAGTCTATTTTTACACATCTGCACTCTGCGAAGTCTGTTTCTGTACATCTGCACTCTGCGAAGTCTGAAAATACATTTTTTGTGCACCAACAGATGCCCCCTTGATCTTCGTTTACGAAATCAAATGGAGGATCGATCTTCTTCTGCATAAAATTTATTCCACAATAGAAAATAACTCTTTATGATAGTAGAGTTTATCGCATAACGGAGAAGGATTACTTGAATTGATAATTGAAGAGCCGAGCTTGAACGAAAGTTGAAGAATCACACTCAAACAAAAGATCATGCTCGAATGGAGTGTTTTCAAACGAATCGCAATCAGAGGATTGAGCTTGAATGAATTATAGTCAAAGGATGATTGAATGATCGCTTTCGAACAGGGAATCATGCTTGAATGGAAAATTGAATGATCGTGCTTGAACAAAAAACTGAATGATCATGCTCGAACGAAAGACTAAATCATCGCACACAAATGAAAGACTTCATGATCGCGCTCGAACGAAAGATTGAATGATCGCACACGAACGAAAGACTTCATGCCCCCAATCAAAAGCATCGAGTGAATGCTTCGATATGGAGGATAATGTCATCAACGAAAGTATTCAAAAGACTTCATGCCCCCAATCAGAAGCATCGAGTGAATGCTTTGATAGGGAGGATAATGTCATCAACAAAAGTATTCTGTCTTCATAGCGGTTAATCAGATAAAATGTCTTTCTATGAACATGGTCGCAATTGCATCCTCCGTAGTTTTAACTCCTTTATTCATGTAATTCTCTTTTCATTGAAACTTGCTCCTGTAACAACTGTGGCGAATTCATCTTTCAGTAACTTGATTAGAGAACTGTCCTTCAATGTTGCTCTTGCTGCAATAATCTCTTCGATCAACTCCGACATCTCTTTCTTTGAACTCCGTGCCTAGAGAATTGTTCTTTAATGTTGTTTCTAGAACAATAATATTTGATGATGTCTCCTTTATTCATGGTATGCATAATCCAAAATTTTGAAATGTAATATTTCCTGCCAAATTAATTGGAATTAGTATCTCAATATATCAAAACTTTCTGGTTCAGTCTTGATAATTTCAAAAATAAATTCAGAATAATTGTTGACAATTTTGAAATAATCACAACGTATTGACGACTTTGAAATAATTAGAATGTGTAATGATTTGAACTTGCATGTTCTTTTTATTTGTGATATATAATATGACAATGATTTGGTCATTTCATTTTTCATGTTTGTCAGCATATTTTGCATTGCATTTGTTGTATTCTTTATTTTTAAAGTCCGGTCAGTAAAATTAATACGTCAATTTTGAGTCAGGCATTTAAGCTCTTAAATTATTGGAGCGGACACAACTTTGACTGAACGTAACTTTGACTGGATATACTTGACTTGACCGGGCTCAAGAGAGCAATCATAGTTTACCGTTGATTTCGGACTGGGCTCAAGGAGCAAACATAGTTTACCACCGATTTCGGGCTGGGCTCAAGGAGCAAACATAGTTTATCACCAATTTCGGGCTCTTTAGGTCGTTGGAGTATTGTATATAGGTCTCATGCGTGGTTAACCTACTTGGTGTTCACTGTTATCGTATTCAAATGAATCGTCATTGCTGATAATATAGATCTTATGCGTAATTGGCTTTCTTGGGTGGCTTTCTTGGCCGGTCACCGCTGCCATATATAAATGAATCAGTAAAATAATCAATGTTGTGCAGTCAGCTATAGTCAGCGATGATCAATAGTCAGTAATATCATTAACGCGACTACAATTTTCATTATGTTGATAATAAGCGATGACGTCTGACATTACTTGAGGATAATTATAGCTCATTGATAAATGATAACATCATTTTATCGAGGCGATAATATTAGCTTCATTTCGTCGAGACGATAATATCAACTTGGCAGCAATAGTGGCAACATCAATGATGATCTTAATAATATTCCGAAATAGACAATATCAATGATGATTTGTAATAATATTCTGAAATAGACAATGTCTTAGCGATGACCAACGATATCTTCATACTCAGCTGACAATGATTCTGTTGATATAATATTCTGTCATAAGAATGATATAAAGTCTCCTATCGTCTTGTTGTCAATTATTGTCCTAAAAGGGTCATGCTCATATATTTATTCCTTTATAGGGCTTCAAGCCATTGCACAGTAGTGTATAAATATTACCCGATCTACCCCCTTTTGATTGGGTGAGTTTTTCTTTGAGAATCTTCACAAATAAAACTATTTTACCTTTTGAGAACAATGATTTTGATAGGATGAATATTCATAGGCATTCTTATACACTATTCATAGCCTAATAAGTTTTGTCGATATATATTTTTAGTAATAATATACTAATTATTTCATTTAGGGTTTAAATTTTGCCTTGATCTTGTAAGTGACATTTAATAAATCGCGGTATATCATCTTTCTTGAAGAATATATGTTGAATTTTTTCATGTCTTGATTGGCATTATAAGCCTGATAATTACTGATAATCTGGATTAATTGTTGCCTCATAAATCTTGCAGATAACCGGCTAGGGCTTAGAAATGTTTTTGCAATGGCTCCCCTTTTTTTAGAATATATATAATTTTGGAGCCACTTTTGTCAGTCGTAGCAATAATCTAATCATAATAATAATCCCGGGCTTAAACAAAAATATATAATAATTCAGCCTTGATAATGATTCTTGCCCCAGTATTGACCTGCAAGAATTGATATTGACAATTATCATATCTGGAAATCAACAATTACCTTCTTTGGGATTAGGTGGATTGAGAATTTCGTCTCGCTACTTAAAAAGTATATGAACAAATTTTTAAAAATTGTATTTTTTTACTCTTCAATTTGCTAATCATTCTTCGTCTTTGCTTTGCTGAGGGATGAAAACCCATGAAGATATATGATTGAAGATCACTCTGTATCAATAGTATTTGTCTTATTGTACTGTTACATAGCTCTTCTTCTTTTCTTCTTACACATAAGCATGATGAACCGTTCTATCACTAGAATCTCATTCCCTTTCTCGAAAGATTATCAATATTTTGAACTCGTCATTCTTCTCTTCCTGTCATGCTTTTCTATGACAATTTCACCATTGTCAATCATCTTTTGTAGCTTTTTCCTGAGTGAGTTAGAATTTTCTGTATGATGTCCAAATATACGGTGATAATAAAAATAATCATTTCCTCTTGTCTTTGCAATTTCTTCGAGGTATCTTAGCCAAGGTAATTCAATACTCTTCATGGCTAACAGTTGATTTAGCATAGGAAGTATGTCTTTTCTTACGAATATATACTTCATATGGTCTTTATATTGTTAGACCTTTTATGTGTCATCATAACCGCATGCCCGTTATTATCTTTTTTATCAATGTTTCTTTCATCATCTTGATAATCTTCTTTATTTTTTTTCTTTCCTAGTGATGTTGGCCGATGTTTCATAAGAACTCTGGCATAGTAACTTTTTGTAAGAAGCGGACACTCTTCCAATCATCTTTTCAATAGCACATGCCTTTTTAGCAAGATCACGAAAAGTCTGTATATCTGCACTAACCAGGATGTATACCACTTTTGGTCTTATACCTTCTAAACATAGCTTGATTCTCCTGAAAGATATCAACATGATGCCCCCAAGTCTTTACATCGACTGATTCGTCTTCTCGTTGACGAGTAGAGTTTAATTCAATTAAACTGACTTCTCTGTTGGAAGAGAAAAAGTTCGACATAAAAGCATTCTGCATATGTTCCCAAGTATAAATAGATCCTGTGATTAAATCTGAATACCATCTGAAAGCTCTTCCTGTCAGAGAAAACCCGAATAATCGCAGACAATATTGAGGAACTCTCATTACCAAAAAAATGGACAAAGGCTACGGATAAAATCCGTAGCCATAGGCCTATGGCTACGATTTTTGTCTGTAGTTAGTCCGTGGCACGACCGTAGTCGTAGGTGCCGTAACAATAGGTCTGAAACCTATAGCTACGGATTAAATCTGTAGCTATAGGTTACAATAGCTACGGATATAATCTGTAGCAATTATATCTGTTGCGATAAACATAAATAGCTACGGATATTATTTCTAGCTAAAAGTCCGTAGCAATGTGCCAAATTCAATAAGGGCTACAACTGTCAGATTAACGGCTACGGTCAATATCCATAGCTATTTTGTATAAAATATATAATCATTTGTTCATTCAATTACCACTTGGATAATCATTCATTCCTTCCATTACAATCATTCATTCATTCCATTACAATCAATTACAATCCTTCATTCAATCAATTACAATTACAATAATGCTGAAAATACAAATTTTTGGCTTCATTAGAGAAATTTGCTCGACTTTACCCTAAAATCTCAATGATAAAGAATTGAAAAAGAAGATATATTTTGATGGTATGATATTTTTTTCACAAGTAAATAGGCTTTTTTCAGCCATCAGCCCATCACCCACTTGAAGAATAAAAAACCAATTGTTGTCCAAGTTCACTCCTTTTCCTTTCAATTTCTTAGTGACCTCTGTAAAATTACTTCCACGGTCATTTATGTAGACATTTGAAGAGTTGTCTCGAAATGCAACTCTAGTAATGACAAAGTCACTTCCTGCAACAGCTTCGTATATTCCATCATCCTACAAATAGTCATGGCATTCATAAATCGGAGTGACCATTGGGAAAAAGAAAGACAAAGTGAAAGAAGTGCATCATGTATAACCATTTTCTTTTTTATTCTTAATGAATTAATAAAAACTCAAAGAGAAATGAAATCGACATAAAAGAAATGGTCTCACCATATGGTTTGTAAGGCCAAAATAAACGTCTGGACGATTTCCGCAAGGAGGACCATCGGTAGCCACAAGTACCCACTTCCCAAGTGGAACAGATACTGACCACGAGTATCTATGACCTGAAAAATGTGCAAGCAGAGCTGATCATCATGAAAAGAAAATCTCCATTTGCTTGTCAATTACAAGTAGGATATGTCAGTGATTAGTGACAATGCCTCGAGTTCTAGATAGTTTATAGGTTTTGGGATTTGAGAATAGGTTTAGGTTATAAGTATAGGTTTAGGTTAATGTTGTAGGTTATAGGTTTAGGTTATAAGTTTATGTTAATGTTGTAGGTTATAGGTTTAGGTTTAGGTTTAGGTTTAGGGATTTGAGAATACATTTAGGTTTTAGGTTTAGGTTTAGGTTTTAGGTTTAGGTTATAGGTTTAGGTTGAGGTTTAGGTTATAGCTTATAGCTTATAGCTTATAGCTTTAGGGAATTGAGAATAGGTTAAGGTTTAAGTTTAGGAAATCGGGTTCGGGTTCGGGATCGGGTTTAGGTTTGGGTTTTCAAGTTTAGGTTTAGATTAAGGAGTTGAGATTAGAAAATAGGTGTAGGTTTAGGTTTAAGGATTTGAGAATACATTTAGGTTTTAGGTTTAGGTTTAGGTTAAGGTTATAGGTTTAGGTTAGGTTTAGGTTTAGGTTATAGGTTATAGGTTATAGCTTTAGGGAATTGAGAATAGGTTAAGGTTTAGGTTTAGGAAATCAGGTTCAGGTTCGGGATTGGGTTTAAGTTTGGGTTTTCAAGTTTAGGTTCAGGTTTAGGTTAGGGAGTTGAGATTAGGATTAGGTGTAGGTTTAGGTTTAGGGATTTGAGAATACATTTAGGTTTTAGGTTTAGGTTTAGGAAATCAGGTTCGAGTTTGGGATCGGGTTTAGGTTTGGGTTTTCAAGTTTAGGTTTAGGTTAGGGAGTTGAGATTAGGATTAGGTGTAGGTTTAGGTTTAGGGATTTGAGAATACATTTAGGTTTTAGGTTTAGGTTTAGGTTAATGTTAGGTTATAGGTTATAGGTTTAGGTTATAGGTTATGGGTTATAGGTTAAGGTTTAGGTTATAGGTTAAGGTTTAGCTTTAGGTTATAAGTTTAGGTTTAGGTTATAGGTTTTGGGATTTGAGAATAGGTTTAGGTTATAAGTATAGGTTTAGGTTAATGTTGTAGGTTATAGGTTTAAGTTATAAGTTTATGTTAATGTTGTAGGTTATAGGTTTAGGTTTAGGTTTAGGTTTAGGTTTAGGGATTTGAGAATATATTTAGGTTTTAAGTTTAAGTTTAGGTTTTAGGTTTAGGTTTAGGTAATAAGTTTAGGTTATAGGTTTAGGTTTAGGTTTAGGTTATATGTTATAGGTTATAGCTTTAGGAAATTGAGAATAGGTTAAGGTTTAAGTTTAGGAAATCAGGTTCGGGTTTGGGTTTTCAAGTTTAGGTTTAGGTTAAGGAGTTGAGATTAGGATTAGGTGTAGGTTTAGGTTTAAGGATTTAAGAATACGTTTAGGTTTTAGGTTTAGGTTTAGGTTTTATGTTTAGGTTAAGGTTATAGGTTTAGGTTTAGGTTTAGGTTATAGGTTATAGGTTATAGCTTTAGGGAATTGAGAATAGGTTTAGGTTTAGGTTTAAGAAATCGGGTTTAGGTTCGGGATTGGGTTTAAGTTTGGGTTTTCAAATTTAGGTTTAGGTTTAGGTTAGGGAGTTGAGATTAGGATTAGGTGTAAGTTTAGGTTTAGGGAT
This sequence comes from Magnolia officinalis, assembly GCA_021015155.1. Classification (NCBI taxonomy): domain Eukaryota; kingdom Viridiplantae; phylum Streptophyta; class Magnoliopsida; order Magnoliales; family Magnoliaceae; genus Magnolia; species Magnolia officinalis. The sequence continues at coordinate 60,385,702 of JAJHSJ010000008.1, forward strand.
TTGAGAATACATTTAGGTTTTAGGTTTAGGTTTAGGTTTTAGGCTATAGGTTAAGGTTTAGGTTTAGGAAATCGGGTTTACGTTTGGGTTTAGGTTTTAGGTTATAGGTTATAGGTTTAGGCTAGGTTTTAGGTTAAGGTTAGGTTAGGTTTTAGGTTAAGGTTATAAGTATAGGTTATAGGTTTAGGTTTAGGTTATAGGTTATAAGTATAGGTTTATGTTTAGGTTAAGGTCTAGGTTTAGGTTATAGGTATAGGTTTTGGGATTTGAGAATAAGTTTAGGTTAAGGTTATAAGTATAGGTTATAGGTTAAGGTTTAGGTTTAGGAAATCGGGTTCGGGTTCGGGATTGGGTTTAGGTTTGGGTTTAGGTTTTAGGTTTTAGGTTATAGGTTTAGGTTTGGGTTATAGGTTAAGGTTAAGTATAGGTTAAGGTTTGGGTTATAGGTTAAGGTTTAGGTTATCGGTTATAGGTTATAAGTATAGGTTTAGGTTTAGATTAAGGTCTAGGTTTAGGTTATAAGTATAGGTTTTGGGATTTGAGAATAGATTTAGGTTAAGGTTATAAGTATAGGTTATAGGTTAAGGTTATAAGTTTAGGTTTAGGTTTATGTTTAGGTTAAGGTTTAGGTTATAGGTTTTAGTTTAGGGTTAGGTTTAGGTTATAGGTTATAGGTTATAGCTTTAGGGAATTGAGAATAGGTTTAGGTTATAGGTTTAGGGTGTGGTACCTGTAAATACAGATATAAACATGCCCTGTTCAAATGGTCAGGCCCCTCCAATGCTGTCCATAGGAAATGGACAACTTCATCATGGTCATAACAGCAGTTCCCACCTTTCAGGGACCCCCGCTCATCCGGATATCTCCGACGCACATCTGGGTCTGCTCCATTAATTTCGAGGAAATATATAAACACGACCTGTCCGAATGGTCAGGCCCCTCCAATGTTGTCCATAGGAAATGGACAGCTTCATCATGGTCATAACAGCGGTTCCCACCTTCCAAGGACCCCCGCTCATCCGGATAGCTCCGACGCACATTCGGGTCTACTCCATTAATTTCGAGCAAATACATAAACATGGTCTGTCCAAATGGCTAGGCCACTCCAATGTTGTCCATAGGAAATGGACAACTTCATCATGGTCACAACAGCGGTTCCCTCATTCCAGGGACCCCCGCTCAACATACGGATAGTTCCGATACACATCCGGGTCTGCTCCATCAATTTTTATGAAATTATGCATGTCCTGCTCATGAGCTTGCCTAATATTGCCAATGCATGGGATTCAGCACACATACCTTTTCATGATTCAAAGAAGGGAACTTGAGGATTTTGCTTACCTTCCATTGTATGCTTCCAAGGTGCAAATGGCCCCTGAAACACACATACATCCTCCGAATCGCTTCTTAAAACTATTTTATTTTGAAACTCGTTCATCTCACCTGAAAACCTGTCACATAATGAATAACTGTAACCACAATGATAACTATTGTGAATGTTGTCTTCTAATCCTGCTCTATTAACTAAGTTTCATAAAGCAGTTGAACCATTGGAGGAAGATGGAGATAGGTCTAATCCTAAAGAAATTGATGTTTGTATCAACTAGAATATGAAGCATTTCAACATCCAAATCTAAAGAGTGATGGTATAAAGAAAATTCAGCAAGAACAGTTTTGAATGTCGCATTGCTCTTAATTTAAAGTTCTCTGTGTTCATTTCCTTCGACATGTGTGTGATGCCCACTTCTTCCAAAACTATCAAGATGGTTCAAAGTGGGTCGAAGGTGCATATACGGTCAGATTTGCATCTACCATAAGATTTGGTTCCAAGTTACAGCCAAGTCATACTATTAATCATCTAGTTGCATGCCAAAAGTCTAATAAAATCCTTATAATGTGGGGACCACCTAAAGTTATGCCTAGCATGGAATGCCAAATGCTTGCCTGAAACAAAAACAAAAACAAAAAATAAAAAAATTGAGAAACCAACCTTAATTGGACGTTAGGATAAATGTTTGCAGCTCTGACATTGTAGCCTCAGCACAAGCTCTGGCATTACTCTTCACTTGATATCTTCATATCCCTACAAATGAGAGGTAGATTTTAGAAGAGATTAAATATATGTAGAGAGAGGTTCTTCCTTTCATGTAGCATGTAGATATATTCCAACATATTTATACATGGGCATGAAATTGTGTCCACTGCCAAAAGTCCATAGGCAAAGGAGTCAATAAAGCTTATTTTGCACTCATCTTTCTAGAAGAGAACCTGAGTCGAAGCCAACAACTTGCAAGAATGATTTTAACATGAAAGATATTTGTCCATCTCCAGCAAAATGTATTCAAAATAATCCAATTGGAATGAAGGATGAATTTTTTTTTTTAAAAAAAAAACACAAACTCACACTCACACCCACACCACATGGGAAATCAATCTCATGACCTCCCAATTAAACATCTTAAAATAATAAATAAATAAATAAACAAACAACTATATTACAGTTGTGGTGCTCTTGACAAACAAAATTCTAGATATTAAAATAACTCACATTCATATTTGCCGCAACGTGAACACCATTCATATCTGCAGCTACGAAAAAGAGGAAATCCAACAACATTGGACAACCAACAACACTGATACTTTCCCTCAGCAAGGCTCCACCATTGCAGCAACCAACAAACCCAAATAAATGACAACAGGATGACATTGTGAGGTGTGAGTGAGTGTGTTAAAAAGAAAAGGAAAAAAAAAAAAAACTATGCTTTTTTTTTTTTCCTCAAGTGTCTTGGAAATGAAGTTTTCCAAGAAAGACTATTTCTTTCCCATGCTTTTCACAAATTAAAACATGCCCTTAAGTGAAACCTAAAATTCTCATGAGAAATTTGTAAATTTAAGAAATTTTGGAGAATGAGATTTGTCAGTAGCTAGTATGCTTACAACTACATACCTTTTCGGTGTAAATACGAGGTTTCGATAAACAAACCACTGCAAAACATAAAGCAAATGCGTCAATTACCAAGAACCCTTGAAGCAGGTGGGACCCATTTCAAATGCAATCATGGCCATGTAAATTATAAAGGTTCTGGTAGAGGTGGCCATGGTGAATATGGTGGTGCTTGTCTACAAATTTGAATAGAGAAAAATCCGATAGCAGACCCTCCCCACACATAAGAATGGATCAATGCAAATTGAGGAATTGATTTTTTTTTAGCAACGAGATGAGCAGAACAAGCGTGCTTAGATAATAGGCAAGGCAAGCTTCACGATCAAAGGAAACAATGGTGCTAAAATTATTAGAAAAAAAAAAAAGAGCAAGAGAACGTACGAACCAAAATGTATCCTAATCGCGCATGCAAATGATGCATATAATTTGGATTGTTCAACCCATACTCAGCCACATGAGTAGAAAATAACCGGTCTACATCCAACAGATATAATCCTCTAGCCTCATGTCCATCCCCAATTCTCTTCTTGATCTTCAAATCCTGAACCATAGAATGTAAAAAGAGGTGATAGAACAATTTAATTGTTTTATTAAAGTACTGAGAAAAATAAATAAATTTGATAGGAAGGTTGGGACATGAAGAACATAGGGCAACAAAAAGCTAAGCTGTTAAGATCCTTTACCACTTTGGAATAGGATCCATTAGCTGCTCTAATTCGGTGAGGAAAGGAAGAATAAATATAGAAGCATTGAGATCTTAGGAACTCTATAACGAAGCTCATTAATGGCACCAGGCTTTACTGTGGCAAGCTCCCCCTCAACTATCTATGTTAGCCCTAATGGATCATCTCAGTTCCGATAGGACTTGCTGCTAGATCAAGCATCACCCACATCCCCAACATATTGCCACCTGAAGCATCTTCCACAGAATAGAGACCTTTTGGAAAGGCCTCTCCCTCAACTAGTTATCACTCCACCAAGGGTCTCAGAAGACCCAATTCATATTAAAAAGCTTTAGGAAGTGACACCAATTTTTAGTAGCTATGGGCAAATGAATAAAGAGGTGATGAACTAATTCTGCTTCCCTTTTACACATACTGCATCTGGTAGGAATACTTAACCTTTGTATGGATAAGATGATCCTGGATTCAAATTTTTATCCACCATTGCAGTCTGCATGAAGATTTCAAACTCTCCCTAACCAGACATTGGGGAGAAGAAAGAGCAAGCAGCAAAAGAAGTTCGTTGAGCATTTCTATAAGATGAATATGATACTCCCTATGATTTCATTGAGATTCTTCTAAACTTGATATTCCAGACTGTGTTTCTCCCCACCATGCGGTTAGCCGGTTAATAATCTTGGATTAGGTTCTCTTTAGGAAGAGCTACACGATTAAAGCCTAGGGAACACTCGTACAAAAAGCTAAATAATTGTCCAACCAAGCTATCAAAATCTGGCGTCCCCCTTTGATTCCGCCCACAGCCACCCCCCAAAGATGAGGCATAGAAGAAACTTCATCATAGAAAACTTGCCACTGGGTGTAGACTTCCTCCAGAACACACAACTCCTCAAGAGGGTCCATTCCAAAATTCCAAAATTTCTATTTCAAAGGTATCCATAACTAAATTCATGAAGGTAAACAAAATCTAATAGCCTCGAAAAAAAGGACGCATGCCCCCAAGTCACTCATAATGTCAAGTAACACTTATATTGCACCAAACCAATCTGTAATGTTTTAAACCATAATAAATAATAGCATTTAATAATTGAGAGTTATAGCTGGTTAAAGATTTGGAACTGATCACCTACAGGCAAGGTACCATAACTTGTGGTTACTATAACACCCTTCCTTTCAACATGCCACTTTTGTAGCACATCAGTACAATGAAAATGGAAGGTCGCGCTGTGGAGATTTACCTGGCACAAAATTCAGGTCGGTCCACTCATCAAGCAATGGAACAACCTACAGTATGAATCAACGTGCACACCAGCCCACCTAATGAGCTTCTCTTCCTGATTTTGGAGAAAGGTCATCACCATGGTGGTGCCTATCATTTTCTTAGTACTGATTTCCTAAAAAAGTGGCTATAAGTGATTGGTTCTCAAAGATCTAATGGAAGAATGATAGAATTTGATACAACAAAACTATTTAAACATAAATATGAAATCCTAAAGTTTAACAAACGAGATTACAACAAAAGTGCCACATATCACAAACCACCTTTGTTGGTATAAATGTGTCATGGTTTAAAGGGCAATTTTATGCTAAAAAGGGATGGTAGAAGCAACACTCAACACCATTATGTCATAACTCACATTCATATTTGCCACAGCGTCATAGCAGGATAGGTTATGAAGTCATACCTTTCTGCAAGCACCGTAGAGCCCTCTTCAAATAGTTCCTCAACAGCCCCAACAGAAGAAAGCTTGTTCGCCGGTTTATTCACAGAATTACTTAACTTTTTCCCAAATATAAGCGAACTTAGCACATTTTACTTCTTTTTTGGTGATGATGGTAAAATGGAATAGTCAAGAGGAATGACGTCAACAACTACGCAAGTTGTATCATCTTTCAGGCCCCTTGACCTTAGAGCTTCCTTAACAACCATCTTCGCAGCAAGCTCTGCAGGTAATCCACGGCAAGATTGTGCAGCCGTCTCAGATGATAAGGCATCACATATGCCATCAGAAGCAATTATCAGCCTCTACCCGGAATTTGAAAGCTAAACATCAAAATAAACAGGTCAAAAGGGCAAAAGGGTAAAACCATTGTGACTCATGAAGATCAAAATCACAAGCATTAGAAGGCAAATGTGAAACACTCAATGCGAACTCACCTTCACTTGCTTAACATGTGGTATCGGGACAATGAACTCACCCACATCAGTATCACCAATTGATCTAGAAAGGCATAACCCACCAGGCCAGCACCTTAGGGGGCCCACCTGTGTGTCACATAAAAAATGAAGACTTCTTAAAAGAACAAACTGCAAGATATATGAAGGATCACTTTCCAACTAAGTAACATTTCAGTCAGGAATATTAAATAGTTCAACAGACACTACCTCGGTACCCCCACAAACATTGAGCCTACCCACTTCACCCCCACTTGCAGTCACACGTTCTCTATCTTCAGCATTCTCTTCAAGCCTGTGATCAACCGTCAGCAGAGAAATCACACCACCCTGAGTATCCAAAATGCATGGAGAATCCCCAACTGATGCAATTGTCACAGTCAATCCATCAACCACAACAAAGGTAACTGTAGTCCCAAAAGTCTCCCCTATTATGAACATTGATACCAATAACACAAAATAGCATAAGATGCAAGGAAGAATAAAGAAGCACAAAAGGAGTATGTATTCAACACGTGCCTTTTCGCTGAAAGTCTATGTCAATTTTCACAAAACTAGCAACTAGTGCTCAAGGAAGGGGCTTGAAGCCACTCTTCCCTATCAATTCCTTGAGGAATCGCGCTCATAACATGATTCAACAAATTCTCTTTTGAGAATACAGCAGCAGATACGCCATTGTACCCATCAAAGATCTGCCAACCAATTCCAAGTTTAAAAACTGAAGGGTATATATATGGGGCTAGTGTATAGTGACCGGCCAAAATGCTAGCATTTTCATTCACTCTAGAAATTCGTACAAGTGAGGTTCATCTTCTAGTGATCTAGATCATTCACCTGAGGATGGGAAATGGACCAAAAATTTCTTCCATCAAAGAGTCCCAGCCATCTGGTTGGAGTACATCTTGTCATTGTATTGTGACATTGGCTATATTTTCTTTGCAACTGCCCATGTCTAGGAAAATTATTGCACAGCTAAGATTGTACATGCATCTAAAGTTGAAATATCACAAGTCCCATCTCATCGAGGACCATCGCAAGGAAAACTACAATTCTTTGCCACATCAACCTTCCACGGTGAGTACCACCAGATGAACCAGCTGGATCACTGAAAGGCATGTCCAATTTTTAACAAACAGAAAAGTCCCTGATCCAACCTAAGCATTGTGTTTTTCCTCATATACAAGAGTACTCTGGATGATATGAGTAACAGAGAGAAGTGAAGAGATTACCGTAAACACAGAAAATGATGCCGCAAGGTTCCCAGGAATCCTCTGACAATTCGGTTTTATCAGGAAATAGTCTTCCCCTTTCTTCGTAAGAGCGGCATGTCCGTACCTAACCAGTGGCTTCTCAATCTTCTCATTCGGTAAAGACTCTCTCTCTCTCTCTCTCTCTCTCTCTCTCTCTCTCAAATCGCGTTTCTCCTTGCTTCAATTTTCAATCGAATGCAGAAATCGTGAGTTTCTACGATCCCATGTGCAAAATCACTGCAAACACGAACAGGGGTGGTGGCTGCGGACGAAGGCTGTGGTCACAAGGGCTGCGGCTAGTGGATGAGCCGAGGCAGTGACGAGGGTTGGATGAAAGGGGTTTCGAAAACCCTAGCACGGAATGTGCTCACAGATCAATGGTGAGTTTGTGGCGACATGGGGTTTTGAAAACCCTAGCGAGAGAGACGGAGAGGTTGGGAAATAGAGAGAGGGAAATGGGACTGAGTGACAGAGAGAGGATGAGGGAGTGCGAGAGATCGTGAGAGGGTGAGGGAAAGGGAGAGGGTGAGTGCGAGAGAGAGAGGGGGGGTTTTGGTTTTGGGAATTTGGGTGCGCGCGGGTAGTATTGAGTTTTAGGGGTGATGACATCACCATCTTGATTTAGTTTCAAACTTGTGGGGCCCACCATTGTGAATTTTATCTATCCACTCCGTCCATTCATTTTAACGGCTCCTTTTTAGGGTTTATCCAAAAAATGAGTCAGAACGAAGATGTATATGGACCACACCATATATTAACAATATAAATATATTTTTCATTGTTTCTTATGGTGTGGTCCACTTAAACTTTTGATCTTTCTACTTTTTGGGCTCTTGCACCGAAATAATATTTTAAAATTGATGGACGGCTTAGATAAAATAAATATATTGCAATGGGCCCTATGGAGCTCCTTAAGCATCATCAGTCTCTAATAAAGTCCAATGGGGGAGGTATGTTTTAGCTACAGATTAAGTAGGTTTTAGCTACGGATTAAATCCGTAGTAATATAGCTATGGATTAAATCTGTAGCTAAAAACCTACATAGTCTGCAGCCTTTGCACGTTTTTTTAGTAGTGTCTAGAGAATTTTCTCATCATTGTTATGAAGTGCATTAAATGTTATTTGGGTGATCCGTTCCCATTAAAATTTTGAAATCAGCGAGAAATAACATTTCTATTTCGGGGGGATATGGTGTCTGGTATTGAAATTTCTGATTATGACCTCGCTTTTTCTGCAGATGAATGGTTTCGATGACCATCTGTCAGATTTCTTCTTACGTTATGTTCTGAGTAATATTAGGCGTCGGTTCTTGAAATCTAACCGCTTGCAGTTGTGGCCTTTCTACTTGTGATTCAATGTTGTTCACAACACTCACTGTTGGAAAATTAGGAACTTCTTCAACTACATCTTATCTGGTGAAGGTTGGTTAGGCTGATTGATGTCTACCGATGAAATTTCTGTTTTTTAATTCTTCCATCGTCTTGATATTAAAGGAGGAAGAGAACACTGCACTGCTGATGCTGTTGAAGAAGATGAACTATTGTTTAATTCGAAACCAGCGTACTATCGTTACGAAGGACTAGCTGACTCAAATCACGGTATTTTTAATGCATGAGCTTGCTTGAAATCTTTTGCAAGAGGTGCTGTGAGCGAACAGTCGCTAGTTGTGATGACTTTCCCTTTATCCTTCTAAATTCGTAATGATTCTTTGGAAGACGTATTTACAGTTGTAGTTGGCGGTATTGAAAGACCTTCTGGAGTGACGGGTTCTTCAATTCTTCTTGAATAAAATGACTGTGTTGCTGAGGCAAGGCTGTGTCTTGCGACATTTCGCATGATCGACCCTCTAACCATACTTGGCAGAACAATACTTCTTATGGGAGGAGATCGAACCCTTCGTCTTTTAAATATCACCGCTATCCATCCTTCATCGTCCTGTTGTGCGTCATTGAAGCGGAAACCATTCCAGACATCACTTGACATTGCCTATCATTAAATGTAACTAATTTAACTTTCTTTGGTACTTTCTGTAGTAGTGATTGCGTGTTGTCGATGTAATCCACAGCGAATCCATTTGTTGTGAATTAAATAACTACGTCAGTTAGAAGAAAAGTTATTGCGATTATATAAAGATAGAATACTCGTCATTCATAACAGAGCATTACTTTGATTAAATCAAATTGTACGTTGTTTTAGAGATGAAGGGGAGGATGTTCCTGTTGAGAGTCGCCATTTTGGCGTCTTTACGACGCCCGACAATGATGAAAATTCTCTAAATAGTTTCTAAGTTATCATTGAATAATAATAGTCCCCAGTGGAGTCGCCATTTTGTTTTGATCAGAAACGAAAAGTATTTCGTTTGGGGATTATCTTTTTCAATTATAACATAGAAAAGATAGAGAGAACAATCGTTACAGATTTTATTGATTCTGAGTTTCAATTACATCCTCATATTTCTCTTGATTCTGAAATAAAGTACAAAGAATCTATGCAATGAATGAAAGGAGAAGCAGTTCAATGGCAATTTCGACAGCATTTCGGCGTAGTTGATATTCATCTTCTTAAAAGAAAGATTGTGCGAATATGAACATCTTGTATCTTCGCCAAAATCAAAGAACACTTGTATATTTGAACAAATTAGATCACTCTAGCAGCATTTCGGCTCTTTTGTAGCAATCGTGGCGCGGTCCAACGCAATGGGTAAAACCCATTCTTTCCTTCATCTTCTTCTTCTTCTTCTCTGAAATACCTTTGGAGTCTTCATCTTCTTCTTCTTCTCTGGAGCTATAATATTTCTCGTTGTGTGTAAATGAGAATGAGAGTGGGGTATTTATAGACCTTCACATGTGTGAGGCCTCGTTTATTAGGCTGTGGGCCCCTTTCCACACTAGAAACACAACAAATCTGCATAACAGATCTGTTGTTACGCAGATTCGCGCAACAAGGTCATTTGTTGAACGGGTCCATGCAACAGGGTCGTTTGTTACACGGGTTCGCGAACAAGGTCATTCATTGTGTGGGTCTACATAACAAGGTCGTTCTGCATGCAACTGCACTCTGCGAGGCTATTCTGTATAACTGCACTCTACGAAGTCTGTTTCTACACTTCTGCACTCTGCGAAGTCTGTTTCTACACATCTGCACTCTGCGAAGTCTGTTTTTGCACATCTGCACTCTGCGAAGTCTGAAAATGTATTTTTTTGTGCACCAACAAGGATGATGGTGAACAATAGGATTTACCAATCCCATAATCTCAAAGAGGAAAAGAAGATATTCAAAGCTATCGCAGATCTATTGTAATTGGAATCATAACAAACCATTAAAAACTGAAAATATTCCTTAAAATCATCTAGAAATCAATGAAGTTCAAAATAAACATGAATCAAAGCAAAGCAAATATCCCAATCACGCTACAAGCTTCACCTCTTAGCCTTAGCTAAGAGATTTAGCCAACCATAAACATGATTGAACTAAGAACTCTTAAGAAAAGCATAAAAATAATTAAGGAAGGAGAAGAAAAAGGCGGCGACTCTCCACAATTTTCTCCACTCCTCAAACCCTAGAAGATGCATAGGAACATCTTAGGAACTCCTATTTATAGTTGGGGAACTCCAACTACTGGTCCTACAATTGGGCCGCCACCTTACACACCACCGGTTCGTGAGCAAAACCGTGCGTCTTCTTCGATGCAGCATGTGCCTCAGTCGGCCCCACCTACGGATAGGTTGGAGCAGTTGTTGATGATGATGCACCAGCAGCAGGTGCAGAACCAGCAGCAGTAGCAGCTCTTGGCCACTATTGCAGGGGCCCTAGGTCAAGGCGGGAGTGCGACTCCACCTGCACCATCTGTACACCTTGCGGAGACTGTAGGGTCTTCCGCTCAGGATGAGGGTGTGACTTTACCTGCACCTGCTGTATACCCTACGAGGAACTTGGGCTGAGACTCAGGCATCATCTCACGAACCGGGTCTGTACGACCATCACTCCGGGGAGGTGTCTGGTCCATCGAATCAGTAAATGTGAGGCGTGCCGTGCTCCGCGTGATCGCAGGTGGCATTCCCTATATGACATAGGGCACAACTTGTTTAAGATGTAGCATAGCAATACACAATCCTTTAAGCATTCCACACACTTCATAGCAAAAGAAACTGCATGCATTTCATTTACCAAAATTTGCCACAATACATGGAATACAGTTCTACATGAATCATGACAGGAACGCATGCGGATATGAACTATTCAACCCAAACACACTTTATACCTTCTACACTACTAAGCCACGAATCATTTAAATACAAACATCCTAAAGCAGCAACAAACAAGCTACAAGACAACGGTACGGAAGACTAGGTATCCAAATCTAGTGACGGGGGAGGGGCACCCTTGTCCTACAGACAGCATATGATAGTCTTCAAGGTGCGAGTCACCTTCTAGAACTTATGCTTCACAAGGGCCCGGAGATCAACAATATCCTGTCACAAGGTAGTCTGACCCTCCTCAAGTCGAGCTAAACGGGCATCCCTAGTAGTCCGATCAGTGTCCTGCTCTGGTGTCATAGGAGGAGAGCTCTCATCTGCATCCTGGGCCTCCTCTTCTTCTTCCTGTTCCTCCTCTATCTCTTCCCTGCTTTCCTCCTCGCTTTTATACTCCTCACTATCTGTCTCATCCTCACTCTCATCAAGTTGGGCTTGCCGTTGCCGTGACCCGATTTTCATCTGATTGAGAGTAGTTTCGTTGATGAAATGTTGCGGCACTTGGAGTTCTACGCCAAGTCTGTAGCCGAACTCGCGTGCAATCTTGCATATAAGCCGGCCAAAGGGGAACGAATCAGTCCTTCTATTAGAGCATACGGTAAGAACTATCTGTCGCAAAACATACATAGGCACGCACAACTTCTCTCCCTGCCCCACTTGGTATAGAAAGTCTACCATCAGGCGCGTGCACTCACTGCGATTGCCCCACCTGGGGTACACGTTAAACGTGCAGATATGGTGGAGTAGGCGAAAATCATCCGTCATGTTTGACGCCAGGAGGCTATTGTTTGGCTGCCATTGAACCAGTCGACCACAAAGGAAACGCGTACAGCGATCCCTTTCACGTGCACTCTTCAGATTCTTCTCTCTCGCATGGACTTGGCCAAACGGTATTCCCATGAGTCGAGCTATCAGGCTAGCGTCAATTGTGGCCTCCCGACCTCTTCCCGCGGGAATCTTGAACTGCAAGGGCTCCAGCGTAGGCTCTTGAATATAGGCATAGAATGGTCGGACAGTGCCCACATTTGCACGATATTTTTCCTCAAACACAGGGCCCCACTCGGCTTCCTTCAAGCGTTCCATCAACAGATATTCCCCGAAGATCTTCTCGTCAACATGAGCTTCGAAAAGGACCCCACGATCATGAAACCTAACATGAGACATCACCGCCAGAAGAGCTCTCTCAAAGGGAGCCTGGGGATCGAGGTCCCGTTGGAAATGGAGAAGATGACTGTCACAAGCTCGAACAATGCCATGGAAAAAGAAAGAAAATGGGGAAATAGGAGGGATACTTGAGTTCCCACAAATTTAAGACACAAAGTGGGGGCTCGAATGCTCAAATGAAAGGGGAATGAAGAATGTAAACAGCTGTGGAGGGAGATTTCGAATGTGTGGTGAAGGTGGTGCATAAAAAGGGGAGGAGGAGAACTTGGAGGGGGGATTTGAGTGAGGATTTGGGTGTTTTCTTGAGAAAAGGAAAGCTTGGAGGGGTGACCTAAGAGGGGTTTTAATCAAAAACCCATGCACAAGTGGGTCAGACAATGCCCTAGAAATGATCGGCCCGATCGGCCCGCCCGGCCAAGCCCGCCTGGCGGCGAGGCCTCGCCGAACCGGCGAGGCCCGCCGGTCTCTGGACCTTTTGGCGATGGCTCACCCTTTGGGCGAGGTCCTCCTGCCCCCTGAACTTCAAATGTATGTGGATCCCACCCTGGGTCCCCCTGGAAGAGTCCCGTTTGGTCCCCGACTCCGCTTTGAGTCATTTCGGGTCCTTTCGGGTGTGTTTCTGATGTACAACTGCATCTATATGGTATTGAGGGCTAAGAAGAGGTAATTTACTATCTAAATCTTTCGATAGACGATCTAGGAAAGATCTGGGGTTGCCTCAAGCGATCACGGAGGTGTACGGACTCGATCTCCGCGAACGATATCGATGAACTTCGTCAATTGGCGAAATCGGGAAAACCTAAGCTTGTTTCTACATTTTCCTCGCACCCACCTATGTTGAAAAGCGTCAGTGTATGTCGTGTGACCATAACCCAGGTCCAGTTTAATCCAAATCATGCTCTGATACCAACTTGTAACGCCCTGAAATCGGGGGTCGAGTAGCAACTCAACTCCCGAGTTCCAAAACATCACTTATGCAACATATATGCTTATAATTAAAATGTTGTCTGTGTTAGTGCATTAATCATGAGTGGGATTATACCAAAACAGTAATCCATACTCCAGATCAATTTATACAACGCAAGTGGAAGACTGAAAGATGTATATAAACGTATATGAGCCAAAAAGATCACTATCGGTCTCCAGAGTATGAACACCTCACTGAGTCACCATATACATGTAATAGTTCAAGAGTCAAAATGTCAAAAATAGTTCGACTACAATGATAAGCCCTATAGCTCAGTCGATCAGGATGGCTTCAGCGAAACCGCCGGAGAACTGCATATACGAGAACGCATCCTGATCGCCATCGTAATCCGGATCCACCTCCAGAGTCGCACCATCATCCGCATCTAAGACAAAGTCTGGTGGGTGTTCAGAACACCGTCCCAGAACGTGGGAGTGAGTAATCAACTCAGTGGAATCATAGTGCAAAGGTTAACATGTTATCAACTTAGTCAAGCAGTAATGATAAAGCAGACATATCAGACATTCCTAAATACTCTTATTAATGAAAGGATGAAATGTATTCATGATGCATGCCCTCGCCTACACTCCCTCGTGCGACACCATCTTACGGTCGCGGTATTCTTTCTTCCCTCTGTACTCTTCAACCCGGGGCACATGCAGTGCGATGTTATGAGCGTGATTACCAAGTTCTTATTAGTCCTTTTCATACAGCAGGATTGGGAAACTAAGGTACCTCCCTTATATCATTTTCCAAATAATGAACCATTCTAGGGTCGTCAGTCCCAGCAAATCTCATACGATGTTACGATTCTAGGTCACTACAAAGGGCTCATCGCCTCGATGCAGTGTAGTCCTAGTTTATACTCTAGTTGCTACGGAAAGGCTAGTCGCCTCAACGCAGACTCAGAGTATGCTCGAGGTCACTACAAAGGGCTCGTCACCTTATCAGTGTAGGCCGACAGCTCGAATATAGTGTTTCATACCACCGTATTCGGTTCACGAGGTGGTGTTGCTCACTGGTCACTATGGGTGGACTCGTCGCCCCGGCGCAGGCCGACAGCTCGACCACAGTGTCCCATACCACCATGTCCGGCTCATGAGTCTTCGCGGATCGAAGTACCAAGGTTAAAGGGATTTTCACTGGTGAGTTTGGTACCTTAGGTTCAAGCAGTAGCGTCCAAACATGGTGAACATACATCGGGTCAATCGGGTTACTTGACGAGCCCGACTAGTACGAGCGCACAACGAGTTGATTGACATGAAGTGCGTAAGCACTCCATGTGGCCTAACCACTGTCGACAACTCTAGTACGGCTCGAGTTCGTCAAACACGTCCTACGTGGCGAATAAATCTCAGCCACAAACTCAAAGCCTGTTACCGATTGCATGGACTATAACATAGCCCCAATCACATTCAATCCTTAACCAGTAAGCATGTGGAGTAGTCAGAGCAGAATTAACCAAGTAGTTCAAACATGTTAACAAGCATGTTATAAAATACAACTTAAACAGGAAATCCAAACACATACATTTCATAAGTAAAGCGATTAAACTAACTAAGATAGTTGAGAATCCTATCTCACGCCCACCCAAAGCACTATTTACTAAGTACTTACTTATACAAGCATTTTTACAAACACTTAGACTAGACGTATTAACATACATAACGTATGTTGGCCAAAACATGTATTAGGGCGAATCCTTTCGCCGAGGAGTTGTTACACATATAACTAGCATATACACACAGTAGTTAATCATGGCAAACACACTTTTATATTTCGTACGTATACGGTATTTTCTACAAATACACAGAATACGCTAAACTCCACAAATTTCATATATAATTGAAACGCAAAATAAACATCGTATTTTGCATGTGAAATAACATCCACATCAGGAATCTATCATTATCCGACATTAAAAGCTTTGAAAACCATAACCTATACGTCTATAGTCCGTACCTTATGCCGATAAATGCGTAACGGAGTCGTTTTAGACGTTAAGTCTTTGTCAACGATGGATTTGCAACCTATAATATGCGTTAGGTTAGCCATTTCATAACTAGCACTATCAGAAACCCTAAGCCAAATTAGGGCTAGGTTTCCTTACCCAAGTGTAACGTTGAAATCGCCGGAATAGCGATGCAAGTAGGGTAGCTAAGTGCGAGAAACGACGGGATCGAATCCCAGGAAGAATCCCCACTTCTCTCTCTCTCTCTCTCTTTCTCTCTCTTTTCTTTCTTCTCTTTCTTAGGGCTTAGAAAATTCATGTGAAGTGAGAGGGAGAGGGTTTAAGGTCCTTATATAGGCCCAGAACTGATGGGAATGACCCCAGGGCCAAGGTATACTTAGGTTATGTCCAAAGAGCGTCTGTTTCAGCTCAACGGAGTACTTCTAGAGGCTCCTTTTCTGCGTGCGGTCGGACTTAAGCTCCCTGACCATGGATCTAGGTTAGGCTATGATGCAGGGATGAACGTGATGAGGATAAATACTTCGAATCCACGGAGCTTCTCTGGACTCCTCACAGAGACTTCTCGAATCCACGAGGAAAGAAAGCAGAAAACAGAAATAATTTCTAATAATTTTGAAACTGATTAATTAATTCATAAAAACGAGTTCACAGCCCTTTAAATAGGGGTACCAAGCAATGGGAAAGAAATCAGAATCAAACTACAACTACAACTCCTAGAATTTGCGACTTACTATAAATAGTAAACTTACTATTTATAGACGGTCGTGATGTCTACTTGTGCGCAAGGTTTTCGGCCAAAAATAGTAAGTGTCCTATTTGGCTTCACCAACCCGTTCTCCTAATTATTCTAAGCTCTTTTCACGTTGGGCGCAACTCCTAAAGCCTGACGGATGAAGAGTTATAAACAAACTAAAACTTACTATTTATAGTAAAAACGAAATTGAAACAGGGAAACGACCGTCAAATCAGGGGTTTCTCACAATTTCGAGCATCGCAACCCGGCGTAGCGGGGTTGGTTGGCTAAAGTAGCTCGTTCTACCCCAAAATCATATATTTTTCGTCGACTAACTCATCCCGGATTGCGAGATACGCCTGATTTAAGGTCTGATGGTCTAGATCACTTCTGTCGCCGACCAAGCCTTTTCTGATCCATCTTGGCCATGTAACTGTTCGCGACCCGCTCTACATCAGGCTAAGTTTTCGGTCAGATCAGATTTACAGATCAACCGTGGCGGACCAGTTTCAGTTCAACGGTCATCGCCACTCGATCAGGGCCACAAGTACACTGACATGTGTATGAAATTTTCCCTGATCCGAAGGTGTAATTTGGTCATATTCCGACGGTCTGAAACCTTAGGGCACGCAAGCGACATGACTTAGGTTACTTAAATTCAGATTTCATTTCTAAATATATTCACGTTTCTCACACACTTCGCTCCGAGCTCAAGTTGTGCGTTTCTGGATACTATCTAGATTTGATTTCTGAGATGGTTGTCAAGCCCAGTAAAGCGGTCATAAGTGTTTAGTCTCGTGGTCATCGGACTTTCGACGTGCGGTCTAGGTTAAATGCGAAGTTTCAATGTGCTTCCGAGAGCAACAGGGTAATGAGATTGATCCTAGATTTCAGGGTAATGTAGCGTTAATGATTCTGCAAGTTCTGGGTCTTGTAGTTCGTATTTAAAGTGGTTCAAGCGAATTTCACAACTAATCTAGTTTAGTACTTAATTAATTTCGTCTAATTTCTAAAGGATTTGGTCCTTAGTGATTTCTGCCTTAGGTGGTACTCGGGTCTTTGTACAGAATTTTCTAAATTGTTATAAGGCAGGAGACCGCACTCTATTTGAAACAGGAGGGCCTTACCACACGTGCAAAGGGCCAGCCCCATCCGGGCTTGTTATTGGACCCAATAACTGGGCCAAGTTAGGCCCAGTTCGGTCTCGTTTTTGGGTTGTCCATGATCAAGTAATTATGGGTCCCAGTCAGGCCCAATTTAGGTTGGATTATTGGGCCAAGCCTGGCCTAATCCACATATTTATGGGTCCTTACAGAACCCACCCAACTGCAATGATACGGGCAGTTATAAGTATTGAGGACCCTTAACTAATATAAACTCTGGGTTTGGGAATAACCCTAGGTAATCACTTGAGTGGTGTTGGACCGCTAGCTAACCGTAACCGTAAGAGTTCAGATCAAAGAAGAAGCTACAACTCTTCAGGTGATGATTTTCTTCCCCTTGGGCTTCCATCCCCAACTAGATTAAGAGTAGTTTTTATGTTAGCTATGATTGATAATCTAGAAATGTAGGGACATTTAATGGTTATTTAGTATTTATAATTTATGAATGATTTGCTTTTGATTGGATTATCCAAACTCTGCTTCAAAGGGTAACTGATTAGCCTGTAATGGATTGAAATTGCTTAGCATGTCCGCTTAGTTAATGATTCATATGTTTTAAATTAAATTATCTAATGAGGTTATATAGTGTTTAATAAGATATTTGGTTGTTAGGTTTAAAAGCATGCCCTAGGTTCACATTTATGTTTGATTTGTTCGCTTGAACATGTGCACTAAACTCGTCCAAATCATTCAACTAGTCACTCATTATATGCACAACGCGTTAGTCTATTGAGTACATGTTTTGGAAATATAAACGTATGATCATGTGACCCTGGTACAATAGGAGTACATATACTGCTATCTAATTTCTTATTTATGATTGGGTATCATGTTATTGTTTATAAGGCACACATCATTGAAACCTCTCCGTGGAAATATCTAACCAAGGAGAGTCCGTATTTAAGGTGTAGCTAGACGGATCATGATGTAATTAGATCCCCAACTTGGAGGTTATGGTTGGTGACATTTGATCGTGGGGATTGCCACACATGGAGTGGTTTCACTTGCTTGGCTATGGAATGAACGTTGTAACTTCTACAATTACCGTCGTTTACTCATTTTTGAATCATACATGCCGTCACATTTTAATCGTCGCATTTAACAACTTCAAACGTACCATTCCAAGTCAGCAGACGGTGGTAACCCCCTTGGTATTGAGAATTGATTTACCACAGGTTGGTGGATTCTATACACACCCTAAAAACGGTGGCCTCATGGGCCGGGGATTGTGGTCATGGGACACTATGCTGGAGTCGTCGGCCTACGCTGGGCCATGAGCTCCCCGTAGTGACCTTGAGATTACGAAACCTGCTGATTGTAAATGGATTAATAATGGCATGGCTAATCATGCATACATAGCATTCGGGCGATGACGGATGTCTAATTCTGGATGTTGTAGCACGTGCCTAATAAGAATTAGTTGGGGAATCATTTCGCTAGCTCACGGATCATCGACGGTCGACCCACCTTCGGTGAGTTTGGCACTACGCATGTACTATTTCGCTGGTGACCAGCCACATTGCATGGGTTTTACCTAAAAGCCAACTAGAGCATCCCCAGTTGGTGCGCACTCATTCATCCATGTATTAATTAACATTTGCATATTGCCCTGTTTTGTATGTCGTGTTGTTTTATGTTACATCTTGTCTAGGGTGGTGGCGTGTAATCTTAAAGAAAAATTACACTGAGCCAGTCACTCATTCATTTATGTTCAACCATACAGAGGATGCAGGTACATAAGCCGGTGAGTACGTAGCAGACATAGAGGCAGTGGCGGTTGAGGAGGAGCTCTATGACGAGGAGCCGCAACAAAAGGCGGCCACTTATTTTGGGCTAAACTAGTAAATTAGCCCTTTATGATTATTCCAGTATATTTAGAAACTTGAAGTCTTGTATTTGGCCCCCAGCTGCATGGGCCAAGATATTGTTCACATTTTGGGTCATATCTATGATATGCTTCATTCCGCTATTTGCACTTTGGTTTACATATTGATTACCATTATTATCCTATTAACTCCTAGGTTTTTGGGATGTGAGTCATATACTTGAGTTTTGAAAATCGGGGCGTTACATCCATCTTATGACCACTCCATACTTTCTCTAGGATCTTACATTCAATTGTCGTAGAGGGAAACTGGTTCACCAAATAGCAGGCCATGTTGACGGCCTCTGTCCATAGGTTCTTACCCAATGCAATATTATTTAACATGCATTGAGCCCTCTTCAAGAGAGTCCGATTCATTCGTTCAGCCACACCGTTTTGTTCAAGCGTATGGCGCACTGTGTTGTGCCTAATGATCCCTTCTCCTTGCAATATTCATTAAAGTCAGTGAAAATGAATTCTCCACCATTGTAAACCCTTAAAACCTTTATTTTTCGCCCTAACTATTTTTTCACAATTGCCCTCCATTGTTTGAATATGGTGAAAACTTCGGATTTACGTTTCATGAAGTAAACCCAAACTTTCTTGGAGTAGTCGTCAATGAATGAAACAAACCATAACGACCTCTCGATAGAAATCTCTGGCGATGGCTTCCATACGTCAGAGTGCACATAATCAAGTACTCCCTTACATATATGTTTTCCAGTTTTAAAAGATAAACTAGATTGTTTACCATATATACAATGCTCGCATATATCTAAATCAAAATTCTTAAAAGCTGGAATCAAACAACGATCAAATAGTACCTTTATGCCCCGCTCGCTCATGTGGCCCAGACAAGCATGCCACATACGTAAAGACGTGGAATCTGCAATAGCTGTTGTCGCTCCACCTGCTGAAGTGCTCTCGATCAACCTGTAAAGGTTTCCGTACCTTTGAGCTATCATAACCACGAGTGCTCCTTTTGAAACTTTAAGGACATCATCAATATCAATGAACTTGCACCCTATAGCCTCGAGTGCATCGAGAGAAATCAGACTTTTCTTCATATCAGGAATGTGCCTGACATCAGTCAAGGTACGCTCCATCCCATCAAACATCTTGATGCTCACAGTACCAATAGCCACAACATTACAGACATTGTCATTGCCCATAAAGACTTGTCCACCATCGCATTCCTTGTAACTGTCGAACCAACTCCAATGAGGAGTCATGTGATATGACACTCCTGTGTCAAGGATCCACTCATCTCCATGATTTTCGTGCAAGTGTTCGATCATGGACACAGACAGTACATCACCACCACTTGTCTCTTCATTAGATGTGACAACATTAGCCTCTTTGAAAGAAACTGCTGATTTTTTTTTCTCTTTAGGATTGGTACAATCCTTCTTCATGTATTCAGTCATCCCACAGTTCCAACACTTTAGTTTTTCTTTACCCTTGCCCTTGGATTTAGATCTGGGTCTTGAAGATCATGTACCTCGATCAGAATTCTTGTCTCTCGTAAATAGTGCATCATAAGATGTCCTCATGTCGCCGTTTAGTTTTCTCATGGCCTTTCCTCGAAGGTCTGAAATAACTGTATCGACATTCAAGGTTTTATTTGCGGTGCACATCGCGTCCTTGAATGACTCATACGATGCCAAAAGAGAATTCAGCAACATACATGCTTGTTTCTCATCTTTGATCACTTCCTCCATATCCAGTAATTTACAAACCGATTTATTAAAGTTGCTGATGTGAGCCTCCAAATCTCCACCATCTGTCATCTCGAAGTTATATCACTGTAGCTTCAAGTGTAGGTGATTTTCAGAGGATTTCTTCGCATAGATATCCTAACTTCGCCCATAACTTAGCTGTATTTTTCTCCCTCAAAACATTATAGAGAACCTTATCCGTGAGACATAAACAGATAGAGGTTAAAGCATTACTATCAAGAGTCTCCCATTCTTCATTTTTAATAGTCAATTTTCGCTCCTCAATAGCCTTAACTTCGTCTTGCTTAGTTAATAGACTAATCATCTTAATCTTCCATAACTCAAAATTATTTTTACCTGAGTACTTCTCAATATCAAACTTGGTGTTTCCCATTATTGTTAATCTTGCGGATTCAGATTTGTGCCCCAGTGATAGCTTTGATACCACTTGTTGGGTTTTGGACTGCGGAATCACACAGAAATGATCTAGGATAGCAATCCAAGAGCACCAAGTAAACACAAGAGAACACTAAGATTTAATGTGGAAAACCATTTCGGGAAAAAATCACTGCACAAAACGACAGATCTTCACTATGAAAGCATAAATTACAAAGAGAAAAGACTTACCTAATTCAAACAAGCTTAAATCTCACCCTTACTACACTCTCTGCAAAACCCTAGAATCCTTTTAAAAAGCCTTAGAATCCCTTAGAATAATACCTCACAATTCCGTTTACACCCATATATATAGTTTTAGGAATAATCCCAAACAAAATCGAAAACAAATCTCGCACTTTTGCAGATGCACGAAACATCCGCACAGAATCTAATTATATTTAAGACATCAAATATAACAAGAATGATCCATGTATGTGACTTACATGCACTTTATCCATCCGTTTTGAAAGCTCATGTGAGCAAATGAACCACACCACATATTGTAATTGAATACCCATCATTAAAATTTTCCTCGGGGCCACTGGAATGTTTATTTTCCATCCAACCAGTTGATAAGGTTACAAAGACCTGGATGAAGGGATCACACAAACATCAGCTTGATCCAAAACATTTTTGGCCCACAGGAAGTTTTTAATGGTCAATCACTGTTGTTTCATGTGGTACGGTCCACTCAAGATTTATATTGCTTCATTTTCTGGGACATGCCCTAAAATGAGCTTTCAAAACGGATGGACGGCGTGGATATAAGGAACATATATCACAGTACGCTCCATAGCTGGACGCGGATTTCCTGCTAAAGCCTCTTGGGGAAGTTCCTGCGGAAGGATTCCTGGTGGGCCCACCAAGATGTTTGTGAGAAATCCACCCCGTTCATCCGTTTTGAGAGATCATTTTAAGTTGTTCGAACAAAACTAAGGTGTATCCAATACTCAAGTGGGCCACACGAGGGAAAAAAGTGGGCATTCAGTGAGCACTGTTGAAGCTTTCTCATGGCAATAAAAGTTTTGTTCTAGGCTATATTTTTGGTATTTTCACTTCATACCATTGAGAATGATCTTATAAACGGTTTGGATAGCATATAAACATCAAGGTGGAGCCCACGAAGGTTTTGACGGTATGAATTTCTTTCCCAATTTTCCATCTCGTGTGGCCAACTTGAGTGTCCGATACACCTCATTTTTGGTCAAACGTCCTAAAATTATCTCTCAAAACAGATGGACGGGGTGGATTTCTCACAAACATCTTTGTAGGCCCCAACCACAATCCTTGGGCAGGAACTTAAGGCGAAAGGCTTTAGCAGGAAATCCGCGTCCACGAAAGCTGCTTGGAATGGGCCCACTTACAATTTCCACGAGGTACTTTTGGGCTTACTTTCCCGCCTATTTTTCTGGCCCAAGATTTAAATGGGTTGGGCTCAGGACAATCTAGGCCTGATGAATGACCGGCCCACTCTACTTCATCTGTTATGATTGAGTCGTCATAACATATGTTCTAATTCCATGTGTGTGTATTCTGCGTCAAAAAATTTTAGCCGTCTATTTTTTGTGCAGCCCACTTACGGAGGGATATGATCAACCACACATGCTCCATGTTGGCACGTGTGGCTGCATGCAGTGGATGCGCAAACTCACGCATGAACGAACGCCGATTTGAAACCTATGTGGGGCCCACCGTGATGTTATGAGAAATCCACCCGTCCATCCGTTTTGTGAGATGATTTTATGACGTGAGACTAAAAGTACGTAGAATCCAAGACTCAAGTGGGCCGCACTAAAGGAAAAGCTGGGTGGGGAAATTCCTACCGTTGAAATCTGCGTGGGGTCGCCATTCATACCTCTCATGACGTCATTCTTATGGGATGAACTTAAAACACAAATATTAGCCTGATTCAAAACGTTTGTGGGCCCATGAATATTTCAACCATGGAAGTTCAATCCTCACATTTTCGGCCTACTTGAGTATTGGACTTGGCTCGCACACTAACGTTTTTTTGTTTTTAGTACTCACCCATGTGTGTACACACACTCCATGTCAGCCACCCTGCTAGGAATCGATACCAAGACCTCGAGTGTTGAAACAAGGTATCCCCACTCAGTCTGCCAGTTGAGCTATGGATCTGGGTGTCGTCTCACACTAACGTGTTACCTAATAATAATAATAATATACCTCACACCAGCTATATAGGTGCTGCAGGTACGTGTCGTGCGAAGACGAGCACTGGCACTCCTAGGGCTCCAAGTTGTACGAACGGTTAAAAGGAGATCAAAGTTACATGAGCCCCAAAAGGATGTATTTATTATATCCACACCGTTCATCAATTTTTAGAGATCATTTTAGAGCATTATAAGGTTTATTTCGTGTTGATCCAAGACTTCGGTGAGCTCAAAAGAATTTGAATGATAGATGTTCAATCCCCATTGCTTTTTGCATTGTGGTCCACTTTATCTTTAGATCTGTCTTATTTTTCGTCTCAAGCCTTAATACGAGGTAGCCAAATGGATGAACGGTTTGGATATAACACATACCCTATGCAGCTGATGTGTGGTACACCAGGTTGGTTGCGAGTCACCACCTCGCACGTGCCTATTCTGACCAAACTGGATGGTCCACCCATTTGTTAGTCGTCAAATAATCATAACCGTTTATTCATTGCGTTTTTTTCTCTCTATGATCAATACGCAACGCCCCAACCAGTATCGAATGTTGCTACTTGTCAGTGCTCTGTGGGCCCTACCATGATGCATGTGTTTTATCCACGCCCTTCATCCATTTTGTCAGCTTAGTACAGGGGATGAGCCTAAACTTAAGGCAGATCCGAATATCTGATGGACCACACCACAGGAAACAGTGGTGATTGAAGTTTTTAATAAAGCTGGCATTTGTGTTTTCCCTTTATTCAGGTGTGTGACCTAATTAACAAGTTTCGGATAGAAAATAAATACTACAGTGGGCTTTAGAAGGTTTTTAATGGTGGGTGTTCAATCACTACTATTTTCCTGTGGTGTGGTCTACCTGAGATGTACATCCGCCTCATTTTTTGGCTCATGTCCCCGAATAATGATCTAAAATGGATGAATAGCGTGGATAAAACAATGATGGACCCAGGGAGTACAGTCCATTAGCATGATCGCCACTGACAGTATCCGTAGGCAATCTGCATGTGACGCCGATTAGCTACTGACGGGTTGAGCGGCCACTCGCCTTGAACCCTTCGTGGGAAGATGGTGGGCGCCCTCAAGATAAGATGATGGTCTGTTACTGGTGTTAGTTTAAAAGAAAAATAAAAGAGTGTATGTGTTGCATCCACACTGTCCATCTATTTCGAGAGATTATTTTAAGGCATGAGCCAAGGAATGAGTCAGATTCAAAGCTTAAGTGGACCCCACCACAGAAAACATTGCAGACAGTGACAATCACCGTTGAAACCTCCTGACGTGTTCTTAAGTTAACATATGCACGGATGCATGGAAAACACAAATATCAGCTTGATCGAAAACTTAGGTAGCCCCTAAGAAAGTTTTAATTATAGGCATTCAAACCCTACTTTTTATTTTCTTTCTGGTGAGGTCCAATTGAGCCTTGGATCTGCTTATTGTTTGACTAAGGCCCTGAAATGATTTCTCCATATATGAATGGAGAGTATGGTAGATAATCCATGTACTGAAATTCATTCGGCCAAGTAAAAAGTCATATAAGGCTGGACCAATCCAATCTTACCACATAAGGGTCTCACCGACAAAAGAAGAATTAGGGATTGCCTGCTACAAGAAGCTAGCTGGGGCCCACTATGATGTTTGTAATAAATCAAATATTTCTATTCATTTTTACTGATCATGTTACCACATGGGCTAAACAATGAGGTAGATTTAAACTCAAGTGGGCATGACAGCAAACAGTGAGGATTGAACGTCCACTGTTGAAACATTCATGTGACCACAGAAGTTTTGGGAGATGGTATATAAACATCTCGGTAGACCCGAGAGAGGTTTCAACGGCAGGCATTAATTTCCCTGTCACTTGAGTTTTATATCTGCCTCGTGTTTGGGCTCATGTCTTAACAGGAGACGGCAAATCAGATGGATGAAGTAGATTTATCACAAACATTGCGGTGGCTCCAATTAGCTTCCTGTCATATGTGGCAGGCAATCCTTGTTGTGAATGAATGGCTGCAGATTGCCTACACACCAGGAAGTTCTTGGGCTCAGAAGCTAGGTGGGACCCATAGTGATGTTTGTGATAAGTCCATCCCATCAATCCATTTTGCCCACTCATATAAGGACATGACCCCAAAAATAAGGTAAATTAAAAACGTAACTGGGTCGCACTATAGGAAATAGTTCAGATTGAGCATCCACGGTACCATGGAGCATTCGTGGGACCAGATAGATTGAGATGTAATCCGATGCATCTCATGGAGGTGCACGGTCTCTATTAATAACTTGAGAGGAGAACAATCAGCAACTGATTTAAAGGGTTGTTACAAGATATACATGGTAACTGAACATTGTTAGGCTAATTACAATTGTGTACAATTGGAGCAAGATTATCAAAGGACACCAGCATATCTCATGGATCACGAGTTGCCTTACGGGGTGGATCCATGAGATATTTTCCATGCATGTCATCTTCTCTAACACTCCCTCGGCAAGTGTAACGGTTCTGAAAGAACCGAGAGCTTGGACTTGAGAAGAGAGAAACGGGCGGAACTTAAAGGTTTAGTGAGTACGTCAGCAAGTTAGTCTTCAGTGGAGACGAACCGGACATTAAAGGCTCCATTATTGGCCACATGATCACGGACAAAATGTACTTCGATCTCAACATGTTTTGACCGAGTGTGATAGACCGAATTGACCGATAGGTAAGTTGCTCCAAAGCCATCACAAAGCACTGTAAGAGTGGATAGGGGGAGTCCTAACTCACGAAGGAGAGACTGAAGCCAGAGAACTTCGGCAGCTACATTGGCAACTCCTCGGTATTCGGCCTCGGTGTTGGATCGTGCCACTGTAGATTATTTCTTTGAACTCTAGGAGATAAGATTTTTGCCAAGAAAAACACAATACCCATTAGTGGATTTTCGATCATCAATAGATCCGGCCCAATCCACATCAGTATAGGCTGTAAAACCTAATGTGGACTGAGTGGAGAAATAGAGACCATGCGTAATAGTAGATTTGAGATAATGAAGAAACCTCTTGACCAAACACCAATGATCATCTGTAGGAGATTGCATAAATTGGGCGACCTTATTGACGGAGAAGGCAATGTCTGGTCGAGTGAAGCTAAGGTATTGGAGGGCCCCAACAGTACTTCGAAAGAGGAAAGGATCGGACAAAGGAGTATCTCCAAACTTTAATCGCTTACAGGACGTGGCCATGGGAGAGTTGACAGGCTTCACACCATCCATCTTGAGTTCGAGTAAGAGATCGCGAATATACTTTTGCCGAGATAAGAACATACCATCTGGAGTACGGTGACACTCGACTCCTGAGAAATAGTGAAGTGGGCCCAAGTCTTTTAGGGAAAACTCCAAGCCAAGATCCCTAATAAGATGATCTACCGAGTTGGAGTTATCCCCTGTGATGATGATGTCATCCATATAGATGAGAACCAGTTGGAGATTGGACCCAGACCGTCGGATAAATAGAGAAGTATCGGACTTGGATCCCATAAAGCCCATGTGAACCAAGTAACTATTGAGACGAGAAAACCAGGCCCGCGGGGCCTATTTGAGGTCATAGATGTTGCGATGGAGTCGGCAGACATGGTTGGGCCGAGCCGGGTCGACAAACCCTGAAGGTTGTGTCATATAGACAGGTCTCTGTAAGAAAGCCCTGTAGAAAAGTATTATTAACATCGAGTTGGCGCAAGGTCCATCCTTTGGACACGACAAGGCTGCAGACAGTTCGGACGGTAGTTGGTTTGATGACAGGGCTGAACGTTTCTCCATAGTCAAGTCCCAATTTTTGGTGAAACCCCTTAGCCACAAGACGCGCCTTGTACCTATCCACCGAACCATCCGGGTTGCGTTTCAACTTGAAGACCCACTTGCAACCAACGAGGTTTATATCAGGATGGTAGGGAACAAGAGACCAGGTACCATTCTAGAGTAGAGCATTTATCTCGGTGTCCATGGTCTGACGCTACCGAGGATCACAGTTTGCTTGTGTGAAACAGTGGGTTCGACGGGCGAGGTGTGCAGATCAGTGTAACATCCTGAATTTTCACTGTTTTGGATTTCCAAAAATCTTTAAAATTTCTTTTTTAATTAACTTATAATATCACTTAATGACCATTTGTACTCAATGTTAGTTTAAATCTCATCCCACAATCATTTCAGACGTGCCACTCTCAATCTTGAGTTGGGATTAACATTGCAATCCACTTAGTATCACTTAATGCCACTAGCCAAACGGGCCTAAGTCTAAATTTCCTCTCTCCCATCTATCTCGTTAAAATCTTCACCTGTCATCGCTCTGTTCCTTAATTCCCCCCAGTACATTGTTAGGAGCGAGCTAGAAACTAAAAGATTGGGCGGACGAACCCATCGTCCTAGACCAAATGGGCTAATACCAGGCCAAACTTGATAGTTCTGACCCATTCAGGGATAAATACGTAGGGGTGAACGAGAATTTACCAAAAATAGTGCAATTATAGAAAAAATCAGGTTTTGACCACTAACTGGGAGGAATCTCATGAAACCACTAGGCTCATTGCGTAGATCGGCTTCTCCTACCCCAAATTCATATATTTCACGTCACGTAACTCATTCTAGTGTGTGAGATGTGGTCGTCGCAAGGCGACCCTTCAGGGACCAGCGTTGCCAATGCCCACTGTCCATAGCCCCGGCACCGCAGTGCCCAGCCCCGGCGCCGCCAGTGCCCACTGTCCAGGGACCTAGTGCCATGGCGCCCAGCCCCGGCGCTGCCGGCGCCCGAAATTCCTGTAAATTTAGGTCAACTTTAAAAATTCATATCTCCTTCGTTACATTAATTCCGATTTAGGTGATTCAAAAGCCAAATTGAAGCTTAACAAGTCTAGTTTCATATAAAAATAAAATAAAAATTATAATATAGTTATATTTAGAGTTAATTGACAACTATCCGAAAATCATTAAATTTAGACTGTGGTTACTTCTAGAATTTTTATAATTTATTTACAACTCCAAATGATATAAAATTTGGTGGGATGACTTAAAACTTGATAGTAAATCATCATAAAAATTTTAAAATTAATCCAGTTACTGAAAGTATAAGAAACGTTACAAGATAGGTCCCTCCTCCCTTTCAATGTACACATGAGTAGGGCCCATTTCCCCTGCTATTTAGGATTATCTAGAATCCATAAGACATATCTCTACTCCTCCCATTACCCTCCACCATCCCTTCTAAACCCTAAAGAAAACTCTCCCTCTTCCAAATCTCAAAACCTAATCCCCAAACCCACTATCTTTTTCTTCACTATAACCCATCGCAATCCTCATTCTCTCAAACCCTTTCCAAACTTTTCTCAATATCATTTCTTCAACTCATTCTTAATCATTTCTCAACTTTCATCCCTCAAATCCATTTTCTTACACTCATCTCCAAATTCATCTCACTCAACATCTCCAAACCTATCTCCTCCTTCACAAACCCATCATCAAATCCATTCTCAACACCATCTCAAACCCATTCACCAGACCTATTCTCATCACCTTCCCCGTCAACAAAACCCATTCAAAACCATCCACTCATTCACTCCCATAAGCTCATTCACAAAACCTAACGATTTGTAAATATTGATTTTATATACTTTAGCATAGATTGATCATTAGATTGTTACAATTGAAATTTTTTATCTAATGTTTGATAATAATCAAGAGGCAAAATTTTACTATCCATTTTCAACTTCATTTTAACCCAATTATTAATCTTTTCCATTCCCTTCATTTCATTGGTCAATTGGTGTTGTTGCCACCAAACGAGCACACCCTTTGAGTTTTGGGGCCACAGACCTTAATTTCTCTCCATTCTCCAAAGCTTTCCAGATAAAGGAAGCTGTTAAGGATGTTATGTAGTCCACCTAATCAATGAGATTTAAGTTGCATCTAGGATCCAACACATCGACCTGTATGGTGTGATCTGACCCTTCAACAGCTTGGGCTAGGGTATTCCATCCGATAAGTTGCCTTTTTGTCCTGTTGGAGCTGTAGCAGAAGTTGAGTCTTGATTGACTCCATTAGCTCTCTACAAATCACCCTCATCACTTCCTGAGCCTTGATTTGTTGCAGCAAAGGGGAGGAGGCACCCGTCCTTGTCCGACCCAGAAGAATAGTAGCTTAACTTTAAGAAAATTAGCAGTTGTTCTGAGTCAGTTAGGAAATTAGTAGTTGTTTCGATTCAGTTAGGACTACTTTCATGTATTGAAGATAGTTAGAACTTTTAGTTAGTTAGTCTGTTTTTCCTTTATGTTTAGAGTATCTAGTAATACATGTAAATCCATACTGTAGGATGTAACTGGTCATACTAATAGCACTTTGAATCCAATACGAATGTATGGATTGCCTTGGAATTTTCTTATCGCCTTGTGAATGCTTGTAAGTATGATTGCCTTACCGCGTCTTTATTAGTGTTATTAGCACTTCAAACCACCAGAATACCTTAAAATTTTCGACTATTCCTTCATTCTTGAAATTTATGAAACCGAAGTGTAATCTGCTCATAACCCCCTAGCCCTAAGATTAAAATGGTAGTCCATATAAAATTTTGTGCCTTTAGAAACTTTTTAAGATGATCTTTAACCATAGGTATATCGAGAGATTTATTAAAATGAGGACTCTCGTAAACCAAGACCCAAAGGACAACCTTATAAATAAGAGATTTAAACTTTCCAATGATGACCTTTCCCTAAACATTTAGATTAATCGGACTACGGAATTACGAAAGTATACACCTGCGAAGTATTCGCGACTTGACCCAATTCTCAATCCTGAGCGACTACCAACGGACTCACTGCTTTGATCGAGCAGAAGACCAGAATCTACCAGGACGAGGAAGGGATACAAAGAGCCTTCTACCATGGTCAAGTAGATGACCGACGTATCAGGTTCAAGCCCACTACTACCGTCTCTCCGTGTTGGTTGAACATTAAAAATAAATATTTTACCCTAAATAGAGGAAAATCGTCATCTTGAATCCAAATCTTTAAAAATAAATAGATAATTAAATAAATTGTAGTAAACCATTAGGGTGAAAACTTTTAAGGGGGGTAGATCATGATGAGCTAGGTTAGTGTATTTATTATGTACCATAAAATGTATATAAACCTAAAACCAACAAAACTTAAGCAAATGAAATAATAATATCTTTACTTATTACCCTTAGGCAATTTCAGGGACGAAATTATTTTTAAGGGGTAGATTGTAACATCGTGGATTTTCAAAAATCCCTAAAATTTCTTTTTTAATTAACTTATAATATCACTTAATGACCATTTGCACTCAATGTTAGTTTATACTGGGGTGGACCAGTCTAGTTATGATGGGACAAAGTGCGGGCCGCCAAGCCAGATGGCCTGTTTACACTTAACAACAGCCCATGTGGGCCACCTAGTGACCGAAGAGGGTCAGAAAAATCTAAAAATTTAGGAAACTGAAGATCTCACTGGGCTTGTGATCCATCGCGAACCATGAACCTAGTGAACACTCAAAATTGGGATCTAGCACTTGCCAAATGCACCCCACCAATGCCAGAATTGGAATCTGGCACTTGCAAATAAAATCGAGATACCAGGCTTTTCAGCCGTCGGATTTCTTCTAAATTTACGGTGGGGGTTTAATGTATTTTTCTACGCCCATCCACCAAATCTGGGACCCGATCGTGGCACGGTGACCGTTGATTACGAATCGGACCCGTGCGACCAAACCTCATATCCGATCGTCCCCAAATTTTGCATGGCCCTTCATCGGGCCATGAAGTACCTATCCTATAAGTTTCATGGCAAGAAGGCAACCAGAACTTCCTCATCAATCAGAATGGACCCCACAGGGTCATTTAGAGACCGGAACCATATGATCAAACCCCATATCCGTTAATCTGTTTGTTCCCAACTTTGTACGACCCCTCATCGGGCCATGAGTCACCTACCCACCAAATTTGGTGGCCAAGGGGGGTGTTAGGGCCGCCCCAACACCAATAGGGAGTCCTATAGGGCTATCTTGGGAATTTGTGGAAGCTTGAGGCCAAAAGACCCAAGTCTAGGAAATAAACCATAGCTCTCTCATAACTCCCTCTTTACTACAACTACAAAGAGAGAAAGAGAGAGCAAGAGAGAAAGGAGAGAAGAAAGAGAGGGTGAAGGAGAGCTAAGGTGGACCCTAAATCAAGGTGGGACGCAAGAAAATCGATCTTGCATCTCCCTACCTCTCCTCAATGGAGAAACTCTCCACTACTACCACAACAATCGTCCGTTAGTCGTCTAGGTAAGATCCTTCACCTCTTCTTCTTGAAATCCATGTATTGAGAAGAGCTTGGCTTGGATCTCTAACATGCAAGTGTTTGCCTTAGGGATTCTGGCCGTTCGACCCCAAAATCTTCATTTCTAGGTCGTCTTGCAAGCCTTCAACAATCCGAGGGTGCGGACTATTGTTCTTAGGTGGCCTAGCACCAATTTTAGTACGAGCTTAATGATTTTAATTGCTTGGATGTTATATTTGAAATTCTCAAAAAACCCTAGGAAATTATATGTTTGTTAGAATGGTATGGATGTGCATGCTTAGCTCTCTCATGATGTTGTTCTTGCCTCTCACATGATTTTAGGTATGGATGGTTACATGCTCATGCATTGTTGGTTTTCCCATATGTTGTGCTTCATAATATGTATGACTCATTGCTCTTGTGCACATGATTTCTTGAGATGGAGGAAGTGCTTAACTTTCTCACAAATCCACACAACTCACATGCACTTTGTTTCATGATAGCGATATCTTACTTGTTAGGAGTATTTGATTCGTATGCTTAAGATGCATGAAAACATGATGTTGATATGCTAGTTGATGACTTGGATAGTTGCCATGTTATGGATCCCCTTCACCCTCTTGGGTTGGTCAGGAACATGATGAGAGATGGTGGTCCCATCGGTTGGACTACGCTAGGGCTAGATCCGTGGATTGGGCGAGAGTGTTCGAGTGGCTGTAGTTCGACTACATGGGTCCCTTGTGCCCGAGGTCACTCGTCTCACACTCGCCTGACTCGTGCGGTCTAGCTTATTGTCTGACCAACTTTATTTGTTAACCCTGGTTGCTCACACATGTATGGAATTCGGAACACCCTACAACCGTAAGTGGCCCACCGATAGCCAATTGTAATTGGTCCACAGTCTCATGAGCTGGGCAGGGTGGAATGGGACACTGTATCCGAGCTGTCGGCCTATGCTGGGGTGTCGCTCCTCCCCGTAGTGACCGCCAGCGATCCCTTTCTCTCGGCACTCCTCATGTGCTTAAAGTCGGGGATGAGGAACCCGACGGGATCACGGACTGCGGGGTCTCGGCCTCACGTGTTGATGGGACCTTAGCCTCGCAACCAGCTTAGGGCATTGATACGTGGGGTGTATCAGACTCCCCAACCTGCTGAATGAATGGACTTAACTAATTACTCGGCTAACACGATCGCATTACATCAACTAGTTAGGGTGGCGACTCGGAAGTCGAGGTCGCTCTGAGGGAGCGTTGTCATATGCGATCGTTAGATGAAGTCGCTCGAGGGATCGTTGTGGCAAGGACATGCATCATATCACCTCACATGCATGCGCATTTAATAAGAGTTGTTAGGTGTTGATGATTGACTGTTTTTCATTAAGTTCATATTACAATTGATGCTTGTTATAACTTAAAACTAATAGTACACACTGAGTTGATCAATCACTCCCACTCTGGGATGGTGTTTTAAAACACCAATCAGACTCTCTCATAGATGCAGGGGAGGTGGAGCAGGTGGAGCATGGTGATGCTACTCTCGACGAGGAGGAGATGTCATACTTTCAGCTGATGCGCAGGACCTCACCGGACCCATAGACGAGCCGATGGATCGTTAGGCGACGGGCTCAGTCCTATTCTTTTTGGACTTGCTATTCTTTTGCGATCTTGTTGGGTGATCTCATGTGCGACCCCTTTATTCTTTTGGACATGTATATATGTATATATTTGATCTCTTTCTTTTCAGTAGACATGTGTGGTGGTGCTTCATGTTGCAGGAATTTTCAAGATGCGCATTAACTAGATTAATCGCATATTAATGAAAATCGGTCATAAGTGACCCCGAGAACTCG
Organism: Magnolia officinalis; assembly: GCA_021015155.1. NCBI lineage: Eukaryota > Viridiplantae > Streptophyta > Magnoliopsida > Magnoliales > Magnoliaceae > Magnolia > Magnolia officinalis. Next base: position 60,419,348 of record JAJHSJ010000008.1, read on the forward strand.
GGAGTTGAGTGTATACGCGACCCCCGATTTTTAGGGCGTTATAATCAGTCTTGAGACGGGTGGGCAGTGGGTACCGGGTGGCAAGTCAGACCTTAGGTGTTCTTGTGTTATCCTGAGTCCTAGTGACCATTGGATGATTTCGGATGAGAGGTGGATTAGTATGAATCACAGGGGAGGGAGATACCGAGGAGGGAGTAGTATCGGAAGGGGGATCAGGAGATGGGGTAGGAGACGAAGTGGACGAACTAGTGATAGAAGGATTAGGGAGGGACTGGTGCGAAGGTGGAAGAGAGACACAGGGATCTACTAGACCGATAGAGGGCGCCGGTGTAGCAGACGGAATGGAGTCTGGGATAGGCAGTGGACCAATGGAAATTGGAATTGGTGATTGGGATGGGGACAGTGGAGAAGAAAGGTTAGGTGTGAGGTTGAGGAATGGGAAGGTGCATTCATCAAAGACAACACCCAGTGGGGATATGTAAGCACCGGTAACCTTTGTGGGATGCGGAGTACCCCAAGAAGACACATTGCACAGAGTGAAAATCAAATTTATGTATATTGTAGGGGCGAAGATGAGGGTAGAAAGCACAGCCGAACATGTCACGCCCCAAATCCAGAAATCAGATTCATTGGAATCCAGATTGCCGAATCCGGTGCCGACAGCCTCCGTAGTACCCCATTCTCGGCTCCTAGCGTCCATACGCCAGATGTCGATCCTGGGATCCTACAAGGAGAATTTTTCAATGTACATTTAACCCATAATAAGCATAACCACAAGATTACCCAATTCACAAAGGCAACATCATCATCACATATCCACTAATATAATCATTTAAGTATAATGCTGAAAGAGAAATACATAAATCGAAATTAAGCTCCAAAAGACCGCTGCACGCTCCAAGCTCAATGTTGCTGCAACCTAACGTCACCAGCACGCATCTATCGTGCATAAGCTTATAGAAAACTTAGTGAGTGGTGAAAGTGTGTGCACAAGGTAAGTGTCAAGTAAGCAATATCAGAGTAAACGAAAATACTGACAAGCCCATAAATCGTACAATATCAAGAATACTGGTAAGTTCATAAATCATACGGTATCAAAGTAATGCAAAAATATGCTGATAAGCCCATAAATACCATCAGTCTTATCCAGGCTATGCGATGCAAAAATATAATAGAAACAATATCATATATTGATGAAGCACTGTAGATCAGTTATGAAATGCGGAGACAGTAAGCTAAATATCATATGCTGATGATGCATTGCAATATGTGGTGCGAATGAAATGACCAAGCTGGAGTGAAGTCGGGATGATAGTACGTAGTATCGTAGGCTATGGGGTCCATCACAAGGGAATTCTATCCAAACCAGTCTTATACTTAAATTTGGATAGTCAGACTCAATGTAATAAACTCCTGATCTCGGGTTAGTCACACGCCCCAACAGAAATCCTAGCCATTGCGAAAGTTCACATAACAAATAGTTGTACACCACCAGCCCGAGTGGATAGTGAATGAATGAATGAATGAGTATGCAAATCCTGCTCAATAAGTCCACATATCAGTACGGTTCATCTCTGGGATCATCACCAGGGTTTAGTACACTCCAAATGGTACGGCCGCTCTCCCAGCCACACAGTCCAAGTGAGCGTAAGAAACCTCACTATCCACCTAGCCAATAGTCTGTCAATACCTATTCGGCATGTCGATAGCGGACCCATTCCTATAGCTGGTCAAACTCAACCTAGTAATGCCCCCTACGCTCGGGCGAGTAAAGTCACACCCCCTCCCAACCGACCATGACACAGTGGAAGACGCGGCCTCCTGGTATTCAGCACTCAGGCGCTCATGTATCCACTCGGTCTCGACATTGGGGCATCCTCTGGTACCAAGAGGGATTTAGGGATTTTCACCCAGGGCCATCTATGGCAGCACGATGCTAGAACAAATTTTCGGTGTCCCGTCTGGCCGATATGCCTGTGGAGGCTACGGCCCTGATGTCGCTAGGGCATACAGTAATCATAATGCAAGATGCATGAGTCATACAATCCAGTCATGCATCAATCATGTGCATGTTGTGCGCTCATGTAAGATAACCTCCGCCTATCAGGGAGTCTCATAACAACATGCTCAATGACATATGCAATGATCAACCACATCTCATAACAAACATGCAGATGATGCGTATGGGCATGTATCATGATGTTATACTGTCACATACTCATAATCGATACCCATAACTAGCATTGACAATCGACATCGACAATGTGGACATTTAACCAACATTGCCCCCAAGGAATGACTCACATAGACCCTAACATATAGTGGACCCATGGCTTCACACAAGGACCTAGTATACAACACCATGGGCCTTACTTAATGGTCACATATACACAATAAGTGGGCCCTGCTCATGGGCCTCAGATACATGTCATGTGGGCCCTACACATGGGTCCCGAATACATCAAAGGATCGAGCATCATGGGCCTAATACATATCACAATGGGCCTTACCCATAAGCCACAAATACATCACAATGGGCCTTGCCTGTAGGCCATAAATACATCACAATAGGCCTCAACTACGGGTCGTGTATGTATCATATAGGTCTTGACAATTGGCCTCGGTAGTCGAAATTGACCTTAATAATCAGAATCGATACTTGGAATCAGCCTCGGTACTTGGACTCATATACATCAAATAGGCCACGACAATCGGAATCGGTAAATTGGCCACGTCAAACGGAATCGGCAATCGGTCACGACGCAAGGCGGGGTCCATAGATGGACGGCCGATGATGGTCTAAGCAATATCAATGAAGGCCCATTCGTTTGGGTTAACCCATTAGAGAATGATGAGAATGGGCCTAACCAGGCCTAAAGAAAGGTCATAATATGGACGTTTAACTATCATTGCCCATCAATGTGGACCTTTAACTAACATTACTCTCAAGGAGTGGCCCACATAGGGCCAAACGTATAGTGGGCCCGTGGTCTCACACAAGGGCCTAATATACATCACCATGGACCTCGCTCAAGGGCCAAATGTATACCACAATGGGTCGCGTTACATGGGCTTATACACATTACAATGGACCACGACATATGGGCCGGAAATATATCTCAGTAGGCCTTACCCGTAGGCCACGAACATGTCACAATGGGCCTTAGATACATCTCAATGGGCCTCGCCCATGGGCTTCGAATACATCACATTGGGTCATAACCTATGATCCTAATATACATCACAATGGGTCTTGCCCTTAGGCCATGAATACATCACAATGGGCCTTGCCCATAGACCTCGAATACATTACAATGGGCCTCGTATAATGGCTACATACACAACAGGTGGGCCCTACGTAAGCAACAAGTGGGCCTATTCATCTCAGCTGGGCCTACCAGCGGCCCAGCCAAAGAACAACCTAGATAACATACACATCACGGTGAGTTGCGTCATTGGGCTACACCAATGGGCCCCATATACAACAAGTGGGTTGCATTAACGGGCCGCACTAATGGGCCCCATAAATATCAAGGTAGGCCTCACAGATGGGTCACAAGTATATCAAAGTGGGCCTCATAACATGGGTCACAATTACATCAGGATGGGCCTAATCACATGGGCCTCATATATATCAAAGTGGACCGAATCAATCATATGGGCTAAATCAATCAAATGGGCCGACACGAGCGGACCAATCAAATAGGCCAATTCAAATGGGTCGGGTCAAATGGGCCAATTCAAATGGGCCGAATCAATGGGTCGGATCAAGTGGGCCAATTCAAATGGGCCGAATCAATGGGCCAATTATGCATCAAATGGGCTACATCAATGAGTTGCACTAATGGATGGTCATGGATGTAAAATAGATGAGTGGCATGGAATACACCACATAAATCAAGTGGGCTCCACAGAACCTGCTAACATCAATTTCTCAACTATCAAGCGGGTGTGAAGTACTCCAGTTAATCTGCATCCACCGTCCATGGGTTGGACGGTGTGGATGCAATACATTAAATCAAGGTGGGCCCCACATACTGCCATGGTGGGGCCACATCCAAGGAATGGACGGGGTGGAGAAACGCATACTTCATGGTGGAATTCCATCGTGCTTGCGCTGGATGGTGAGGATACAACACATACCTCGTATGTGGGCCCCATAGAAACTTGCTGACGTTATACAGTGGGACCCACAAAGCTTACTGGACGGACGGTGTTGATAAAACACATCTCAAGGTGGCTACCACCATCCAGTACCTCTGGACGGTGCAGATCAGATACATAAATCGAGGTGGAATCCACGTGATGGCTCACAAGATATACACGATATATATATATATATATATATATATATATATATATATATATATATATATATATATATATTATGTAATAGTATAATATGTTATTATATTATAAACAACATCAATATAGCTGGTGTTAACATACACCAGCCAAGCCTCTTTCACAAAGGTGGATCCCCCCTGGGGCCCACTATATAACATCATATAATATTTATATAATATTATATACTACTATTATTTATATTAGGCAGCCTTATATATTATTACATATATAATCAAACACCAGCCTCTGGACACTCATTCCACGGACGATGTGGTTATAGAATAATACAGTAAGGTGGGGTCCACTTGAACCTTAGATCTGACTTATTTTAGTCTAAAGCCTTAAAACGAGCTTTCAAATGGTTGAACGGCTTGGATGCAGCACAAGCATCATGGTGGGTTCCATGAAGGCCCACCATCATATATATTATGTATAATATAATATATAATTTATATACAGTATATATATACAATATTATATAATATAATATTATATATATATATATATATATATATATATATATATATATATATCTACACACGCGCACACACACACGCGCACACACCGCATACACACGCGCACACACATACGCATACACACACGCGTGCACACACACACACACACACACACACACACACACACACACACACACACACACACACACACACACACACACACACCGTCTCCTAGACGGTGTGGATAGAACACAAGGGAGGGATTGGTTTCATCGTCCACTGTCAGTGGACGGTGAGAATGAACCCATGCATCACTGGGGGTCCCATGTGGGGCCCACCATAAAGCTTATATGCCATCCAATTTGTCCATAAGGTCACACAGACCCAGATGGAGAGGGAAAACAAATTTCATGTTGATCCAAAACTTCTGTGGACCCAAGGGTCAGCCCCACTGTTTCCTGTGATGCGGGCCACTTGAGCTTTGGATGGGCCTGATTTTTGGAGGGCGGCCCACTGCCCTATGGGCCCACAGAATGGACGGAGTGGATACATAACACCATCATGGTGGGGCCCACGGCTGGGGCCGTGGGGTCCTGGCTCGTTCGCCTAATGCATGGACACCTGACGTCCTTTCTCTGACAGCAGCAGCAACTGCTGCCGCTGTTTTAATATTTTTTTTTTTTAATTTTTGAAAAACTAGAAATCCTGGGGTTTTTCCTATGCGGGGCCCGCTCCAAGTGAATCCAACCTAGCCATTGCGTCCCATGGCTCAAGACAAGCCGAACAAGCCCAATATTGAGTAATTTTAAGTGCACAGAAATATCAAGGGAGATTTCAATGGTGAAAACCATCATTTGCTATACTATGGCCTGCTAGAACCTCGGATTGACTTCATTTTTCAGCTCAACACCTAAAATGATCTGAGGAATGGAATGGACGGATTGGATTTACAACATGCATCAAGGTGGGGCTTGTATAAGTGGCTCGCCCAAAAGCTTGCCAATTAAGGTAATATTTGTGTTTTCATTACACGTCCAGCATCCCTGGACGCTAGACGGTTGGGTGCAACGCATGCATACGAGGTGGGCCCTACTCGGTGGGCCACCAAATGATGGATGGTATGGATAAAACATACATTAAGGTGGGATCCAACCAAGTGGGCCACACATCACACAATAATAATAATAATAATAATAATAATAATAATAATAATAATAATAATAATAATAATAAAAGAGAAAGAGAAAGAGAGAAGCACCAACCTTAGATCTTGGACTTCTTCTTCCACCAATATGATCTAGAGTTCCAAGGGAACAAGATTCAATGGTCGGGATTGATTTTGGAGGGTTGGATTTGGGGGTGGAGAGCTTGCAAAGGGTTGGAAATGGATAGCTCTCATGGACGTTGGAGCTCTCTCTTGCTAGGGAAGGAAAAATGAAGAAGAAGAGAGAGAGTAGAGAGATGAGAGAGAGTGAAATGATGGGTTTGTAAGAGGGTAATAATGGGTTGTAAGAGCATAGGAAAGAGAATCTCATAATGACTTGTAAGAGAGAGTTGACTAAAGCTCTCATGGAAAATGGTGCTCATAGGGTGGGTCCACCTAGGGAAACGTGTGCACCCCCTCAAAGTGGACCCCACATCAATCAATGGCTCAAATATTGTAAACGGTACATCTTCTGATCTACCCGTTAGATCGGCGCATGAGACACGGCATTGGAATCGCAGTGACGATGCGGTCGCAGTGACATAGGTCTTAGGTCAAGCTGACTCAGAATTACATGACAACACTCAAGGTCGCGCACAATACTATCTACTCATCGCAGGTCACCGGAATTCGACCGGAAGGACCGCGGAAACCTACGGAACGATACAGTCTAGGACACGGGTCTCATAGACCACCCGCAAGGAGAGGTAGTCAGGTGATTTCTGAAATAATTTTAGAAAGGGGAAAGGTTTGTGTAGGACTGTAGTTGGCATTTGGTTGATAAGGAAAGATGCAGTCTGAAAAGCATATGACCAATAAGAGAAAGGTACATGGGACCAAGCGAGGAGGGTCGAGCCAGTCTCAACGAGATGGCGATGCTTCTGTTCCACGGTTCCATTTTGGGCACTAGTGCGTGGGCAGGAAACACGATGAACAATACTATGAGAAGAAAGAAAGGATTAAAATTTTAGGAATTCACCACCACTATCGGTCTGCAGGACCTTTATTGACTGGCTTAAGAATTTTTCAATATAATTTTTGAAAGTGACAAAAACTGAAAAAGTCTCGCCTTTATTCATTAATGGGTAAAGCCAAACATATTTGCTGTAGTGATCAACAAAGCTAACGTAGTAGCGATGACCTCTTACAGAAGGGACATGAGATGGACCCCAGAGATCTGAATGAATAAGTTCTAGAGGAGCAGTAGTAACCGAAGATGAAAGGGAAAAAGGTAGGCGATGGCTCTTCCCTTGCTGACAGGCAGCACAAACGAAGGACCCCCATGATCAGGAAGAGAGGGCAGTTTATGCTGAGAGAGGAGACTGGAGGCAATGCGACTGGTGGGATGACCAAGGCACTCGTGCCACACCGAGGAAGAGACACGTTCACCAAGAAGAGCTTGAGGAGAAGTAGCAAGACTCTTGTCCCCCAGAGAGAAGGCATACAGACCATTCTTAAGGTGTCCTCGCAACAGAGTTTTCTGGGTGGAGAGATCCTTGACAAAATAAAAGTCAGGATAAAATTCAAGTAAGACTTTATTATCAGCAGTGAAACGACTGACAGAGAGAAAATTCTTAATGATATTGGGAATGAACAAGAGGTTATGTAACACAAAGGAGGAAGATGGAGAACTTAAAATAGAATAACCAGTAGAATGGATAGGCAGACCTGTCCCATTACCCATTCGAATCTTGTCATGGCCATGATACTCAGTCGAAATTGCCAGGTTCGCCATATCAGTAGTCAGGTGATGTGTAGCACTAGAGTCAACATACCAGTTGGGATCGGAGGAGCTACTGCTACCAACCGAGTGCATGAGAGCAGTTGGGTTAGAAGGCGAGGTGGCTTCATCATAGCGGTTGTAGCAGTGGTTGGTGTAATGGCTGAACCAGTTGTAGATCTAGCACTGCGGGCGACCACCAGTTGTCTGATGTGGGAGGCCACCCAAGGTCTAATGTAGAGAGAAGTACTGACCACGCTCACGACCGTGTTCCCAACCCCGTCCTCGACCATGCCCATGGAAGGAAGATAAAGGCGGGGTGGAGAAGAACCTCGAAGTCCGTGAAGCAGTGTGAACCGCAGGTGCAGGAGAGATGAGACTGGAGGACTCAGGGGTGGCGAGGGTGCGCCTACGATGTATCTCCTGACTGAGCATGAGGCCGATCAGTTCTTCAGAGGAAGTAGGGTCGACTTGTGTGTTAACAGAGGTGACGAACGAGTCATATTCAGGAGACAGGCCACTGAGGAGGGTGGACACGAGGTCGGAGTCGGTGACGGGATTTACCACGGTACCGAGGTTGTCCACAATAGACTTGACAGACTGGATGTATTCAGACATAGGGGTAGCACCCATTTTGACAGTGTGCAACTGATTCTTGAGTTGCTACACACGAGCTCGGGAGGATGATGCAAAGATCCTCTCCATAGCACACCACACATCATGAGATGCGGTGAGGCCGACAACATGGGCCAAGACCGGTTTAGTGAGGGAGGAGATGAGCCAGTAGAGGAGCATTTGGTCTATTTTGATCCATCTGGTGTAGTTAGGATTGAGGATAGGCAAGGTATCCTTCTCTGTTGGAGGGGGAGGAAATGGTCTGGACATGGAGAGGTGCCATCGATAAGGCCTTTAAGATCATGGAGTTTTAGTATGGAAAGGAACTGGGAACGCCATACCAAAAAATTTCCTTTGTCAAGTTTGATATTGAGGAAGTGAGTGATGTTAGAGATAGATGGCGACAAGGAGGAAGATGAAGTGCTTGACATGGTGGATGCACCCATAATAGCTATGATACCAAGACGGCATTTAAGACCATAAAAGTTTTAGATAAGGCTAATAGTTTTGTGTTTTCAGCTCATCCCAATAGGAATGTGTGAATGCCCTCTCAACGTGCAGGCAGCGTAGTGTTGGATATGCGACACGCGAAGGAAAATGCCTTTCACTGGATGATATTTTGGTTATCATGTGGGGTTGATCTTCTTTCTTTTTTCTTTTTTTTTTTCTTTTGGGGGTAACAACAAGCGGATGTATATGTTCTTTTGGCCTGTTTTGGCTTCCTTGGTTGTACAATATCTTTTGAAGGTGGCTCGAATGTGCATTTAAAGGACATGATCACTAGCCGATTTGGCGAGGTAATACTTCACGGTTGGCCATGGCCATAAATTAACTCGCCTAGTAAGGCCGAAGAAGCATAAAAACCCTTCGACCTAAATGACTCTTGTGATAGGCCAACGATCCTGGAGATCTAGGTAAGGGTCTCGATTATGAGAGAAGAAGGGGTTGGGCATTTTCTTTTGCCCGCACTTGCATATAGTCTTTACTTTAAAGGATGTGCAGTCTCCAGGAAAATCACATATTTACATGAAAGGTTATTTATATGGTCATACTACACATAACCCTATAGGAGATTTGGGCAGAAAAAAGAAAAGTACATAGATTCTAGCATTGCTTCATAAAGTCAAAAGACGATTGACAGTTAAATAGAATAAGAAATAAACATAAAGAACCTATCCTTGCTTCACAAAGCCAATGCTCCACACAGGCAAACAGAATAAAATAAAGGAATAAAAAGTAAATGTGGTAAAGAAAAAATGAACAAGAATCATAATTTGTAATGGAATGTGCGGAATCGACCGTGTTCTAAACTTGATTGAGATGTGAGAAAGAGAAAAGTGAAGTCAAATACCATTTTCTTGCATCAGAAAATGGATAATTGGACCCCCCCTAATCCTAACTTTACTCTTGACGTGTCAGGGTTGACTTTGAGTGGGATTGTTGTGGCTGGCTCAAACAGAACCTAGGCACAAGTAAAGTTGTTGTAGGGGAGCTTAGGCAATAGAATCTCCTCATTATCAGGGAGCGGAAGCCTAGAAAAAAAAATGAAAAATAAAAACAAAAAAGTATTCCTTCTATCATTTTTGCCTCTGTTTGAGTAGGGGGTGGATACCTGTTTATAAAGGCTTGAAAACCGTAGGCTAATGATTAGCCGACGGACACTTGTCAAAATTTTTCATGATGGATCTATCACAAATTTGTCAGGAAATCCCGAGGCAAGATTTGCGTGTTAGGTGATCGTCAGCTAATGAATAGCTAATAGTCTGGTTTCCCTAGTGTGGTGGGGTGTCTACATAATGACTTCATTAATGGTATTGATGACATATAAACATATATCATAGTGGACTAAGGGATGTTTCAAAGATAGGCATTTTCCTACCCACTTTTTCTTATCATGAAGTCCACTTGAGTTTTGGATCAACCTTATTTTTTCCACTCATATCTTAACCTGAGATGGCAAAATGGATGGCCTGGGTGGATTTCTTACAAAGATCGTGGTGGCCCCACCTACTTCTAAGCGCAAGAATTTCTTACAACAGAGTGTTGTAACCAATCTCTTTTTCCCAAATGAACTTCCTATAACAGGAAGCTAGGTGGGGCCAACGTGGTGCTTGTGAGAAATCCATCTATCCATCCATGTAGCAGTAGGCAGATTGTCTGCGAAAGGCTTTCACCGGAACTTCTTATGACAGGAAGCTAGATCAAGCCCATCGTGATGCTTGTGAGAAATCCAACCCGTCCATCTATTTTTCCAAATCATATTAAGCCATGGGCTCAAAAGGCTATTCCAGAACTCAAGTGGGCCACATGATAGAAAATAATGGGTAGGGAAATGCCTACAGTTGAAATCTCCCTTGGGTCTACCGCGATGTTATTTATATGTTATCCATAGTATTCATAAGGTCATTTGGATGAACTGAGAAACCAAAAATATTAGTTTGATCCATAACTTCTTTGGCCCGATGAATGTTTCAACAGTGGATGTTCGAACTTTACCATTTCCTATCATGTGGTTCATTTTAGATTTGAATCTGCCTCCTTTTTGGGCCTATGTCCTAACTTGATCTAGCAAAATACATTGATGGGGTGGATTTCTCAAAGCATCAAGTGAGCCAACTAGCTTCCATC
>JAJHSJ010000008.1:60430416-60715387 GCA_021015155.1 Magnolia officinalis
CGATTACATAGAAGAAAGGTGTTAGACACCCCCATCTGCCCGTACGGATGTACGATTCTTTACTTCACAATATCTGACTAAGTTTTGAATAATAAGGGGTAGTTCTCGCATGCAGATAATGTAATATGATGCAATATTAGTGGTGTTTGATCGATCTGAATTTCTAATGGGTAAGTTTCAACTATATTGGCAAGCCACAGAGCATACATTCGAAACGATCAAGTGTAAGATATATGTATGGGATGCTTATGATAAAATGACGGTCAACTGGCTAAGGTTTCTGGTAAACCTACTGCGATTATATCGGCAGGTGTCAGAGCATACGCCCGCTAGTCAGATACGATGGAAAATGATGAAATGCAAGTATATGTTAAAATGACGGCTAACCTGCTAAGGTTTCTGATGGACAAGATCCGATATAATCGACAAGCCACAGAGTATACACCCGCCAGTCAGATGCATGAAAATAATAAAATGTGTTATGATGTTGATGTATATAAGAAGCATTGGGGTTAAGAAGGGAATAAATGTTGCATGATGCTAATGCACTAATTTGATAAAACTGATATAGGCTCGAATGGTAGGATGAACGGTAGTTTCATAAGCTAGATTGCGTAGCTTAGATTTGAACTTAGGTAGCTCAGGAGGCTTTAAATCTGGCTAAGCTAGACTAGACCAGGGATGAGCTCTCTCTCTCACTCTTACTCTCCTTGGTGGAAGGATGGCTAAGGCTAAGGGATAATTGGTGCGTGTGTGTGTGTGTGTGGTGTTCTCTAATGAGAAGGGATTGGTATGTGTTTGAAATGAGAAGGGGATGGGGCTATTTATAATCTTCAACCCTGGTTCTCTGATAATTCCTGGTGATCCTAGGGGCAAAAGGTGTTTGAATGGTTGGGATTAGAGATTACCACATGGCATCATCTCATATGTTGGATGAGGTGGTAAAAGTGTAATTTTGAGTAAAGAGATGGGCATCGGAGTAAACGCACCTCAACCACACACTTAAGGTTCGAAAAGGGAGAAACTCACATGCTTGAGGGACGCTGCCCAAAAGAGGGGGAGTGTCATGTGGCCAGCAGCAACTTAACAGCCGCTAGTCCACACTTAGACTCCCTGATATGGCAGGCAGCATCCTCTAAGCGTGTGGAAGCTCATTTATGAGGGTTGTTGCTTTGAGGTTTCGTATATTTCTCCTATTAGGTTTGGTTTCGGGCTTGGTTTTGTGAGTTGACTAGATTATGGGTTTGGGTAGGCCGACTGGGTGAGTTGACTTGCTCAGTTGACTCAAGGCTCTGGGGTTTTGGGTTCATAGGGTTTAGGGTTAGGCTGCCTGGGTTGACGGGGTTGACTAGGCTGAGTTTAAGATTTAGGACTGGGGTTCTTAGGATTTATACTTCTACGGTTGGGGTTTAGGATTGGGGTTTGGTTGTTTATCCATCCGTTCAAACTCTATCAGCTTATCAACCTGAGGTGAGGTGTCTACACTTTCATCCAAGTGGGGCACTCACAACGAACAGGTCAGATGACTAGCATATAAACAACATGGTTGGCCCACAAGGAAATTAGTTTAGGCAGGGACTCTGTGGGGCCTATCGTGATGTATGGGTTTTATCCATGCTGTTTATCCATTTTTTGGATCATTTTGGGGCATGAGCTCAAGTGGACCACACCACAAGAAATACGGGTTTTTTCCACACTATTTATCTGTTCTTTTCAGATAATTTCAAGACATGAGGTCAAGTGGACCACATCACACGAAACAGACGTGATTGAATCCCCATTGTTAAAAACTTCGTAGAGTCCACTGGAATGTTTTTTGTCATTCAACCTGTTGATAAGGTCACAAAGACCTATATGAAAATGTCACACCCCAAACTCAGAAATCAGATTCACAGGAATCCCGATCCCCGAATCTAGTGCCGACAGCCTCCGTAGTACCCCATTCTCGGCTCCTAGCGTTTATATGCCAAATTCTGATCCTGAGATCCTACAAGGAGGATTATTTTTTTATACATTTAACTCGTAATAAGCATAACCACGAGATTACCCAATTCACAAAGGCAACATCATCATCACATATCCACTAATATAACCATATAAATGCAGAAACACAGGTAACCCAAAATGCCATATGCCGCTAATGTAATGCGATATGAGATGCGAATGAAATGACCAAGCTGGAGTGTGAAGTCAGGATGATAGTACATAGCATCGCAGGCTACGAAGTCCACCACAAGGGACTTCTATCCAAACCAGTCCCATACCTAAATTTGGATAGTTAGACTGAATGTGGTAAACTCCTGATCTCAGGTTAATCGCGCGCCCAACCGAAATCCTGGCCATTGCGAAGGCACACATAACAAATAGTTGCGCACCACCAGCCCAAGTGGATAGTGAATAAATGAATGAATGATTATGCAACTCTTGACCAATAAGTCCACATATCAGTACGGTTCATCTCTGGGATCATCACCGGGGTCTAGTATACTCTACATACAATCGCCGCCCACTGGACGCACAACCACGCAAGTAGAAGAGACCTCACTATCTGCCTGACTAGTAGTCAACCAATATCTACCCGGCACGTCGATAGCGGACCCATTCACGAGCTGGTCAAACTCAGCCTAACAATGCCCCCTACCCTCGGGCGAGTAAGGCCACACCCCCTCCCAACCGACCACGACACAGTGAGAGACGCGGCCTCTTGGTATTTGGCACTCTGGCGCTCATGTATCCACTCGGTCTCGACGTTGGGGCGTCTCCTGGCCACGGAAATTTAGGGATTTTCACCCAAGGACATGTATGGAACCCGTATGCTATAACCAAACATTTCCGGTGTCCCCTCTGGCCATCCATGATATGCCTGTGGAGGCTACGGCCTTGATGTAGCTAGGGCATATAGTAATCACAACACACAATATAAGATGCATGAGTCATACAATCCAGTCATGCATCAATCCTGCGCATACCGTGCGCTCATGTGAGATAACCTCCGCCTATCAGGGAGTCTCATAACAACACGTTTAACGACATATGCAATGATCAACCACGTCTCATAACAAACATGCGGATGATGTGTATGGGCATGTATCATGATGTTATGCTGTCACATACTCATAATCGGTATCAATAACCGGCATCGACAATCGACCTCGATAATGTGGACATTTAACCAACATTGCCCCCAAGGAATGACCCTCATGGATCCTAACATATAGTGAACCCATGACCTCATACAAGGGCCAATTATACAACACCATGGGCCTCTCTCAAGAACTTGCTACACATCACGATAGGCCTCTCACATGGGCCTAATATACATCATGCTGGGCTCCATCGCCTAACCCTCAAATGCATCACAATGGGCCTTATCACATAGGCCTCATATACATCACATTGGGCTTAAAACACGGGCCGAATATACATCATAATAGGCCTCAGCTACGAGTCGCATATACACCATATAGGTCTCGACAATCGGACTCGACAATTGAAATTGGCCTCAACACTCAGACTCGGCCTCGACAATCGGAGTCGACCTCGATAGTTGGCCTCGACAATCGAGATCGACCCATAATCAGGATCGACAAATCAGTCACGTCAATCGGAATCGGTAATCGGCCACGACAATCGGGATCGATCGATAATCAGAATCGGCAAATTGGTCATGTCAATCAAAGTCGGTAATCGGTCACGACAATTGGAATCGATCGATAATCAGAATCGGTAAATCGGTCACGTCAATCAGAATCGGCAACTGGCCACGACAATCGGGATCGATTGATAATCAGAGTCGGCAAATCGGTCACGACAATCGGATTGATGGATAATCAAAATCGGCAAATCGGTCACGGCAATCGGAGTCGGTAATCGGTCACGACAATCGGAATCGATCGGTAATCAGAATCGACAAATCGGTCAAGTCAATTGGAATCGGCAATCGGCCACGACAATCGGGATCGATCGATCATCAGAATCGGCAAGTCGATCACGATAATCGGCCTCGATTACTAATCGGCAATCGTTCACGTCAATCGGGATCGGCAACCGGCCACGACAATCGTAATCGGTAATCGGCCACGACAATCGGGATTGATCGATAATCAGAATCGGCAAGTTGATCACGATAATCGGCCTCGATCGGTAATCGGTCAATCGACCATGACAATCATAATCGGTCGATAATTAGAATGGCCATGTCAATCGGAATCGGCAATCGGTCATGATAGTCAGCCTCGATGATCAGTCAAACAAGGCCTAAGGGAAGATCATAATGTGGGTATTAAACCATCATTGCCCATCAATGTGGCCATTTAACCAACATTGCTCCCAGGCAGTGGTCCACATAGAACCAAACATCATAGTGGTCCATAGCCTCACACAAAGGCCTAATATATGTCGCAATGGGCTTCACTCAAAGGCCACATATACACCACATCGGGCCACGCCAAATGGGCCTCAAATGCACCACAATGGGCCACATACCTGGGCCTATATACATCACAATGGGCCTAATTGTATGGGCCGAAAACATATCACAATGGGCCACAGCATATGGACCAAAATTACATTATAATGGGCCTCGCTAATGGGTCATAGATACACAATAGGTGGGCCCTGCACATGGGCCTAATATTCATCATGATGGGCCACGTATATGATCCTCGAATGCATTACAATGGCCATAACCCATGGGCCCTGAATACATCACAATGGCCTCTTTATACATCAAGTGAGCCGTATCAACGGGCGCACACAAATGGGGCTACAAACATATTACTTAAATGGGCCTTATGTAAGATGGACGACGTGAATATAAAACAGATGGTTGGTATGGATATAAAAAAGATGCACGATGTGAATTACAAAGGATGGCGTGGATATTATACATACACCATGGTAGGCCACATACATCAGGGCCCACCGTCCTGTACACATGGACGGTGTGGATATATGCAACACATCAAGGTGAGACCCACACGTGTGGGTAAAAACACTTACAGCACGTGGGTCCCAAACAAATGAACGGTTGGATAAAACACATACTCCATGATCAGACCCACCTAACTAGGATGTTGGTCGAACAAATAGATGGTTGAGATGTAAACCAGATGAACAACGTAGATGTAAAACAGGTGGACAGTAAGGATGCAAGGCACATACGTCATGGTGCAACACCATCTCAAGATGGACGGTTTAGATTAAAATACATATATCATGTGGTCCCACGCCCTTCAGCTGGGTGGATGACGCGAGTATAAAAGATATATACAACAGTGTGGTACATACATCACGTGGGCTTCACAAGCACGGATGGTGCAGATACAACGCTGCCTCATGGTGGGCCACTGCACATGCTGACATCATCAGCAGCAGTGGGACGCACAGAGCCGTTGGCGCTACAACACAACTATATAGCTGGTGTGGTAGTCCAGCCAATCCATGTCCAAATAAAAGGTGGGTCCCACGTGGGGCCCACCATATACGTATGATATGTATACAATGTATTTAATATCATATTATACTATTATATTAATACTTTATTTCTTTTATATTATATGTATATATATACATATATCTTGTTGAAGATCTACAACGTCTAGTCCAGACAAGCTGAACAGACGGTTTAGATGAAACAAACACATCAGGTGGGTCCACATGCAGAGCCCACAACAATATTTTATTTTATTATTATATATTATTATTATTATAATAGGAAGTCCAGATCCATCCAGCGTCTGGACGCATGGATCTCATTCCATACACCAGAGTCTCCACCGTCCAGGGATCTGGACGGTGGGTTCACACGTGTGGAGCCTTTAAATGGGTTCACACGTGTGGAGATAAAACACATACATCACCGTAGGTTCCACCTTGATACACGGCGTGGATAATACATCACATGGGCCATACTTCCCGGACGGTGTGGATTAAAGTACACGGCAAGGAAGGTCCCACCGTCCACTGGACGGTGTGGTTCTAATACATAAAACATGGTGGATCCCACGGTCCTGCTATTGGACGGTGGACCCCAAATACATAACAGGCGGGTCCCACAGCTGCATAACAGCGTGGATAAAATGCATCACAGAGGGCCCTACGTCCACAGATGGACGGCCCTGATGCAAAACAGGTGGGGTCCATGTGATCTGGACGGTTTGGATGGGTATCAGAAGGCCCACATCATCACGCAGGCCCCACAGAACTTAGTGACATCACTCCAGACAACGGTCAGTAGCCAATCCTCCCATGCGAGCTCTCGCTCGTTCATCTGGTGGGTCCCACATGTTACAATGTGGACCAAACTTTAAGGGAGTGGATGGACGGTGTGAGTATCACACATGAAGGATGGGACCCTGCAATGGGCCCCACAGCACGAGGGAACACGCTGGACAGCGTGCTGTCTAGCGGTTTACTCCTCCAGAGATTTATATCTGCCTCATTGGTTTGATGGCGTGGATACACTACATCAAGGTGGGTCCACGTGAGTGTGGCCCACCAGCTTGAAACATCAAGCTGATATTTGTGTTTTCAGTTTATCCAGGCCCATCCAAATGGACAGGCAACGAGGTGGGGCCCAACACACAGACGGTCTAAATCAAGTGGGCCACATTCCAACACCAAAAGGGAGAGAGAGAGAGAGAGAGAGAGAGAGAGAGAGAAACAGTGAAAATAGGAGGGACCCCGCCACTATGGGCCCCTCCTTGATACAAAATATACATCAAGATGGGTCCCACCACATGTGGGCCCTCAAATCACGAAATCAACAGTAGAAATTCATAAATAAAAATAAAAAATAAAAAATCACCCACCGATGGCGCTCCTTCTTGGCTCCTTGGGATCCATGTCTTCTTGGCTTAAACTTTAATAGTGGAAGATGGAAGGTTTTTGGGTGGTAGGAAGTGGGCCACACCATAGCTTCTTTCTTTCATTGGAGGCCATGGACGGTTGCTCCTCTCTTGGTGGTTGGGGAATGGATTAGAGAATGAGAGAAAGGGAGAGTGATGTAAGGAGAGGGATGGGTGTGATGGGTGAGAGTGATGTGTGTACTTGACTAGGTATGGTTTGTGTTGACTTAGGTGAGAGAGGGGTATGGGTTGTGTTGACTTGGGTGAGAGAAGGGTATGGGTTGTGATGGGAGGTGTACTTTTATTGATTGATGGGATTGATTTGACATTTGGTAGAGATTCTCTTGGGATTGCAAACACGCGGCGTTTTCTCGAACTGATCACGAGCTCACATCTCTTAGCTTGGTATCGCATCGGTGCGAGAGACGTGGCGTCGAAACTGTGGCAATGACGCGATCGCGAGGGTACAAGTCTTGGGTCGAGCCGACTCAGGAATACGGGATACGACTTAGAGTCGCGCGCAACTGCCGATTATAGGTCCCGAACTGCCAGAATTCGATCGGGATGACCGCGGAAGCCTACAGAATGGTACGAGCTAGGATACGGGTCTTACAGAAGAGATCACACAATTATTATCTTGATCCAAAGCTTTTATGGCTTTTGTCGCCCCCAGAAGATTTTAATGGTCAATTACTATTGTTTCCTGTACTATAGTCCATCTGAGATTTGGATCTCCTTCATTTTTTGGATCATGCCCTAAAATGAGTTTTCAACATAGATGGACGGTGTGGATGTAGTCACATGTGGGCCCTACAGTCAGGGGTCCCATGCACCTTAATGGATATGAGGATCCACCAAAGTCGCACCCTGCAAAAGCACAGTCCGGCTCTTTTGTCACAGGTACAATTGATGTAATATGAAGGGATTTTTACTGTACTAGCCTCATGGTACTGCCAAATACCCCAAAAATTAGTAACCTTAAACAAACTTTGTAAGTAGTCTCCTGACATGGTTTGAAAAAAAAAATCGGACAATTTTACCCCTACGTGGAGCTTCGCGCCCAGGAGCTATTGATGGCATTGGTGTTTTTGGAAGCATACTACATAATTCAATCCCATGTCCACTGTGATTGAAGTCTTTCATCCACACCATCCATCTATCTTACGAGCTCATTTTAATGCAGGACCCTCAAACTAAATCGTATCTAAAGATCAAGCGGACCGACCCCTTTTGGATATGATTGAATTTTGGGACCATCCCTTCAAAAATCCCTTTTTAAAAAGTTGTAAAAACATACGTACAGCATGGATTAAACACGTACATACATGGATGGCTTCACATAGTGTAGTGTTCAGGAGTTTCATTCGTCGCACATTTATACAGAGGAGATTACGTGCAATAGAAACTTTGAACAAAGCTTTTCCCATGTTTTAAAACGAAGCATCAAATGAAGCTTCATGATCAGAGGGCCCATCATAAGATAGATCCAATCCGTAGATAATGTTCGTGGCCTTGTGTTTCTTTAGAAAGATGGCATCTTCAGGCTATTATAAGCTGTATGTGGCCCACAACAAGAAAAAAAACTCTCAAATTTGGCAATAATAGCACCTATTGTTTCATTATGGTGGGGTCCACCTGGTAGGAATATGGAAATAATTCTCTGGGCAGTATACTTCCTCATAATTTTGGTAAGAATGGACGAAGTGGATTAGACGAAAATGGGAAGATGGGACCCACATACAGTATACAGATATCACTTATGTAGAGCCAAAGCCAAGCTAGGGTCCCACTTTCAATCCTGACCTTGACCATTATAATCCCTTTTGAAGCTTCTTCTTTGGGACCCATCACCACCTCGTCTGCACCCTTCTTTGATGTCATCTTCTCAGGTGTCATTAAAGAATCATCTTCTCCGGCATCAACTTCTACCGAAAAAAAGTTATCTTCAGTACGAATGGCGATCTAGTAAGTTAAGCATATTTAAAATTCATTTCTTTTGCTTATTGTTTTGTTTCTCATATAGATTTTGTTGTGGTTGTGGGTTGAGGGTGGCAGTCGAGATTGTTATAGTGGGAAAAGTAATTTTGATAAGGAAGAGGTTGGTTGGTGTAAGGGTGAAGGAGATAATCGAGGTTGCAAGTGCAAGGGTCGAGATTATCATCCAATAAGGGTCGAGGTTGTCAAACTGTCTGGGTGACAACCTCGACCCTTAAATAATGTTTAATCTTGACCCTTTGTAACAGATTGTCAACCTCGACCCGTAATGGATGATAACCACGACCCGTAGTGGATGATAACACCGACCCTCAACCTATAGTGGATGATAACCTTGACCATCGACCCTTAATGGATGAATCCTCGACCCATCATTACTAGTTTTCAACCCTGACTGATTGGACCAATGTTTTGTAAGTCCTGAAGAAACGAGTAAGAATACCTGCGCAGTTTCCCCAAAGTGCTCTGTCATGTTTTTAAAGGAGCACATGTTAGAAGATTTTGTCAATTCTTCTATTAGAACAGATATGTTTAAGAAGAGTTGTTTCGGATATTTGTTGAATTTCTCGGTGGATGGGTAGAAAGCTCACGTTCAAATAATCCATTACCTTATACAGAGGCATATTGGTGACCTGACTTTCGATATTCATGGCACCATTATGAAATTAACCGAGATGGACTTTGCAATCATTATGGGACTTAGGTGTGGACCCTATAGATCAAAGGATTTTGAAGTGGGTCAATCAATAAAGAAAACAGGGGGAAAGAAAATCAAGAGAATTAAAGAGAAATATTTGTCGACAGGACCTGTGAAGAAAGACCATTTGATAGATGCTTTTCTCTCGCTATGCGGGACAAATAAGAATGAGGATGCAGTGAAGTTGGCACTTTTGATTTGTGTGGAGAATTTAGTAGTTGCATCTCCAAGTAAGAATCATTGTGTAGATAAATACATACAAATGGTTAATAATTTAAAAGAGCTCAACCGGTACCCTTGGGGCACTGTGGGGTACCAGAATTTAAAAGAATGGGCTAATATTGTAAGAAAGGGTGAGCACCCCAAGTCATACAATATTTGCGGATACGCGTATGTGCTAAAGATAATTTATCGTTTCCTCCATTAATCAAGGGTGCTTTGGTGTTTATTTTTTAAAATTTTAAATATTTAATACACATCTTGACTAATGTGTAATATCTGATTTTATGAGTCAAATAGATATGGGCATACGAGCAATTCCTGCAGTCATCTGGCGCTAGGGGATGGGTCATAAGAAGATCTCATGTTTGAATTTTTCGATTCCTTAATTGGAGACCATACAGAGTAGGCCGGTATCCAGTTATATCTCGGGTTGTACATCGAGCCAAGTCGAGTCGAGGTGGGCCAAGCTCGGCTTGACTTGTCCATGCTATACTCGAGTTCAAGTTCGAGCACGAGCTCGCCCTCGAGCTCAACATTGAAGCTTGGCTTGTTTGCTAAAGCTTTTGAGTCGAGTTCAAGTCGAGCTAGTGGTTCGAGTCGAGTCGAGTTTACCTCGGTAGGGTAAGGGAAAGAAAAAGAGGGAATGAGGACGGGTAGGGTCGGGTAAGGTTTTTTAAGTAAAAACTTTTAAGTTTTAACTTCTTTTTTAAAACTTAAATATATATTATATATATTTCATATTAATATAATATATATTATTAAAATATATTACTCAAGCCGAGTCGAGCTCGAGCTCGAGCTTCGAGTCGAGTTGAAATACACCATGGTCGAACTCGGCTTGAACTCAACTCGAGCTTTAGTAAACAAGATTAACTCGCCTCGAGTCGGCCTTTCAAGCCGAGTCAATCCGAGCTAATTCAAGCTAGCTTGACTCATGTACAGCCCTAGTTATATCGAGGATCTTCACAATCATGCGGGTGAGGTTGATTCCTTATTATTGCGTGATAGTTCATTATTAGATTATAGTTATATCTAGTAACTGATAGATCATTATTGCTCATGCAGATTGTGATTGATGGGGAGCTTATGCCCACCAAAGAGGAGGAACACAAAGATATCATTAAATTTGTTATAAAGTATACAGATGAAAAGGGACCGTGGAAGGATGAGAGGATAGAGGATATAATAAAAAAAAGTTGTGAAGAAATACAATGCTAGTAAGAAGTTGGAGAGGAAAAAAGTGATGGAGGAAGTGAGAGAGGAGTTGAAGAAGATGACCAAGAAGAATTTGGAGAGGGAAGAAGTGAGAGACAAAGTGAGGGATAAAGTGGGAAGGGAAAAAAGTAAAACTGCAAAACTAGATGCAAATTTAAGTTCCTCTCTTGAGGATTTGGCAACATGTAACGCCCTGAAAATCGGGGGTCGAGCATAAACTCAACTCCCGAGTTCCAACGCATCACTTATGCAACATAATGAATGATGATTGAATGTTATTTGTATTAGTGCATTGAACATGAGTGAGATTAAGCCAAAACAGCATATCATACTCCAGAGACAAGTGAGATAGCAAGCGGAAGACTGTTAAATATATAAACTGTGGTGAGTCTCCAGAGTGTGATAATGTTACCAGGTTAACTAATTATAAGTACAATTTCAAAATATATCAAAGGTGTAGTGTCATCTAGTCAACATCCCTGTAACCCCGTCGATCAAGACACAGCTCACATGAAGCCGCCAGAATACGGCATATACAAGAAGGCATCCTCGTCGTCGCAAAAGTCCGACTCCGCCTCATAGGCATCGCCATCACCTGCAGCTACAACAGGGTTTGGTTGGTGTGTACAATACCTTCCCGTAACGTGGGAGTGAGTAGCTAACTCAGTGGAACAATAAAGCATAGGTTAACATGTTATCAAAACAGTCAAGCAGTAATGATAAAGCAGTACAATCAACATTCCTAAGTACTGTAATTAATGCAAGGATGAGATGCAATTATGATGCATGCCCTCACCAACATACTCCCTCGTGCGGCACCATCTTATGTCTGTGGCATACTGGCACCCTCAGTGCTCCACATCTTCCAGGCACATGTAATGCGATGATGAGCATGATTACCGAGTTGTTATTAGTCCATTTCAAACAGCAGGATTGGGAAACTAAGGTACCTCCCTTGTATCATTCCCAAACATGATCCATTCTAGGGTCGTCAAACCTAGATAATCTCATACGATAGTGTGGTTCTAGGGCGCTGCAAAGGCTGTCAGGGCTGTTACATGCAATCATTACACCACTCCCCCATCACTTTTTTAATGGTTCATCACTAAATTGATACAGGCCTAGTTTATAATCTGTTTACTACGGAAAGACTCGTTGCCTCTCCGCAGATTCAGAGTATGCTCGAGGTCACTACATCGGGTACGGTCAGGGCTGTCAGGGCTGTTACACACACTCGTTGCATCGCTCCCCCATCACCCATCAAAGCAGTGTAGGCCGACAGCTCGAATACAGTCTCTCATACCACCGTATTCAGCTCACGAGTCTGGTTACTCAATGGTCACTACGGAGAGGCTCGTGGCCCCAGCGTAGGCCGACAGCTCGACCACGGTGTCTCATACCACCATGCCCGGCTCATGAGTCTTAGCGGATCGAGGTACCATGGTTAACGGGATTGCACTGGTAAGGTTAGTACCTCAGGTTCAAGCAGTAGCGTCCAAACATGGTGAACATACATTAGACATATCGGGTTACTTGACGAGCTTGGCTAGCTCGAGCACACAACAAGTTGAACGATATGAAGCGCATAAGCACTTCGTGTGGCCAACCACTATCGCCAACTAAAGTACGACTCGGGTTCATCGGACACATCTCGCGTGACGAATGAATCTCAGTCACGAATTCCATTCCGTTACCGATCGCCTGGACTAACTCTTAGTCCCAATCACATTTAATTACGGAACAATTAA
This sequence comes from Magnolia officinalis, assembly GCA_021015155.1. Classification (NCBI taxonomy): domain Eukaryota; kingdom Viridiplantae; phylum Streptophyta; class Magnoliopsida; order Magnoliales; family Magnoliaceae; genus Magnolia; species Magnolia officinalis. The sequence continues at coordinate 60,443,142 of JAJHSJ010000008.1, forward strand.
AGCAGTAATGGATCAGGATTTCAAATCATACAATTAAATATCTAGTATTGTCCGCTTAGGGCTGCCATGGCTGTTGCACGGAATCGTTACACCACTCCCCCATCACCCTTCACGGCTCTTATGGAATACGACTTAAACATGAATTTAAACATATGCATTACATAGATAAAATCATACAATCAGTTGAGCATGTTATGAAGTACAACATAAGCATGAGTTTGTACATATTCAATTCCTAATCACACAGATATCTAAAGAAATCATACACATAGTTAAAGGAGTTGAGAATCATATCTCAACACCCTTATACATTACAATTTACTAAATACTACTCATTCAGACATTTCAACAAACACTTTAGACCACCTACATCAACATACATGACATATGTTGATCAGATAGGTATTAGGCCAAATCCTTTCACTAGGGAGGTGCCCCAATTATAACACGCGTGCACCCACAACGGATAGTCATGGCAAGCAGGAATTCAAGTTCCATATTCATTCAGTCATTTCCACAAACACTTGGGCTACACATTTTAACATATATAGCGTATAGTGGCCGTGGCGTGATTTAGGGCAAGTCCTTTCACTAGGGAGTTGTCGCATACATACAAGCATATAGTCACGACAAATAATCATGTTAAGCACAAATCCGTATTTTATACGTATACGGTATTTTCTACAAATACGAGGAATACAGTATATTCAACATAGTTAACGTATAATCGAAAAACGAAACGGACAGCACTTTGTACATGTGCAATTGCATGCAGATCATAAATCTATCATTATCTGACATTGAAAGCGTTGAAAACCATAACCTATACATCTAAAGTCCGCACCTTTTGTCGTAGAATTGTAACGAACTCGACAGATTTGCTAAATCTTCGTATACGGTAATTTGGCAACCTGAATCATGAAACAGGTCAACAATTACATCACCTACACACTTGGAAATCCTAAAACAGCTTAGGGTTAGGTTTTCTTACATAGAAATGAAGTCGGACTCGCCGGGAAAGCGATAAAAACGATGTGGTTAGGCTTGTATAGTGGCAGGGTAGAGCATTAGGGAGATCCTCCCACATCTCTCACACTTTCTCTCTCTTTTCTCTCTTCTCTCTCCTAGGTTTTCTCAAATTCGTATGGAATGAGAGAGTGAGGGTTTAAGGTCCTTATATAGGTCCAGAACTCACCAAATTAGACTCAGGAACAAAGTATACTTAGGTTATGTCCAAATACGGACTGTTCCGTCTCAATGGAGCACTTCTGGCGGCCCCCTTGAGCCAAAGGTCGGACTTAAGCTCACTAACATTGGATCTAGGTTTAGTTAAGTTTTCGTTGCGGTCAGCGTTCCAGATCACGCGTGGCGGACCAGTTTCAGTTTAACGGTCAGTGAAACTCGATCGGAGATTTCAAGTACACTGACACATAGGGGCAAATATCCCTGATCCGAGGGTGTAATCTGGTCTGATTCCGACGGTCTGGTTACTTATAACTAATCCGCAAGCGACACGTGTTAGATTACTTAAATTTATATTTTATTTTTAATTAATTTCATATTTCTCACACTCTTCACTCCGGGCTCAAGCGAATAGCCCCAGGACACTATCTGGATTTGATTTTCGAGATGGTTGTCAAACCCAACAAGGCGGTCCTAACCATTTAACTTTGCGTTAATCGGACTTTTGAGGTGCGGTACAGATCTGAAACAGAGTTTTGTAATGCTCCCGAGAGCAGCCGGGTAATGAGATTGATCCTAGCTTTTAGGGTAACCTAGCGTCAACGATTCTACAAGTTTTTGGTCTTGCAGATCGTATTTAAAGTGATTAGTGCGGATTTCGTATGAACTCTAGTTTAACACTAGTCAATCCTTGTCTAATTTCTAAAGGATTTAATCCTGAGTGACACCTACTCAAGGTGGGACTCGGGTCTTTGTATGGAATGATCAGCATCACCTAGACTTTAAGATTTGTGTCTAAAATGAAAGCACTTAGACGAGTTTGAAGGATAAGATAGTGAAAGGTGAGATTTGTGAAGGAAAGGTGAGGTTTTCAAGAGAATGGTTTAAAGAATGGATTTAAGACCTTTGAATTTAGTGTTTGAGAAGTTAATCAGATGTTAGGATTGACCCATTGCCTAAGGACGTCTAATTCCAAGTTGGCAAAAATTCGGGGTGTTACAATTTACCCCCCTTAAAACAAAATTTCGTCCCCAAAATTGGCTAAAGGCAATAAGTAAGGATGCTATTATTTCATTTGCCTAAGTCTTATCGATTTCAAGTCTCTATGCGTGGTAGGGTGTATCTTGTGCATACTAGTCTAGTACATTTTAGGCTACCCCCCTTAAAATTTTATTTCTTTATCTCTTACTTATATCCTGATGGTTTTCTACAATGGATTTCTTTATCTATTTGGAGTCTTGATGACGATTCCCAACAAGTTAGAGTAAGGTAGCTGTTTTCAATGTTTGACCAACACGGAGAGACGGTTATAGTGGGCTTGATCCCGATACATCGATCATCTACCTGGCCAGGATAGAAAGCTCATCGTATCCCTTCCTAGTCCTGGTGGCTCCTGATCTTCTGCTCGTCAAGCAGTGAGTCCATTGGTAGTCGCCCAGGATTGAGAATTGGGTCAAGCCGCGAATGTTTCGCAGTTGTATATTTCAGTAACTCCATAGATGATCACTTTAAAACTTAGGGAATGCCCATCATTAAAAGGCTCAAGTTTCCTACTTCTAAGGTTGCTCTTTAGGTCTTTGGTCTAAGAGAGTCCTCGTCTTATTCTATGTCCAAGGAAAAGGTGAACTTGCTACGGCTTCTATTATGTTCGTATTCAACGAGCACAGTTGCAGATATGTTGACCTTGGCTATTGTAATTCAGTTCGTACCCATTGTTAGGCCTATTCTGTAATATGAATTTGTTTAATACTTGAACCCTAATTGCTTTACATTCTAAGGAAGGTTCAGATCTTATTTAGTGACCTATCTTTACGTATAGTCTAGATCAATTCCATTCGATCGTGGGCCAGTGGGGCAAGGGTCCACCACATTTCCGCTGCGCCACTTTGATCAAAAGGATGTATAAACCGACTTAACTAGATTAGGCTCATAATGTTCTACCCCCCTTAAAAATTTATTTTCACCCTCAAGACTCAAGATCTATGTCCTGATCCGTATGTTGGAACAAGGTGTAATTTAGGACCTATCCTTAACATGAAATGGGAAATACAATGGTCTGCCTTCCATCGACGATGTGTACTATGGCATTGATACCTATGATTATAGAAAGGACCTAAAGATGATGGGTATTGTGATTGATTTCATGGACAGGTGTGAGTTTGAGGCAAGATGCCTAATTCTACTAAAGGAGGACTTTTATCACGGTCCAGACTTATCCTATTTAATCATGTCGAGCTTAACAGGCAGGCTATCTTTCTACGTTCATAAGTATAATATGTATGCCGACATGGCATGCGATTTGGGACCTAATTCCTAACTATCTGTTGCCCATTTGGGCAATTCCTTAGGCCTAAAAGACAAAGCCTCTATCGGCTATATACTCGTAATACTTCTCAAGGATGAAATAATAAACTTTGGGTATAAGCGGTAGGGCCAACATGGAAGAAAAGTTGTGTAGTGGGTCTGAGTCGGATACATGGACCTTCTGCCTAGCTAGGACAGAAAATTGTCGTATCAATTCTTAATCCTAGTTGATCCCGACCTTCTGCTTGATTAGAGCATAGAGTTCATTGGTAACTACCATGATTGAGACTTCAATTCAAACCGCGAATACCTCGCTTATATATATTATTTCTCTACTCTGTGTTCCTGATTGTAATAAGTCTTTGGGAAGGCAATTCTAAGGGATGTATTGATTGGACCTAACATTAAATCCAAGGGATATATAGGTTTTCTCTAATCGTGAATAGTTTCTATGTCAAACAAGTTTCCTAAGAGTTACTAAGGAAGCCTAAAGTATTAAGGGGATTCAACGGAAGAATGAACTTCCACTCAATCCAGATCAAGCCGACTAACTAAGTCTATCGGTCTTTGACATTCTCTAGTGTAACCAATAGCTAGTCTTAATTTAGGAGTAGCGATACTCCAATAGGTGTAATCCAAAGTCCAAGCTCATACACTAGATGATTTCATATCATTTCTAATACAAGGAAGGGTTTTATCTCTTAGGGTCAAAGGTTGTCTAATTGGGATTGAGTCGTCTGCACTTGAATTTAACTACGCTCGAGCATTTCACATATGCTCATACCAACTAAGAGGTCCTAGGGTTCCCGTTATCAATTTATTGGATTTCCCATACTTTTAGGTCTTTTGAAATCTAGGATTACCATCCTGGGTCCAAAACTCCATGGGCCTAGTTGGCCAGTGGTCTTAAGTTGTATTAAATGGGGCTGCATTGTTAATCCTACCTCGGGATTTGGAGTGGCATGTTTGGCAGGAGGGTGGGGATTAAAATTAATGGTATAGGCTTTGGAAAATGAGCCTTGTGTTGGAAAGTGTGAGATGGGATTTTCAAACCCCAAGATGATGAATTTCTAAGTGTACTTGGAAAGGAAAATTTTTAGGATTTACCTTTAATTGCATACACTCCAAACATGGTATTGGAAAACATGGGATACACCCAATCCAAGGACAATACCTAACACATGCATTTATTGTTACTTTTACAATTTCATCCAACCTAAACTCACCTAATGCAATTGGTCGAACGGGCCCTAGACGTCCCAACATTTGGATGTTGTGAAAGTCATGGGACACAAAAAATGTGGATTGTTGTGCCCATATGGGTGTGAAAGGGTGAGGCCAAAAGGAGTAAGAGATGGGTTTAGAGAAGTAATGGTGGAGGGGTAGAAGGAGTTCGCAATGGCCAAGTACAACTCTGGTCCATGACAGAAGATGCTTGTGAGCTAATACAACCAAAGCTTCAAACACTTAAAACATACTACTAACTACTACACCCATCAACATGAAAACATAAACACCCTAAGACCATAACCCATGCAAACTACAAGACAACAGTATGGATAACTAAACATCTGAGAAGATGGCCATACCAAGCTTGGATAGAGCCATGGAAAAGTGAATGAAAAGTGATGGAGAGAGAGAGAGAGAAAAGGGCTGGAGGTTTGGTTCTCCACGGATTGGAATCTCAACAGATGTTGTAGAGGCCCATATGACAGTGACTGAAGATGAAAAATGGAAAGGTAGGATGGGTTAGGGAGCTTACACGTTTTTGAGCTCCAAATGGGGCATGTAAGAGCCCAAATGAAAGAGAGTGGAGAGGGTAGGGGGTGAGTACAGTGATAAACGTTGTAAGTGAATGGGTTGTGACCGAAAATGAAGGAATGGGTGATTGGAGGGGAGGTTTGAGAGAGAAAATGAAAATTTTGAGGGAAAGGGAGAGATTGGAGGGGTGATTTGTGAAGTAGGTATGCCATGGAGGGATTTTAGTCGATGGCCCATACGCCAGGGGGTTCCCCAACCCCCTAAACTCGATCGGCCCGACCGGCCCGCCCGGCCATGCCTGAAAACCGACGAGGGCCTCACTACTCTCTGGAGTGGTTGGCGATGCCTCGCCATTTGGACGAGGTCCTCGTGACCCCTAGGCCCAAAAAAAAGTATGGGTCTCACCCTGGGTCCCCCTGCAAGTGCTCTATTTGGCCCCCGACTCCATTTGAGGCGTTTTCGGGTCCAATTTGCAAACTAAAATGATTTTATTGGACATGTAGCATATGATTTTGGGGTAGGAGGTGCTAATATATCCAACTAACCCATTTATTTCACGAGATTCCATAATTTGAATGGTCAAAAGTCCAATTTCTACATATATGTACTATTTATAGCAAATTTTTGTTTAAGTATTATTCTTCATCATTTATATGTTAGGATTTATGTCTAGTATGAAAGGACTTAGAAAAAGTTAAAGAATGAGGTGGTGAACGGAGAGAATTTGAAGGAATTGGATAAAAGGGGTTTTAGGCTTTGAGATGAAGTGTAAGGTGTTGTGGTTGACCCACAACCTAAGGGCATTCATTTTTAGGGAACGACTCAAACCCGTCGACCGACGGTCTAGAAATGATTCGGATCGTTTCGCGTGATCAAGGGTGTATATGGGCTCAATCTCACCGGTCGATTTCGGTCGGTTTCGCCGTTCGGCGAATTTAGAAAATCCTAAGTCGGTTTCTACGTTTCGTCGCTCCCTCCTAAGTCAGAGTGCGTCAGGGTGCATCGTGTGACCATAACCCAGGTCCGGTTTAATCCAAATCATGCTCTGATACCATCTTGTAACGCCCTAAAAATCGGAGGTCGAGCATAAACTCAACTCCCGAGTTCCAACGCATCACTTATGCAACATAATGAATGATGATTGAATGTTATCTGTATTAGTGTATTGAACATGAGTGAGATTAAGCCAAAACAGCATATCATACTCCAGAGACAAGTGAGATAGCAAGCGAAAGACTGTGTTAGATATATAAACTATATAAACTGTGGTGAGTCTCCAGAGTGTGATAATGTTACCAGGTTAACTAATTATAAGTACAATTTCAAAATATACCAAAGGTGTAGTGTCATCTAGTCAACATCCCTGTAACCCCGTCGATCAAGACACGGCTCACATGAAGCCGCCAGAATACGGCATATACAAGAAGGCATCATTGTCGTCGCAAAAGTCCGACTCCGCCTCATAAGCATCGCCATCACCTGCAGCTACAACAGGGCCTGGTTGGTGTACAACACCATCCCGTAACGTGGGAGTGAGTAGCTAACTCAGTGGAACAATAAAGCATAGGTAAACATGCTATCAAAATAGTCAAGCAGTAATGATAAAGCAGTACAATCAACATTCCTAAGTACCGTAATTAATGCAAGGATGAGATGCGATTATGATACATGCCCTCACCAACATACTCCCTCGTGCGGCACCATCTTACGTCTGCGGCGGCACCATCAGTGTTCCACATCTTCTAGGCACATGCAATGCGATGATGAGCATGATTACCGAGTTGTTATTAGTCCATTTCAAACAGCAGGATTGGGAAACTAAGGTACCTCCCTTGTATCATTCCCAAACATGATCCATTCTAGAGTCGTCAAACCTAGATAATCTCATACGATAGTGTGGTTCTAGGGCGCTGCAAAGGCTGTCAGGGCTGTTACACGCAATTGTTACACCACTCCCCCATCACCTTTTTAACGGCTCATCACTAAATTGATACAGGCCTAGTTTACACTCTGTTTACTACGGAAAGACTCGTCGCCTCTCCGCAGATTCAGAGTATGCTCGAGGTCACTACACCGGGTACGATCAGGGCTGTCAGGGCTGTTACAAGCACTCGTTGCACCGCTCACCCATCACCCATCAAAGCAGTGTAGGCCGACAGCTCGAATACAGTGTCTCATACCACCGTATTTGGCTCACGAGTCTGGTTGCTCAATGGTCACTACGGGGAGGCTCGTGGCCCCAGCGAGGCCGACAACTCGACCACGATGTCTCATACCACCATGTCCGGCTCATGAGTCTTAGCGGATCGAGGTACCACGGTTAACAGGATTGCACTGGTAAGGTTAGTACCTCAGGTTCAAGCAGTAGCGTCCAAACATGGTGAACATACATTAGACATATCGGGTTACTTGACGAGCTCGGCTAGCTCGAGCGCACAATAAGTTGAATGATATGAAGCGCATAAGCACTTCGTGTGGCTAACCATAATCGTCAACCGAAGTACGACTCGGGTTCGTCGGACACATCTCGCGTGACAAATGAATTTCAGTCACGAATTCCATTCCGTTACCGATCACCTGGACTAACTCTTAGTCTCAATCACATTCAATTACGGAACAATTAAAGCAGTAATGGATCAGGATTTCAAATCATACAATCAAATATCCAGTATTGTCCGCTTAGGGCTGTCAGGGCTGTTGCACGAAATCGTTACACCACTCCCCCATCACCCTTCACCGCTTTTATGGAATACGACTTAAACATGAATTTAAACATATGCATTACATAGATAAAATCATACAATCAGTTGAACATGTTATGAAGCACAACACAAGCATGAGTTTGTACATATTAAATTCCTAATCACACAGCTATCCAAGGAAATCATACACATAGTTAAAGGAGTTGAGAATCATATCTCAACACCCTTATACATTAAAATTTACTAACTACTACTCATTCAAACGTTTCAATAAACACTTAGACTACATACATCAACATACATGACATATGTTGATCACATAGGTATTAGGCCAAATCCTTTCACTAGGGAGTTGCCCCAATTATAACACGCGCACCCACGACGGATAGTCATGGCAAGCAGGAATCCAAGTTCCATGTTCATTCAGTCAGTTCCACAAACACTTGGGCTACACATTTTAGCATATATAGTGTATATTGGTCGTGGCGTGATTTAGGGCAAATCCTTTCGTCAAAGGCGGTATCACCAATACAACAATCATAAATCCATGACAATTAGTCATGGCGAGCACGAATGAGAATTCTATACTTATTCGGTCATTTTCACAAACACTTAGAATACACTTTTTTAACATACATAGTGTATATTAGCAAAAACATGTATTAGGGCGAACCCTTTCGCCAAATAAGTATTTTATCCATATATAATATATTCATACAGCAAATAATCATGGCAAACACATTTCCAAAATTTATACGTATACGGTACTTTCTACAAATACCTAGAGTATGTAAAATTCCATATTCTTCATCTTTAATCGAAACGGAAAATAGACAGCACTTTGTACATGTACAATTGCATGCAGATCATGAATCTATCATTATCTGACATTGAAAGCATTGAAAATCATAACCTATACATCTAAAGTCCACACCTTTTGTCGTAAAATCGTAACGTAGTCAATAGGTTTGCTAAGCTTTTGCATATGGCAATTTGGCAACCTATAGAACGAAATAGGTTAGCTATTTCATAACCTACAACTATCAAAACCCCAAAATAGATTAGGGTTAGGGTTTCTTACCTAGAAACGGAGTCCGGAATCGCTGGGAAAGCGATTAGAAGGAAGTGGTGTAGCTTGTGCAACGGCAGGGTAAAGTGGCAGGGACATTCCCCCACTTCTCTCACACTTTCTCTCTCTTTTCTCTCTTCTCTCTCTAGGATTTCTCTCAAATTCGTTTGGCTGTGAGAGAGGGTTCTAAGGTCCCTATATAGCCTAAAAACACTCCAAAATAGACTTATGGACAAGGTATACTTATGTTATAACCAAAGCGACCCTATTTCAGCTCAACGGAGCACTTCTGGCGGGCCCCCTTGAGCCAAAGGTCGGACTTAAGCTCACAGACACCGGATCCAGGTGGAGTTAAGTTTTCATTTCAGTGGAATTTCCAGATCACGCGTGGCGGACCAGTTTCAGTTCAACGGTCAGTGGATCTCGATCGGAGATTCCGAGTACATGGATATGTTTGGGAAAATATCCCTGATCCAAGGGTGTAATTTGGCATGATTCTGATGGTCTGGTTGTTTAATACTGATCCGCAAACGAGAGGTGCCAGATTTCATAAATTTCTATTTTATTTTGAATTAATTTCACATTTCTTACACTCCCCGCTCCGAGCTCAAGCGAATAGCGCTGGGACACTATCTGGATTTGATTTCCGAGATGGTTGTCAAGCCCAGTAAGGCGGTCCTAATTCCTTAACTTCGTGTTAATCAGACTTCCAACGTACGGTCCAGATCTAATACGGAGTTTCGAGATACTCCCGATAGCAACCGAGTAATGAGATTGATCCTAGATTTTAGGGTAACCTAGCGTCAATGACTCTACAAGTTTTGGGTCTTGCAGATCGTATTTAAAGTTATTGGTGATAATTTCACAGGTACTCTAGTTTAACACTTGCTAATTCTCGCCTAATTTCTAAAGGATTTAGTCCTGAGTAATTTTTGTCTGAGGTGATACCTGGGCCTTTGTAGTTTGTATATAAAGTGATCCAAGTTATACTACTTAGCTAGTTTAAGATAGCGTCTAGGGTGAAAGTACTTTAAAAAAAATTGAAAGAACAAGGTGGTGAAGGGTGGGATTTGTGAAGGAAATGGGTTCAAAAGCGGTTTTAGACTTTGGGATTGAGTTCTGACAAGTTAATAAGGTGTTAGGTTCGACCCACTGCCTAAGGACGTCTAATTCCACGTTGGCAAAAATCCGGGATGTTACACTTATACATTACAATTTACTAACTACTACTCATTCAGACATTTCAACAAACACTTTAGACCACCTACATCAACATACATGACATATGTTGATCAGATAGGTATTAGGTCAAATCCTTTCACTAGGGAGGTGCCCCAATTATAACACGCGTGCACCCACGACGGATTGTCATGGCAAGCAGGAATCCAAGTTCCATATTCATTCAGTCATTTCCACAAACACTTAGGCTACACATTTTAACATATATAGCGTATAGTGGCCGTGGCGTGATTTAGGGCAAGTCCTTTCGCTAGGGAGTTGTCGCATACATACAAGCTTATAGTCACGACAAATAATCATGTTAAGCACAAATCCGTATTTTATACGTATACGGTATTTTCTACAAATACGAGGAATACAGTATATTCAACAAAGTTAACGTATAATCGAAAAACGAAATGGACAACACTTTGTACATGTGCAATTGCATGCAGATCATGAATCTATCATTATTTGACATTGAAAGTGTTGAAAACCATAACCTATACATCTAAAGTCCGCACCTTTTGTCGTAGAATCGTAACAAACTCGACAGATTTGCTAAATCTTCGTATACGGTAATTTGGCAACCTGAATCATGAAACAAGTCAGCAATTACATCACCTACACACTTGAAAACCCTAAAATAGCTTAGGGTTAGGTTTTCTTACCTAAAAATGAAGTCAGACTCGCCAGGAAAGCGATAAGAACGATGTGGTTAGGCTTGTATAGTGGCAGGGTAGAGCATCAGGGATATCCTCCCACATCTCTCACACTTTCTCTCTCTTTTCTCTCTTCTCTCTCCTAGGTTTTCTCAAATTCGTATGGAATGAGAGAGTGAGGGTTTAAGGTCCTTATATAGGTCCAGAACTCACCAAATTAGACTCAGGAACAAAGTATACTTAGGTTATGTCCAAATACGGACTGTTCCGTCTCAACGGAGCACTTCTTGCGGCCCCCCTTGAGCCAAAGGTCGGACTTAAGCTCACTAACACTGGATCTAGGTTTAGTTAAGTTTTTATTTCGGTCGGCGTTCCAGATCACGCGTGGCGGACCAGTTTCAGTTTAACGGTCAGTGAAACTCGATCGGAGATTTCAAGTACACTGACATGTAGGGGCAAATATCCCTGATCCGAGGGTGTAATCTGGTCTGATTCCGACGGTCTGGTTGCTTATAACTAATCCGCAAGCGACACGTGCCAGATTACTTAAATTTATATTTTATTTTTAATTAATTTCATATTTCTCACACTTTTCACTCCGGGCTCAAGCGAATAACCCCAGGACATTATCTAGATTTGATTTTCGAGATGGTTGTCAAGCCCAGCAAGGCGGTCCTAACCGTTTAACTTTGCGTTAATCGGACTTTCGAGGTGCGGTCCAGATCTGAAACGGAGTTTCGTAATGCTCCCGAGAGCAGTCGAGTAATGAGATTGATCCTAGCTTTTAGGGTAACCTAGCGTCAATGATTCTACAAGTTTTGGGTCTTGCAGATCGTATTTAAAGTGATTAGTGCGGATTTCGTATGAATTCTAGTTTAACACTAGTCAATCCTCGTCCAATTTCTAAAGGATTTAATCTGAATGACACCTACTTGAGGTGGGACTCGGGTCTTTGTACGGAATGATCAGCAACACCTAGACTTTAAGATTTGTGTCTAAAATGAAAGAACTTAGACGAGTTTGAAGGATAAGATAGTGAAAGGTGAGATTTGTGAAGGAAAGGTGAGATTTTCAAAAGAATGGTTTGAAGAAGGGATTTAAGACCTTTGAATTTAGTGTTTGAGAAGTTAATCAGATGTTAGGATTGACCCATTTCCTAAGGACGTCTAATTCCAGAATCTGGGGTGTTACACGACAAAAGTATTTAGTCATCATGGAAACACTAATTTCACTCTAAAGAGGTTTGACGATAGGATTTGGAACATCATACACGATATGAATAATATGTAATAGAAAATGAAGCGTATGAAGGAACAGAATATGTAATTACACGAAGAGATGAAGCTCATGAGGGAGGAGCTTCATGCTAGTAAAGTATGTGAATTTACTTTTGCATTGATGTCTAATAATACATTATGAATTTTTATGTCTAACATGTGAATCCAATACAGGCTTCGAGCATAGTGGAGGCGGGTGGGTAGCCCATAGGTAAGGATGAGGTATTTGGGCAGCCCGTAGACATTTACGGGGTGGGTATAATCAACCCATAAATGTCACAGATGTGAGTGTGCAACTTACGAGCATGGATGATGCGGATGGGTAACATGCAAATATAGATGAGGTGGGTGAGAAGCCTGCAGATGTCGATGCAACCAAGTTATGTATTACTTCTATTGACCGTGATGGGAGGCCCAAATGCAATGCACCTCCATCCAAATGGATCATATCCCCCTACACAGCTCCTCATATTGATTATGTTGACATCATCGATATGGGATATATGGATCCGCAAATAATCCTAACTCCTGAGGAGAACGAGTATGTGAAGATGGCATGCGATACGAATAGATATCTATGATTGAATTTCATATAGGATTATAATTCCTCAGTTGATTCTAAGGTAAGTGGAGTTGATTTCCATTCTTTTGTTTAATTGAGTCTTATTTCCATATATATGTTTGTTGACACTTTTTCTTAAATATACAGGGAGTGGACAACTACTTAGATTACCTGACCAACCATCAGTTAAAATTTTCTCTTGCTTATCCCCAGGATTGCTCATTCATGTCAACCTTTTATTTGGTAATATGCAATTCCAGATTGTAAGCTAACTTTTTTAACAATTATTATTTATTGATGTTTCTTACTAATGTTAATTATGTTTTTATAGTTAGTCATAGAGAATGATCTTGACAAGATCTGTAAATATGGCATAAGAGACCACAAGAATAGACAAGAAATTGCGCTGGTGGAACTTGATAAAAATCTTGTGGCTATGATTAAAGCATTTTGTATGTGCAAGTCTTTATGAAATTATGATTATGTAAACCCTAACTCACATATGTACTTACAATAAATGTTATTATAATTTCCTAGAATGCATGTGAAGCTAATTGTTATGTTTATTATATGTGCTTTGCAGTTGTATATCCCTCTTAATGCAAGATGCAACATTGGTTTTTAGGTGTGATTTACCTAAAATAAAGAGAGGTGAATATAGTGAACGGCCTACATAATGATTGAAAATGTAAGAATAATGTTTATGTGTCGTAACATTGACGGAAGGTTTGAGATAGTTGTTTCATATACTGGACCATGGGAATCCATATTGGGAGCAACAATGGAATGTCAAGATGATGAACGATATTCCAAAGCAAACAAACGGGAACGACTGTGGTATCTTTATGTTAAAGTATATAAACTATTTATGTAGTAATCATGCAATTGACTTTACTCTAGTAGGTATAAATGTATGTAATCGTCTGAGTGAATACAATATTTTGTGATTTCTTTTAATTGTATGATTGTAATTTTTGTTGTAGAAGAATACCCTTAAATTTTGAAAGGTCATCTCATACGACTGTTGGCGATATGTTAGGTGGTTTGACAAGCCCATGAAGGAGAAAGGAGCTCAAAAGGCATAGAAGAAGAGAAAAACGATGACAAGAAAACCTCCTACAAGAATATGTGTATTTAAAGGTGAATTTGTATGGACGTGGTTGGATATTCTCAATAAATTTATATGTTTATAAATATGGATGGTTGAATTTATATGTTTATAAATGTAGATGGTTGAATTTGTAAGAATGTGGTTGAACAGTTTGATAACCTTGACCTGTGAACAGTTTGTTAACCTCAACCTTTAGTGGAAGATAACCTCGACCCTTAGTAGATGTTAACCTCGACCCTTAATAGTTTGTTAACCTCGACCCTTTATGGATGATAATTTCGACCATTAGTAGATGATAACCTCGATCCTTATTGAACATTTTGATAATCTCGAGCCTTAATCGAACGTCTGGGGTCAGTCGCAAAAGCGACCGACTAGCGATAGCGGAGGACACAGACTTTCAGACGAAGTCTCTGAATTAGCATATTTAATAAATAGAAAAAGACTAGTTACTCTCTCCTTCTCCTGATAGTATTTATCGATTAGACTCTCGCCCAGAGATGAAAACAAATTAGCCGACGCCCTAGCTACCCTTGCTTCGATTGTTCGGCTCCCTATTCATCGATCGATGGAGTCTCTTGTCATAGAGAAACTTTCGATTCCAGCTACCGAGAGGCACTCGCTACCTCTCGAAGATGACTTTTGAGAATCCTACAGTCGCGAATATTTGAATCACGACGTTAGTGAATATTTTGTTAACCTCAATCCTTAGTGGATGATAATTTTAATCCTTAGTGAACATTTTGATAACCGCGACCCTTAGTGGATGATAATCTCGATCCTTAGTGACAGTTTGATAACATCAACCTTTAGTGAATGATAACATCGACCCTTGTGAACATTTTGATAACCTCTGTCGTTAATGGATGATAACCTCGACCTTAACGAATAGTTTATTAACCTCGATCCTTGGTAGATGATAATTTCGATCATTAGTGAACATTTAAACCCCGAACCTTAGTGGATGATAATATCGATCCTTAATGACAGTTTTATAACCTCGACCCTTAGTGAACATTTTGATAACAGTGACCCTTAGTGGATGATAACATTGATCTTTAGTGGGTGATAATCGAGACCCTTAATGGATGATAACCTTAATCCTTAGTGAACATTTTGATAACATTGATCCTTAGTAGATGATAACCTCAATCCTTATTGGGTTATAATCCCGACCCTTAATGGATGATAACAACAACCCTTAGTAAACATTTTGATAACCTTGACCCTTAGTCGATGATAACCTCGATCCTTAGTGGGTGATAATCTTGACCCTTAATGGATGATAACTTCGACCCTTACTGAATAGTTTGCTAACCTCAATCCTTACTAGATGATAACCTCGACCATTATTGATTGCATAGTTAGTAACATATCTATTGAATGATGACACATTATAAGACAATATTAAATGACATTATCAATCAATAAATACAATTAAGAGACTCAAAATTCTCATTACTTGTGTTGTGATTACATCGAGACAATTTTTTAAAAAAAAAAAGTGAATGTATTAAAAATCTCAAAATTCTCAACTATAGGGATGAAGGTACATCGACACCGATTGTGACCTGTTCACTTGCATCTCAAGCATGTAAGTGGTTTCCTACCTTCTCTCTGATATGTAATTTAAATCTTTTTCAGTTTTCCGGTAGATCTTCTCATTTGTGAGGTTTTCATATTCTCACACAATATTTTTACTTTATCCGGAATGTTCCATTAAGTCTTGTCAAGCACTAGGTAAACCGACTCTTGGTATGTTCTACAGAAAAATTCTTTTATGCAGAATGAAGATCAATATTTGTAAATATTAAGATGATACTTACCGCAAGCCACTATCACATGCACACAAGGTAGCAACATACAACTAAACTCACCGCACGTACACTTTATCTCTCTTAGCTTCACTATATCAATAATGCCCCCCAATGTTACTTAGAACTCATCCGTAGAAATCACATTACATTGTGTCTTTCACACTTCCGAGTGATAAAGTTCATTCAGTCTTTTTTTTTCCAAATAAGTCAAAGTTCCCTTGCATGGAAACGCTTCATCTCTTCTACAAAGGAAGAACTGTTAGATTTTAGTCCTTACTGCTTCAAGAGTTTGGTCTTGGGGTACTCTCATGCATCTACGAACAGTGCATTTATGCTCTCGACGATGTTAGTGGTTATGATATTATATCTTTTACCTAGATAGAATACAGATGTCCATCTTTCCTTATCTATACCATTAAGAAACTAGTATGTAGCGGGGTTCACCATTTGAATGCATCGCATCATATCTTAAAACGTGGATATCATGCATGTCTTAATAGCACTCCAAAAGTAATACTTTACTGAATCATCCGAACATACATTTTTCATATTTTTTAAAATATGATGCACATAATATCCATGGATTGAATAAGGAAAGATTATAGGAACTTTACTGACCAACCATTTGTTACGATCTGACATAATAACAAGTCCTGAAAGGATCCCAATTGTTTTGTATAAATTATGAAGGAACCACCTCCAACTATTATTATCTTCCGATTCTCCAATCCCATATGCTATTGGGAGGATGTGATTACCTTCTTCCAGTGTCGTAACTAAGAAGAGAACACCCTTATACCTTTTTTGTCAAATGTGTTGCATCAACACACAAAACCCTTCGAATATGTAGGTGGAGGCTTTGGATACACTATCTAATTATGATGAAGCATCTTTCAAAATCGTTTGTTTCTTCGTTCACCTATAATTCTGTCAGTCCCTAAATTCGTCTTTCTCAACTCATGAAGATATGTCGAAAGCTCATTATAAGACTCCTCGTAAGATCCCAAGACCTCTTACGTTGTAATCTTCTTACCTTTCCATTCTTTCTTGTAGCTGATTTCAACCATGTATGTCTCATTCATTCGATGTTGAATTTCTTTTAGCATGCAGGTTAGTCCCAAACTTATATAACTAATGTCGAATTCACTACTTATTAAACTAGTGGCTTGATGATAATATATTCCATTTTTCTTTAAAGTTACTGTATCATGTCCGCTCTCCTCAATAGTTACCTCGCAGTGGTGTATCACCTCAAACGATATGTTACATGTACGCTTGGAGTTGATAAGTCTTTATTTTGAACATTCCTATGTCATCCACTTACAATGCGTGCATCCTCCAACTATAACTTTATATCATACACCTAATCATATATCTCGGCTTGTTTAAATTTAGGACCTTCTACTGGAATTTGTAATGCATCGCATATTAACTCTGAAAATTTTGTAACCGGCCTTTGTTTATAAAAATTTGTCCGATAGATATTTCATTGAGTTCGTCCACCATTTCTAGATATCCTTGATGATATGCATTAACAAAAGTTATATCAGCTATACGTATATCAGGTGGAATGATATCTGATGGATCAAAGAAAGTATCCAGTGATTCAGGAATATCTCGATATTCTTCATTGACCAGTAAGCGTAAATTTAAGTTTATGTAGCTGAAACGTCCCAGATTTTTTACATTTTGGATTTCTGAAAACCCTTGAAAATTTTCATTATAATTAACCTACTTTGTCATTTACTGACTCTTGATGCTCAAGGTGAGCCTATACGTGGGTGGTACTAGTAAAGAACCGCAAAATTCCAATTAATCAACCGTAGGAATCCAAGGAACTCACCCGATCACTTAAACATCGGGCTTAGCCTCGTGATTTGTTTACATAGGGCCTAAATCTAGCCGACCTATCACTGACTAATCAAGACAACCGCGTCTAAATAAAGACTTACCAAAAGCCGAGACAAGTAGGGGTCGGATCTTAATTAACAAACTAAACTGACCCAGTTATCCTTTTAGCCTAAGAACCAATGGTTTAAAATTATTATAATTGAATCATCATTTCCATTAGTTGCAAATAGGCCACAATATAAACTTAACTAATCCAAACCCTAATTATTACGCATGAGATATCTTGCTACCCAATTTATTCCATAAACCCCCTGATTATCCAAACAAGCTCTAGACCACTCGTTAGTGGGCCACTAAACACGAGGCTATAGAAATATGTTCGCCTTAGTGGGCTTGACATCCATCATGAGATATCGACCCGAGGTTGCATCTCGAATTACTCAACTTGGACCCGCAAGTCAAGTGCATGAGATGTATGAATGCCTTGAGTGAAAACCTGAAATTTAAGTGAAACTAATCCATTGCTCTTTCGCGAAGTTGTAACTTTCGGACCGTCGGTTCATAGCCAAATTTAGGGTACTTATTAAAAATATTTATCCACACATATCTGTATAGCTACGGCCCTGATTGATCATCGGTGACCATCAATCTAAGTTAGGCATTCCGGATTAATCGGTACGCCCGATCATCGTGTATTTATGTTCAAACAAAGATCGCATTGTTGGACACCTATTCCATAGCTTAGATTGACCCTTACACCTCTCAGTGGGCCCCATTAGTGGAAAACAACCTCCCTTAGGGTTAGAATAATGAAACAAAGGGCCATTAGGGCCATTTGCACCACATCTGACACTATAAATACCCATCTATTTCACACCCCCTCTCCCCATACGAATTTTACCTTAGAAGGGGAGAAAGGAGAAGAGAGGGAGAGAGAGAGAGAGAGAGAGCTTGGGGTGTGAATATTGGTGCACCTCCACCCTCTCATCTCCTCTTTAGCCGTCTCGTCGTAGCCGGAGTCGTCATCAAAGATTTTTCGGCAATGGTTGGATGTAAGTGTTAAATCCCACTTATAATTTAGGATCTCAATAGTTGTTTGTCCCTAATCTCACAAGTTTGTATGCTTATTTAGGTCTTTCAACGATTTTCTCTAAAAACCTAACCTTGGGAGAGTTATGAATCGGGCGAATCGTCACAAGGTGTAGACCATTATCTATAGGTTATCGTTTATCAACCCTTGAGGGTCTCAGTTAATGACTAGATGCTTGTAATGAATTTGTGCAAGATAATATGTTAACATTTTGATTTTTCTATAATATATATTATTGGTTGGATATGGATGCTTACATGTTTGATAAAATGTCTAGGTTATTAAATGTGTTGTTTTATGAATGCTCATATGCTTAATTGAATGCTCAATTGAATTGTTATTTTGTTGATGCCCACATGTTTGATAAAATGCCTAAGTAGATATGTTATTTCATTGATACTTACATGTTTGATAAAATGCCTAAGTAAGTGTGTTGCTTCTATTGATGCTCACATGTTTGATGAAATATCTAAGTGGTTGTGTAGTAGAACATATGTTATAATTATGTGATGTAGTGTTTAGTTCATAGCGATGGCTAGAATTTCTACGATGTTAGGTTAGTCAATAAATCGCCCAAATCAAGGGGTGGCCCGAGTTAGGGCGGGCACCTTAGGCTTGTTTGATCGATTCGGGCGAACACGAACGACCGACAATAGCTGGACTACATGGGATGCTTGCATCCAATGCTGGTTGCGTATGGGTTCTCCAAGGTCAATCAAATTAGTCCACTATCCGACCGATCATGTATATTCACAATGTATGACACAACCAAATTGAATATAAAATACCCCGTTCCTAATGGATGGTCCATTCATAATCATTAGTGAGATACGATCCCCCTAAGACTCATGAGCCGGGCATGGTAGTATGAGACACCATGTCTGAGCTGTCGGCCTACGTTGGGGTGACAGCCTCCCCGTAGTAACCAATGAGCACTAATAGAGGTGATAAACCATTATTCGAACGGCCCTGTCAAATTACCCGGCCGATGGTTGCGTGTCAGAGTACCATTCAAACAACTCGGGCATGAATGGAATTGGGTGATGAACCCTTTCCTTTGTGGTGGTTTGGTTTTATATGATAAGCCTGCACCTCAGAACTGAGTGATCATACTCGGTGTTTAGGTGACGACCCATACCGGGTTGATCCTCATACCTTTGGGTATCATGTCGTACCTTTGAAATTGTTGATTGGTGAGATAAATGGGTGATACCTAAAGTTGGATCAATAGACACTGGTAAGGAGTCACTGCGTCAGTAACAAGCCACCTGATCTGGATAAGGACTTGTGATATAACGTCAGTATCCTAGCTTTGCCAATATGTTGGATGAATGGAATATAATAATTAGTCGGCTAACATACGCATCAATCGCATTGCATTAGATAGGATGTGGCGATTTAACATTGCAGTCGCGTTATGAGGGAGTGTTGGCATTTGCGAAATAGGTGTTGAAGTCTCTTGTAAGGGAGTGTTGGATTGTGAGGTGCATGTATCATTTCATAATCTCATTCATACATTTAACAAGAGTATTTAGGAAATGTTTGATGTCTTGTTTATCATTAACTATGTTGATTGAGCCGATAATGTGTAACTTATAACTAATGAAACCACTGAGTTAGTTACTCACTCTCACCTGGGATGGTATTTTAAAATACCAACCAGGTAATATTATTGATGCAGGTACTAGCGAGCCCTCAGACGGGTAGGCATAGATCGGCTTGTGCCACAATCATTTTGTTTTGGAAGATATGGTGAAAATGAAAAACCTTACACTTTAATCGTCTTGGGTATGTATATTGTGGCTTATATAATCCTCATTTTGGGCAATCACCACTTTTAGAATTGTATTTTTGCTCTTAGTCATATATTTATTGATTATTGTTATTTCTACCTCGATCTAATCCGCTAATTGGAATTGCGCTACTCTGATTGCTTGTGTGTGAAATGAATGTGAATCTAAACTATGTCACACATGCATTTTCATTTAATTAATACCCGAGAACTCGGGATTAGAGTCTATGTACTCGGGTGCCGTTTTTCAGAGCATTACAGTAGCATTAACAGAAGGGATGAGAATATTGCAGTCGTCAGCTCTTCCCTAACATTAATCATTACTTAAAGGGTCAGGTATATCGTAATCGTCGAGTCCTCGATCATAACACATATCATTACTTGATGGGTCATGTATATCGCAATCGTCGAGTTGTCAATCATGACACGTATCATTCCTCGAAGGGCTAGGTATATCGCAATCATCAAATCGTTGATCATTGCTTGAAGGCTGCAAATCGGGGGACTGAATATTCAAATGTAATGTAGAGTGTATGCTATATTCTTACACGAGAGATGTACACCTCACTTTCTCTATATACAATGGTATCTAAGTAGGTGGACTTTGTCCAAAGAAGAGCATACATGCCTCAAGATCTTCATTATCTTTGATTGTATATGGAGGAAGTAATCCTTGTACTGCCTCACTGTACACAACCTTTATTATTAAATCAAATTCATCTGAAATTGTCTTCGTAATTTGATGCATTTTATGTAGGAGCTCTTGATATGTAATATCATCCCTCACAACAACCACTTTTGAGTCCCCACTTACGTGCAAAAAAATCTCCTTTTCGAATACACTCTCTCCATCATAGTAGCATAGGATGGGTTGGCAAACCATAATCTTCTAACATGGGTTAACCTGTAATAAAAATGAATGGGTACAAATTGTCAAATGTGAAGGACGATGTTGTGGTTGTCAAATGTGAAGGGTCTAGGTTGTCATCAACTAAAGGTCAAGGTTTGACAATATGAAGAGTCGGGGTTGTCAACTGTCAAGAGTTAAGGTTGACAACAGGCGAGGTTTGACAATGTGAAGGGTCGTGGTTGTCAAATATTAAGGTTCGAGGTTGTCAACTATCCCAATTGTCAACCTTAACCATTCACACCTCCCAATCTTGACCCTTCACATTTTGACCGTCAATCTTTACTGGATGATAACCATGACCCTTAGTAGATGGAAACCACTTTCTCTACTTCAACTGTCCTTAACACAATGCAACAATGCCAAGATTTAAGGTTTTATTTACCTTTAAAAAATGACTAACATATTAGGGACATCGGAGAATCGCTAGATAAACACGGGAGGACGCAAAAAAAATGCTAAAATCATGGTGAAAGAAGCTTTTGGATGAGAGAAACAACTGAGGGAAAAGTGGTAGTTGGTCCCATGATCTTCACTTTTCAAAGAAAGAAGAAAGAAGAATGACCTCTATAAAAGTGAAAAAAGACAACGTTCGGCTCTTTCTAAGGGCGTTCACACACCGTCTGTGTGGTCCACCGTCGCGTATGTGTGGAATCCACTCCATTCATTAACTTCAAAATTTCATGAAAGGCCATTGTTAGAAGAATGATCATGGTAGTTGGTCCCATGATCTTCACTTTTCAAAGAAAGAAGAAAGAAGAATGACCTCTATAAAAGTGAAAAAAGACAACGTTTGGCCCTTTCTAAGGGCGTTTATACACCGTCTATGGGGTCCACCATCGCATATGTGTGGAATCCACTCCATTAACTTCAAAATTTCATGGAAGGCCATTGTTAGAAGAATGATCAACATCCATCCATCAATCACATTGACCACATCAGAAGAAAATAGTTTGTATCGAACGGACATTGTTATAAGTTATCAGGTTTTGTGAGCCACATAGAGAAGGTGTCAGTAAAAGGTTAGCATCTTCCCATATAAATAAAGGACTACAAAGAAAATGAACGGATTGGATATAGATTCCAATAGGCCCAATAACAACTTCCATCCACGTCACTTTCTTGGGATTGAATTCTATGTAACTTCTTCACTCAAAAATCGTACTACTGATCCAAGGACAAGGGAAATTTGGTCTAAAAAACTTTTCCAACAACAAGTAACATTATGGTTGCAATAATAAAGCAATTCAAGCACAAAAGGGCTATGAAATCTTATAATCAACCAAAAATTACTATTTAATACTATCAAGGGTTGATAAAAAGAAAACCTACAAGAATGGTCTGCACCTTAGGAAGAGATTTCTCAATCTCCGAACTCATCTGGTTACGATTTTAGGAATGCATCAATCTTGAAATCAAATTCAAAGGAACTAGGTGAAAATCATTGAATTTATAATTAAGAAAGCATAGCTCTAAAGGCAGTATATGTTTCTTACCTCCAATCGTAAATGGAGACAAATTCGACGGAGGAAAAGACGACTTCTAAGGCTTAGTTAAAGCACTAGCAACCATAAGAACAAAGAATCCCAAATCCAACTCTCACAACACTCACCTTCACTCTTTCTCTTCTTCTTCTTCTTCTTCTTCTTCTTCTTCTTCTTCTTCTTCTCTCTTCTTCTTCTCTCTCTCTCTCTCTCTCTCTCTCTCTCTCTCTCTCTCTCTCTCTCTCTCTCTCTCCCCTTTATTCTCTCTTTCTCTCAAACCCTAGCAAATTCGGATTTGGGGGAGGGGAACCCAAATGGGATGTATTTATAATGCCAGAAGTGGTGTTTTTGGCCTTAAGGTCTAGATTCTTTTATCATACAACCCTATTAGAGGTTAATTCTAACTTTTGGGTCTCACTTGGAGGTGTACGGGTCGATCTACACCATAGGGTAGTTGTCCCTAGTGATGATCTACAAACGGATATGATTAGTCTGTCATTTGGATACGCCAATCGATGAGCATGATTAGAAGTCAATTTGAAGGTTACTGATCATTGATCGAGGTTACGGCTATACAGATATGCGTCGTGTAAGACCCCATCCATTTCGTACCATTTTCTATGCACATGTGCACTATGATCGACGCCCTTAGCTAGACCTGAATTGACCGTTCATAGTACACACCCAACTGACCGGAACCCTATGACCTCGAAACCTATCTCATATCGACCACCCTGTCGCCGCGATCGTGGAGGTACAACTCGTTCATCTGTATGACACTCCGTTAGTGAGATACGCCATGAAGAATCATTAGTGTATCATGTGCACAAGGCGCTATGTACTCCATTCCACACATGTGCACAACACATGCCATGCACACATGCACATGCCACACATGGGTGAGAGAATCTCTACCCATGTGTGTGATGTCAAACACCCATACCTCCCCTCTCTCATGTGCTCCCCAAAGTCAACTTCTCTCCATTCCATACCCTGTGTATGACATCATCACACCATGCCATCCCATGCTCCTTAAATTCACCATTAATTACAAATCATGAGTTAATTGTCATAATCCTAATCTAAGCTAACCAAGATCACATTAATTGAATCTAACCACATTTTAACAATTTCTCTACAAATAGTCCTTCATCCCTTAGCATTTCACCATTTTTCTACACAAGGAGAGAGAGCGAGAGAGAGAGAGAGAGAGAGAGAGAGAGAGAGAGAGAGAGATCTTAGTGGGCCATCAACTCCATCAATCCCATCCCTTCCATCCATCTCAATCATCCATTTAGTCCATCAAGGTGAGTACACCCCCTCCACTCTTATGGCTTGTTCTCTTTTGTATTATTTGGATGATTAATAATGGTGATGATTTTATGATAATGATGTGATCAACGGTGTGGATGTATATGAGAATACATATAAAAAGATGATTAATAGTTGTGATGATATGATGACAATGATGTGATTAATGGTGTGGATGCATAAGAGGATTCATACAAATAATAATAAAATAATAATTCATTATAGACTTTATGTGGGACCTATTGATAGTGGGCCCCACCAGAACCTTTATATGCCATCCAAACCATCCAAAGTGTGGTCCATTGGGCTGGCCAAACACATACACTCACACCCATGCACACATGTACACACCACACCATAAAAATAAATAAATAAATAATTTTTTTAAAAAAAAAAAGA
This sequence comes from Magnolia officinalis, assembly GCA_021015155.1. Lineage (NCBI taxonomy): Eukaryota > Viridiplantae > Streptophyta > Magnoliopsida > Magnoliales > Magnoliaceae > Magnolia > Magnolia officinalis. Next base: position 60,467,641 of record JAJHSJ010000008.1, read on the forward strand.
GGAGTAGACGGTGTTGCTGCCAACATCCAGAGGACGTTGCAGGCAGCAGCGTCCCTGTTGCTGATTGAAAGAAAAGAGGGAAGGGTTTGTGGGACAGGTCCCACCCATGATGTATGCATTCAATCCACACCGTCCATCCAATTTCCCAGCTCATTTTAGGGATTGAATCGAAAAATGAAGCCAATCTAAATCTCTGGTAGGCCACACCATCAAAAAGACTATTTTAATAGTGTTAAACTGTTAGGGCCCGCTGTGAGGTTTTTGTACATCAAAACATGCTGCATATTGGACTTGTTGGATGTGTCACGAGCCATAGAATGCAACAGACGGACTTAATTATCTTGATGTGAGCCCCACCTATGAAAAACCACAGTAAAAATAAATAAATATAAAAAAAAAAAAGATAGCCCCTTGTTGCTAACGTCCAGCATCCTTGGACGTTGCAGTGTTGCTGCTTGGGACGGGCAGGGATAGTGGGCCCCAACATAGGCCCCACCATGATGTATGATGACCATCCACACCGTGCATTTGATAAATCCCCTTTGAAAAATGGGATACTCCAAAAATCAGTCGTACACGGAACTCAAGTGGCCCACACTATCTAAAAACATGAGAAGACTTGTTGTGACGTCAGCAAGTTCTGTGTGTCTGATCATGAGGCGCGCGTGTGTTGTATCCAAACCTTCCATCCATTTGGCTAGCTTGTCTCAAGGCTTTAAAAAAATAATATAAATAACAAAAAAATAAAATAAAACAAATCTAACTATCAAGTGGTCCACACTACAAAAGCAATAGGGACTGACCGTCTACCATTGGAACCCATTTTGGGTCACAGAAGTTTTGGGACCAATATGAAATTTGTTTTTCCTCTTAATTCAGTTATTGTGACCTTATGAACAGATTGAATGGAAAATAAACGTTATGTTGGCCCTTTGAATTGTTTAAGGGTGAAATCATTATCTTCACTGCTATTTGTGGTGAGGTCCAAGTAATCTTCGGATATGATTCATTTTTGGATAATGCTCCAAAATGATCTCTAAAAAATAAATAAATAAAAATATATGAATTGTGTATATATAATAAATACATCACTTTGGGACCCATGTAACTTTGTTCTCCCTAACCCCTCAACCAAGTGGGACACACATAATGGATGGGCTCAATTTATGAATCACATCTCTGTGGGCCCAACAAATAATTATGAATATTTAATGGAAGGTAACCCTCTCAACTTGTGTGTGGTATGGCCCACTTTGATGTAGGTGTTATGCCACTTAATCCACCATGGCTATGACATGATGTATATTTAAGATCTTCACTGTCTATCTATTTTATCAGCCCTTTTGATGGTATGTTACCAAGAATTAGGCCCATCCAATGATTAGACAGCCGTACATTCTGAAATAATGTAAATTGAACTCTCATCACTGAAAGTTTGTTATGGGTCATCCTGGTGATGTATTAGATATTCAACCCATCCAGCCCATGTACCGGGCCCCCTTTAGGCCATTGTCCCAAATATCAGCCAATCCAACCTAAAATGGACCATACAATACAAGGTTGTAAGAATGAATACCTAACCATTGAATCCAACCTAAGACCACCATGGTTTATCTATTTAATCCATGTTGACCATCCACTTCCTCATATCATTTTAGGATTTGGATTAAAATCAAAGCAGACCTAAGTCTTAAGTGGATCACACACAACTCAACCTCATGGGAAATCCCCATGGACTCCACCGCATGGGACCCATTGTGAATTCCATTGGTGTGTGGGCGCAAGAATGTTAAGGCCCTTTTTAAGTGAATGTCATGTGGGCCCATTAGTGGTAGCCTTGTTTGGGCCAACCATTGGGCCTCTTCGACAAGAGTTTGTAATCTCCATGTGTTGATTATATGACGAACTGGTATTGCAATTTTTGAAGTAATGATGATTAATATAACACCTCGAGTTTTCAGGGGTCGTGTAAGAACTCGGCTCCTGGATTTCCAGGTGTCATAGGTGCCCTAATGGGCTTCATATTTGATTACATTTGGATGATCTCATAAAAAATGAAGGATTTAGCAAGGCATGAAGCATAAGTATGTCATAAAGCAGTATCAATTGCTACTAAATATAAAAATATCCAAACCATGAATCCGAAATCATCTAAATAGGGAACTAGTCCCACCCATACATTACCTAAAGCGACTAATGCCCTGGTCCATACCCCGCGGTAGCCCGAACTCAAACTAAAAGGATCAATCGAAAGTCTGGAAGTAGGACAGCTCGTCCTCCCCATCAAGGCTCGCACCGCCAGGCTCCTCATACTCTATGTCACCTGCAACTACGGGAGAGTCTGGTTGGTGTTTTAAAATACCGTCCCAGAGTGGGAGTAAGTGATCAACTCAGTGGGTACTATTAGTCTTAAGTTACACAAACATCAATTATATTATGAATTTAATGAAAGGCAATACATTCAAAAAATCCTAACTAATCTTGTTAATGCATGTGCATGTATTATGATATGATTCATGCCCTTGCAACAACACTCCCTTGAGCGACTCCATCTAACGATCGCGTATGACCAACCACCCTCATTGCGACCTCAACTGCCGAGTCACCAACCTAAGTAGTGTGACGCGGTTATGATCATGTTAGCCGTGTTTTTAATTAAGTCCATTCAAACAGCATATTGGGGAAACTAGTACACCCCGCGATGTCAATGCCCTAAACTGGTTGCGATGCCAAGGCCCTCCAATATGTGAGGCCAAGACCCCACGATCCTTGATCCCGTCAGGTTCCCCATCCCCGACTTCAAGCACATGGGGAGTGCAGAGGAGAGGGATTGCTCACGGTCACTACAGGGAGGTTCGTCACCCCAACGTAGGCCAACAGCTCGGACACAGTGTCTCATTCCACCATTTTCGGTTCTCGAGCCAGTGGATCGGTTTCAATTGGTTATCAATGGGCTTCAATGGTTGAAGGGTGTTCCAAGTTCCATATAGGGGTGAGCAGACAGGGTTAACAAATATGGTTAGTCAATGAGTAGACTAGACCGCATGAGTTCAGTCGAGTACGTGACAGATGACATCGGTTACAAGCGACCCATGTAGTCCAACTACTATCGCTCATACGCATCCACCCCGAATCCACGAGTTTAGCCTCAGGATAGTCCTACCAACGGGACCACCGTCTCTCACCTCAGGTTCCTGACCAACCCAGGGGTTTAATGATATTCAATAACACTTCAACAATCAGGGTTATCTACTAACACAAGCGAAATCATGCATTCATATTTCCAAACATAAAGATTCAGATTTTTCTATAATGCAAATGCTAACAATATTATGAAATAATGGTGCATGTGCGTTGTGTGGGTTAGTGAGGAAGCCAAGCATTTCATATATCTCATAGTACAAAAATATACATAAGGGTCAGTAATCAAACATGTTATGAGGAAACGTCATACAAAAATCGAACAAGGAATGTACGAGCAATCATCAAATGCATACCCAATCATGTTGAGAAACATCAAACATTCCATAATCATTCCATATTGATTTGGGGAGGACCTAAAGTATAAAGTCTTGTCTAGGTTTCTCTAGATTACCCAAATACATCACCCAACAAGCAAAATCATTAGATTCATATTAAAATTGGTGCTAGGACACCTAAGAATAATAGTTCGCACCTAATTATGATCAGAGAGTGGAGAGGCGATCCTAACGGCGTCGGATCCATAGGCTTGAAGTGTCAAGGCCCTACATGGTGTAGAATGCACAAGGATTAAAGATAAAGCTGAAATTCATGAAAATTAAAGAGAGAATCACCACATTACCTTAATTAGGGTGAGATCCCTCTTCTAACAACAAGAAATTTAGGGATTTTGAGGGAGAAGGGGAGAAAGAGGTCGGAATAGACGAGATCTGGCCATCGAGGGTGCATGCAAGGCGGTGGCTCTCACTCTATCTCTTTTTCTTCTCTTTCTCTCTTTCTCCCTTTCTTTCTTCTAGGGCAAATTCGTATAGGGAGAGGGGGTGCCCAAATGAGGCCTTTTTATAATGCCAGATTTGGTGAAAATGGCCCCAAGGGCTAGGTTTTTACTATACTAGCCCTATGGGAGGGTCTTTCTAACCCCTAGGGCCCACTATGAGGTGTACATATTGATATACACCATACGATAGTTAGTCCTAATGATGATCTACGTATAGATATGATCGGTCCGCCATTTGGATGCGCTGATCGACAGATATGATTAGAAGTCTGTTCAACGGTCACCGATGGTCGATCGGGACTGCCGCTATATGGATATGAGCAAGGAAATATCCTTACTCCACGTGTGAAGTTTGGTCATAAACCAACTGTCTAAAATCCTCAACTTTGCATAAGAGTGGACGACGTAATTCACTTAAGTTTCAGCCTCTTCCTTTAGGGTATTTGCACTTCTCATGCACTCGTCCTTTGGCTCAAGTAGAGCTGTTCTGAATAGTACTCAGGTCTAACTCCCGCGATGGACGTTAAGCCCAGTAAGACAAAAATTATCCTATAGTTTTGGAACTAGTGGCCCACCAACGAGCGGTCTAGAACTTGTTCGGGAAATCGGGGCATTTCTAGAATGAATTAGATATTGAGATTTCTCGTGGGCAATGATTAAGGTTAGGATTAACTATGTTCATAGTGTGGCCTATTTATAAGTAGTGAAAGTGGATATTTGGTCATGTTTACTCTAAACCGTCGGTTTTAAGCTAAAAGAGTAACAGGGTTGATTTGGTCTATTAATCAAAATTCGGGCCCTATCTGACTCAGCTTCGATTAGATCTTTAATTTAGTTATAATTGTCTTGATTAGTTAGCGATGGGTCGGTTGGATTTGGGCCCTATGTGAGTAAATTATGGGGCTAAACTTGATGTTCAAGTGATCGGGCGGATTCGTTGGCTTCCTACGGTTGATTAATCGGACTTGTGCGGTTCTTTACTAGTTTCACCCTTGTATAAACTAACATTGAGTGTTAATAGTCAGTAAGAGATAATATAAGTCAATTACATATAAAAAAATTTCAAGGATTTTTGGAAATCCAAAACAATGAAAATCCAGGACGTTACAATTAATCCCTTAAATGGGCTGATTGTGGGCAGCCCTTGATCACTTGGCACTTTGGTTAGAGTGTGGCCTTAAGTAGTAATATCATATGATATGGGTTTAAACCCTTAAATATGTTCAATTATAACAAATGTGTAGACTCTAATTGTGTGAGGGTGCCTTATATGTGTTTGGCCCCTTAATCATGTGGGCATGTGATGTATGTATGGCCACCTAATCATAGGCAATGGTGGGGTATATGTAGTATATGTAGTCATCTAACTGTATGAATGTGAAATACGCACAAGGCCACCTAACCGTATGAAATCAAGTGGCATTGATGGCCATTCAACAACGTAGGTTTGTGCTTATCGATATAGACACCGTTACTTGAATCACATATGACCAAGTTGTACACTAGACCGAATGTGATGTAGGGTTATGTTACCCAAGATAATGTTATCAAGGTCCTGAATTCTATGCGATGTGATCTCTAAACCATAAATGGTATGATGAAATGTGGCTCTTGGCCCTTAACCATGTGACATCGAATATGAGTCATTAACTATGTGACATGCGAAGTGGTTATAGTATAAGACTCATCATAATTGGTGTAGCCTTGTATTCATATGTAGGATTATGATTGCTCAATTATGTTTGGATATTTTGAAATATGGACACTAAATCATGATAGTAATCGTATACATACTAAACTATGTGAAATTGTGGTACTGGCCACCTGACTATGTGAAAGTTTAGTAAAGCAGTTGCCCCATTAGTGCAGCCCATTGATACAGCCCACTTGATGTATATGAGGCCCATTGATGCAGCCCACTTGATGCATATGAGGCCCATTATGATATATTTGAGGCTCATGTTTATGATCCATGTGTCGAGGCCCATGTGATGTATATGCGGCCTGTATTTGAGGTCCATTGTGATGTGTATTCAACCCGTGTTTAAGGCCCAATGTGATGTATATGAGGCCTATGTGATGAAGCCCATTATGGTGCATTTGAGGGTCAGGCGATGAAGCCCATTGTAATGTATGTTAGGCCCATGTGAGAGGCCCATTATAATGTGTATTAAGCTCTTAAGTAAGGCCCATGGTGTTGTATATTTGGCCCTTGTATGAGGCCATGGGTCCACTATATGTTAGGCTCTATGTGGGTCATTCCTTGAGGGCAATGTTGGTTAAATGTCCGCATTGTCGAGGTCGATTATCGATGTCAATTATTGATACCGATTATGAGTATGTGATAGTATAGCATCATGATACATGCCCATACGCATCATCCGCATGTTTGTTATGAGATGTGGTTGACCATTACATATGTCATTGGGCAGGTTGTTATGAGACTCCCTGATAAGCGGAGGTTATCTCACATGAGCTCACGGTATGCATAGGATTGATGCATAACTGGATTATATGACTCATGCATCTTACATTATGTATTGTGATTACTGTACACCCTAGTGACATCAGGGTTGTAGCCTCCACAAGCATATCATGGATGGCCAGATGGGACGTCTCCGCCCAAAGATCCCCCCTCTTCTCCTCTGGCGTGGATCTGCTCTTTCTCCCCTCCCAAGCTTCAATCACGTCCTTTTCATCTTATAATCGATGTAGTAGGCTGGAATGGAGAACCGACTCCTCGCTGTCAGCCAGAGGTGGTCGTATTGCTGTTTACGCATTGTGCACGTATTTAGAAACTGTTGTGAAAGCTTTTTACACAGCTAAGATGTCAGCATTCCAACTCCCACTTCCCTTACTTTCTCTCCACAAGATCGACGTCCTTTGGAAGGATTTTAGCTGACCTACATGATGGACGGTCCGGATCATCCATCCGATCATGGCCATGATTGGACAATCTTCCGCAAAAACTGGCAGCGGTCGGACGCGGAAACAGGGGCTGCGTAACCGACCTCTGCAACGTTGGTGGGACCCATTACCAATGTTTGATGAGAAATCCACTCCGTCCATTAGATGATACTCGAAATTTTAGTTGGAAATGACTAATTTTGGGTTGCTTTTGATGTGGTCCGCCTGATTTTTTTGATCTACCGTCCGTCCGACGTTTGAACGGCTAGGATCCCACTCTCTTCATTTCTTAAAATTCTGTCTGCTAGGCATTGGTAAGCTGGGCCATGGGAAGCTAATGGACGGTCCAGATTCATCATCTAGACCGAGATGATGAGCCATATACACCATCCGCGGACGGCCCTGCGTAACGCTGAAGAAGAAGGTTTCCCTCTTTGAATTTGCTCGGTCAAAGGTCTGTTTGACCATGGAGGAAATTCAGTGCACGGCTGGTGCATTTGTGTGTTATGCACACGCTGTTTAGGTAAGATCCACTGCGATGTTCTTGAGAAATTCGATCCATCCAATCAGTTAGTCTCCCCATTTAAGGCGTTGACTCACCAAATTTTAGGCATTTCCGGATATAAGGTGGGCCCCAAATTGGAGATTAATGGGCTGATCTGTCCATTGGCCCACTTCTCGAGATATCCAATGGTTGAAATTTTATTTGTACGGTTAATTTATGGCTCCCAGGCCATGTATGAAGTTTTGAGTCGAATAGATGGCGGGAACCTTATGCTCTTGCATTGTGAACCATTTTCAGGCCTCTTTACCATGAACGGCTTGATTTTCTTGGATCCCTAGCATATAAATTCTTTAATATTGGTCCTCTGGAGTCCGTCCCTTGCTCTGGTAACTTCGGAGCGTCAAATCCACGCTTTTAATACTCTTTTTTCAATCAACGCTCCTTATTACATCCTGCAACAAAAACACGATTAAAATACGATGTTAGGCATTATCATGTACGTAAAATAGGGCAATAATCGGGGTCCGATATGCAATATTTGACCCTCATCACAACCCCCAACCAGCATTTTGCTAGTCCCGAGCAAAACATGTGAAAAATAATTTCAGAAATAAAAGATAAATTCCTGTAACATTGAATGCCTTGTGAACAAATAGTCGAGATGAGAATTCTAAAATTCATGATTGGTGCGTGGAATTTTTTTCTTGGAATCAAGTTCACGGTAGATTTCATAATTAAGTTCAAACTATTAATCCATTAATTGGAACAATTCTGAACATCGAGCTCCATGAATATGAAGTGTAATCTCGACTTACAATCATTAAGAGATCTGTCACGCCCCAAACTCAGAAATCGGATTCATAGGAATCCCGATCGCCGAATCCGGTACCGACAGCCTCCGTAGTACCCCATTCTCGGCTCCTAACATCCATACGCCAAATTCTGACCCTGGGATCCTACAAAGAGGATTTTTTTTTTCAATGTACATTTAACTCAAAATAAGCATAACCACAAGATTACCCAATTCACAAAAGCAACATCATCATCACATATCCACTAATATAATCATTTGTGTACAATGCTGAAAGAGAAATACATAAATCGAAAATCAAGCTCCAGAAGACCGCTGCACGCTCCAAGATCGACACTGCTGCAACCTAACGTCACCTGCACGCATCTATCGTGCATAAGCTTATAGAAAGCTTAGTGGGTGGTGAAAGTGTGTGCACAAGGTAAGTGCCAAGAATGCAATACAATGCCATAAATCATATAACATCGGTAATACAGGCAAGATCATGAATCATACGATATCAGAGTAAGCGAAAATACTAGCAATCTATAAATCCGTGAATGCTATCAGCCGTACCAAGGCTATGCGATGCAAAAATATAATAACCAATATACTGAGGAAGCAATATAGATCAGCTATGCAATGCGAAGACAGTAAGCCAACTACTATGTGTTGAGGATGCAAGACAATATGCAAATCATGCTAAGTCCGTCTAAGCTATATAAGTACAGAAACATAACAACCCAAAATGTCATATGCCTGCGGATGTAATGCAATATGCGATGCGAATGAAATGACCATGCTGGAGTGTGAAGTCGGGATGATAGTACATAGTATCGCAGGCTACGGGGTCCACCACAAGGGACTTCTATCCAAACTAGTCCCATACCTGAATTTGGATAGTCAGACTCAACGTGGTAAACTCCTGATCTCAGGTTAGTCACGCGCCCAACCGAAATCCTTGTCATAACGAAGGTACACAACAATTAGTTGCGCACCACCAGCCCGAGTGGATAGTGAATGAATGGATGAATGAGCATGCAACTCCTACTCAATAAGTCCACATATCAGTACGGTTCCTCTCTGGAAAATCACCGGGGTTTATTATATTCCAACCAGATTGTCACCCCATCGCACGCAACAAGGTGAGTGGAAGAGACCTCACTATCCGCCTGCCAATATCAGGCCCGGCTCGTCGATAGCGGACTCATTCCTCGAGCTGGTCAGACTCAGCCTAGCATTGCCCCCTCCTCTAGGGCGGGTAAGGCCGTACCCCCTTCCAACCGACCACGACACAGTGGGAGACACGGCCTAACGGTATACGGCCCTCATGCGCTCATGCATCCACTCGGTCTAGACGTTGGAGCAACTTCTGGAACCAAGAGGGTTTAGGGACTTTCACCCAGGGATATCTATAGCACCCCGTGTAGAACAGATTTTCGGTGTCCCATCTGGCCATCCACGAAATACCTGTGGAGGCTACGACCCTGATGTCGCTAGGGCGTACAGTAATCATAACACACAATGCAGAATGCATGAGTCATACAATCCATGCTACTCACACCATGTGCTCATGTAAAATAATCTCTGCCTATCAGGGAGTCTCATAACAACATGCAGATGATGCGTATGAGCATGTATCATGATGCTATGCTGTAACATACTCATGATCGGTATCAATAACCTGCATCAACAATCGGTCTCGACAATGTAGACATTTAACCAACATCACCCCCACTGAATGGCACACATAGAGTCTAACATATAGTGGACCCATGGCCTCATACAAGGACCTAATACACATCACCATGGGCCTCACTCAAGAGTTTAATATATGTCACGATGGGCCCCTCACATGGGCCTAACATACATCACAATGGGCTTCATCGCCTGGCCCTCAAAAGCATCAGAATGGGCCTCATATACATCACATTGGGCCTTAAACACGGGCAGAATACACATCACAACAAGCCTCAAATACGAGCCGCATATACATCACATTAGGTCTCGACAATCAGAATCGACAATCGACCATGATAATTGGCCTCGATCGATAATCGGTCAATCGACCATGACAATCATAATCGGTAATCGACCTTGATCGATAATCGATCAATCGGCCACGACAATCATAATCAGTTTATACAATCAGCCTCAACAATCGGAATCAGCTTCGATACCCGGCCTCGATAATCGGAATCGATCGAAAATCGGAATCAGTAAATCGGTCACGTCAATCGGAGTCGATAATCGGTCACGACAATCGAAATCGATCGATAATCAGCATCGACAAATCGGTCACATCAATCGAAATCGATAATCGGTCAAGGTAATCAGAATTAGCAAATCGATCACGACAATCGCACCGATCGATAATCGGAATCGACAAATCGTCACGTCAATCGAAATCGACAATCGGTCAAGGCAATCAGAATCGATAGATAATCAGCGTCGACAAATCGGTCACGTCAATCGGAATCGATAATCGGTCAAGGTAATCAGAATTAGCAAATCGGTCATGACAATCGCACCGATCGATAGTCGGAATCGGTAAATCGGTCACGTCAATCGAAATCGGCAATCGGTCAAGGCAATCAGAATCGATAATCGACCTAACCAAAAGCCTAAGGGAAGGTCACATGAGGACTTTCAACCGTCATTGCCCATCAATGTGGACGTCAAACCAACATTGCTCCCAAAGAGTGGCATACATAGGGAATTCATAAAGTGGGCCCATAACCTCATGCAAGGGCCTGATAGACATCACTGTGGGTCGTGTCACATGGACCTCGAATACCTCGGATGGGCCACGTCCCATGAGCCCCGAATACATTACAATGGGCCACAGCCCATTGGCTTAAAACACACAATAGGTGGGCCCTACACATGGGCCTAATACAATCAAGTGGGCCTCATACCTGGGCCTCCAATATATCTCAGTGGGTCTCAACCCATGGGCCCTAAATACATCACGTTGGGTCATGCTCATAGGCCTCAAATACACAATAAGTGGGCCCTACACATGGGCCTAACATATATCACAGGTGGGCCCTACACATGGGCCTAACATATATCACAGGTGGGCCCTACACATGGGCCTAACATATATCACAGGTGGGCCCTACACATAGGTCTCATATGCATTAAATGGGCCACTTATCTAAGCCTCGAACACATCGAATGGGCCACGCGTCATGGGCCCAATATGTATCACAATGGGCCACAACCCATGGGCCCTATACATATCACAATGGGTCTCAACCCACGGGCCTTTATACATCACAATGGGTCTCGACCCATGGGCCCTAATACATCAAAATGAGCCTAATCACATGGTCCTCATGTATGTCAAGGTGGCCTCAACAACGGGCCTCATACACATGACGGTGGGCCTCAATAACGAGCCCTCATACACATCAAGGTGGGCCTCAACAGATGGTCACAAATGAATCAAGATGGGCCTAATCACATGGGCCATATATATATCAAATGGGCCACACCACTTGGGCCCCATGCATATCAAATGGGCCACACCTAAATACAAGTGGTGATAATGATTTCTACCATGAAAATTCTCAAGGCCCACTATAACATTTATTTTCTATCCAATCTGGCCATAGGGTCACACGGACCTGGATTAAGAGGAAACAAATTTTCCTAATGATCCAAAACTTATGTAAATCAGAAGGTTTCAATGGAAAACACTCAATCCCCACTACCCTTTCCTATGTGGTCCACTTGATCCTAGATCTGCCTCATTTTTAGTCTCAAGCTTATTAAGGCAAGCTTACTAAATGGTTGGACGGTTGGATGCAACACATGCATCAAGGGCGGGGTCCACATGAGCTATGGATCTGATTTATTCTTTAGCTCATGCCCAAAATGAGTTTGCAAAATGGGTGGACAGATTGGATGCAACACATGCATCATGGGTGGGTCCACATGAAGGCCCACCATCCGGTATATAATATAATATATAATATATAATTTATATACAGTATATATATACAATATTATACATAATATAATATTTTATATATATATATATACACACACACACACACACATATGTACATACACACGCGCGCACACACAGTACAAACACGCACGCACGCGCACACACACGACACAGTGGGGGTGGGTCCCACCGTCCAGTGTGGACGGTGAGGATAGAATACATAAATCGTGGAGGGTCCACCGTCCACAGTCCACCGCCAGTGGACGGTGTGAATGACACACGTACATCACTGTGGGTCCCACGTGGGGCCCACCATAATGTTTATTTGCAATCCAACCGGTTGATAAGGTCACACGTGCCGGGATGGAAAGGGAAAACAAATTTCAGCTTGATCCAAAACTTCGGTGGACCCAAAAAGGGTTTCAATGGCAACGGGTCAGCCTCACTGTTTCTGTGATGTGGGCCACCTGAGGTTTATATGGGCCTGATTTTTGGAGGGCAGCCCGTTTCCCTAAGGGTCCATAGAATGGACGGAGTGGATACATAACACACATCATGGTGGGGCCCACGGCTGGGGGCCGTGGGACCCTTCCCTCGTCCGTCCTCGGCGCAACGGCGCTGACGCCGCTGGAGTCCTTTGTCTGCTGCTGCTGTTTTTGTTTTTAATTTTTTTTTTTTTGAAAAATCGTTTTTTGGAGGAATTTACTAGGTGGGGCCCTCATCAGAAAAATCCGCCCCAGCCATTGCATTTTAAAGCTTAAGACCGACCAAATGAGTCCAATATGCGGTATTATTTGACAGGTAAAGAGATCAAGGTGAGTTTCAACGGTAAACACCACTATTTTCTATGGTATGGCCCGCCAGAAAATAGGATCAACTTCATTCTTCGGCTCAACGCCTAGAATAAGCTGAGAAATGGAATGGACGGCATGGATTTGATCTTTACATCAAGGTGGAGCCTACATGAGTGGTTCACAAAAAAAAAAAAAAATTAAATATAATATATATATATATATATTATTATTACTACTTTGGTAGCTGTTAGTACATACGTACTCCCTGGTAGCCACTCACGGTCTCAAGTCCAGCGTCCAGGGACGCTGGATGGCACGGATAAACACAGAATCAGGGTGGGTCCCACATGTATGTGGCCCACGTTTCATCAGGGTGGGTCCCACTTGAACGTGGCCCACTTGATTTGAATCAATCATATACTTGTGTTTTCCACCACCATAAAGTAGGGTCCACATGACTTGGACGGTTTGGGGAAGACATACATCAAGGTGGGGTCCATCTAAGTGGGCCACACATCACACAAAAATGAACAAGAGAGAGAGAGAAGCACCCACCTCGAGATCTTCCCCTTCAACTTCTACCATTATGCTCTAATGCCCTTACGAAGCTTCCTCAATGGTGGAGATGATGATATACAGGTTGGATTGGTGAGGATCTAAGGTGGAAGACGGTTGGAACTTTGGGGTGGGTTGGACGTCCATGGTTCTTGCAAATAGAGAATGAGGAAGAAAGAGAGAGGGAGAGAGAAATAAGAGAGAGAGGGGAGTTATGGCTTGTCATAATGATGTAAGGCCATCATAAATGCCTAGGTAAGGGGAGGTGTTGACTTAAGAGGAAGAGTCATTATTACTTGTGTAAGGACATGACACCTAGGGAATGGTGTCATAGGGGTAGGTAGGTCCCACAATGTGCGGTCCACAGCCATTATAATGCGCGGGCCACAACTTCTGATCTAAGCGTCACTTTGACGCACGAGACGCGGCATTAGAAAGCGGCGACGACGCGGTCATGACGGTACAAGTTTAGATTTGAGCCAACTCAGATATACTGGACGCGACCCAAGATCGCACGCAACTGCTGATAAAAGATCGCAGGTCGCCGAAATTCAACCGGGAGGACCGTGGAAGTCTACGGAACGGTACGGGCTAGGATACGGGTCTTACAAGATCCAATTGTCAATTTCATGATATCATTGGTATTTAACAATGAAATTCATGACAACTGATACCAACACTTGCCTTTTTCATTCTATCAGACTTTGATTTATTTTTTTTCATGAATAGTAACGTCAAGGAAGGGAATCAAATCCTCACCTATAGGGAGCAAACCTATGGTAAAGGTTGTATACCTAACTCTTTCTGAATGTAAACCATGGGGGATCAAATCTTCACCTACAGGGAGCATACCTATGATGAAGATTATTCGACTCGCCTTTTCTCTTCTTCTTTATAAACTGATGCTAACAAATTTTTCAGGCTAGTTCCTTTCATGCTTAATGATCACCAAGTTACAATTTAATATCGAACTGAAAACTTAATGTGTAAGCGAGATCTGATATGTGAAATCATGGCTCAATCAATGTTTACAACTTCTAATCATGGATTATCAATTCAAAATTGACTGTGAAATCAAGCAGATGGCCGAATCCAAGAGTCATAAGTTACCCATATTCTCGACTATCCGTCAAAATCACTTTGAATTCATCAGAAATTTCAGAAAAATTTTAAAAATTTTCACAATTTCCGCTCAAGACCAGGAAAATACTGATTAGGTAACCTAATCTCCCATCCCCAACCTAAAATCTACATTGTCCTCAATGTAAAAGAAATAAGCATGCAATGCACATGGGACAACAAAAATAAAAGAGGAGTGATTGAAAGATAGTACCTGACCGGAGAATCAAGAGGCTTTCCCAAAAAAATCAACGTAAAAGTGAGTCAGCACAAGAGAGAGATCAACAAAAGCAAAATGACAAAAATAAAACGCAAAAAGGAAGATCCTACCTATACCACTTTCGCAGGTGTTCTCGATTGCATTTAGCGTATACAACAAGCCTTTAAACCCCTAGGTTACCCCTAGTGGACGAATTGTAGTCTCGTGAGGGTTTGCAGTAATGTTACCCACAAACATTGAACTAACTAACTAGGAAAAAGAAATAAAATAAAATAAAAGGCTGGGTTGCCTCTCAGGAGCGCTAAGTTTAACGTCTTCAGCCAGACAAGAACGGACCATGAATTAACGAATCTTTATAACTAGGGTCCGCCAAAGAAATTACCTCAACACCTTGATTAACCAATTCCAGATAAGTGATGTGAGTTCTCATGAACTGTGCTATCTGAAATGAGGTAACTGATACTATCGTCTAATAATTTAAGGACTTCTACTCGAACGACTTATTTCATGTTACGATCACGCTTCCTTTGCATTTCACGCGACATTTCCGCAGTATGATCCATACATACAATGGGGCATACTCACTGTATTTCCGTTATCTTCCGTTCAATTGCTGCCTTATATGCTCTAAGGACATTAAGCAACCTGCTCGCCTTTGCCTTCTCAGAGTTAGAAACTGTGCTGTCAGGCAGAGTCTCAGAGGGACCTAACAATGCATACTCGAGATTTTCAGGCAATTGTTTAATGTCAAGATTAGGTGGTTTTTCAACAGACGAAACCAATTTGGACTTAGAGGGTGGAAGAGGTTCCACTTTCACTTTCCATTTTGAAGTCTCCATTATAGGAGTAGAATCGAGCAATGCATTGACTTCGTGGATGGGACTATCTATGTCAAAATCCATGCCTTATTGTGCTAAGCAGGTCTCAAGTGGATCTTCAAAAGATTTACGAAAGGAGTTCTGCACTAGACTCTCGATCATGTCCGCTTCAAATATGTCTTCCAAATCTGCGGATTGTTGTCTAGCATTAAAGACATTGAGTTTAATATTCATGTTACCAAAGGACAACTTCATAACTCCATTCATGTAATTTATAATAGCATTAGATGTGGCCAAAAATGGACGACCCAAGATGACCGGGATCTGACTAGTCGGATTCCGGACAGGCTGAGTATCTATAACGATAAAATCCACTGGAAAATAAAACTTATCAACCTGGATTAACACATCTTCAATAACACCCCGTGGCACCTTGGCAGATCTATCAGCTAGTTGTAATATTACTTTAGTCAGTTTCAACTCACTAAGTCCTAGCTGCTCATAAACCGAATATGGTAACAAATTGACGCTCGCCCCTAAATCAAGCAATGCCTTCCCGATCTTATGATCTCCTATGACGCAAGAAATGGTGGGAGCTCCTGGATCCCTAAATTTAGGAGGGGTGTTATGTTGAATCATGGAGCTGAGTTGCTTTGCAAGGAAGACTTTCTTATGAACATTCTGCTTACGCTTTTGAGTGCATAAATCTTTAAGAAACTTAGCGTAAGCAGGGACTTGCTTGATAGCATCAAGCAACGAAATGTTGACTTGCACTTTTTTAAACACATCCAAGATTTCATCAAAGTTGTTTCTTTTCTTTATTGGTGTCAGACGTTGAGGAAAAGGTGCTTTGGGCACATAAGGTGGCACATTAGTGGTTCTTGGAGAGTCAGAGAGCTTTTGGACTTTGGATGCATTAGTGTGTCTCTCTGCTTCAGCTTGATCTTCTGCTTTGGAATTTGATTCATCCCTAGGCATCTCTATTCTGTTGTCTATCTGTTTGCCTGACCTAAGGGTAGTGATCAATTTGGCTTGCTCATGATATTGCCCTTGGTTGGAATTAGAGTCAATCTCATACTGTCCCTTTGGATTAGCCACAGGTTGGCCAGGGAACTTACCTTTCTCTCTCTTATTCCATGCGGTAGCTAGTTGACCCAATTGTACTTCCATCTTGGCAATGGATTGTGCATTTGCATGTAAGCTTTACTGGTTGGCTAGTAAGTTTTGTTGGGTGTCTTTTTGGAATTAGAGAGAACTCTGCATAAAAAGATTGAGTGTTTCTTCAAGGGATGGTTTCTGTAATTGTGAGGGGACTTGTTGATATTGCGGAAACTGTTGAAGTTGTTGATTGCCAGGTTGAGGGTAAGGTTGCATGGGAGGATTTCCAGATGGTCCTCCTTGTTGTGGTCCTTTTGCCCAAGAGAAATTTGGATGCCTAGCCCAACCTGGGTTGTAAGTTTCTGAGTAAGGATTATTCTCAGGTCTTTGAAAAGTGTTCATTGCATGTACTTGTTCAGAGAGAAGTTCTGGAAATGCTGCACCAGATGGACAAGACTGCGCAGGATGGGCAGGACTAGAACATATGGCACATGCCTCGACTTGAGCTGTTTGTGGAGGTCCATTATGCAACATCAGAGCATCAACCTTCTTTGTCAGGCCATCAATCTTGGCATAGAGATCTGGCGTGACTCCTATCTCATATATACCACCTCTCTTCTGTGGTTGGGGACTTCTGTCACCTCTATTTGAATAGTCCCATTGCTGGAAATTTTCACACAAGGTTTCAAAGAAGTTCCATGCTTCGACATCACTTTTGGTCATGAATGACCCTCCACTGGTGGCATCAACCATGCGACGGTTTTGGGGTGTCAAACCGTCATAGAAGTATTGAACCTGTTGCCACTTTTCAAAACCAGGGTGTGGACATTTAAGAAATAAGTCCTTCCATCTTTTCCAACATTCATGAAAGTGCTCACCCTATTTTTGTGTGAAATTAGTGATTTCTCTATGGAGAGCATTAGTTTTGTGAACCGGGAAGAACTTGTTTAAGAACTTCTTAGACAGTTGGTCCCATGTAGCGATAGATCCAACTTCTAGAGAATTCAACCATGCTTTCGCCTTATCCTTCGAAGAAAAATGAAACAGGCGTAAGCGGATCGAATCGTCTGAGAAGTTTTGGAACTTAAAGGTGGAGCAAATGTCTAGGAATTCTTTCACATGATGATATGGGTCCTCCTTGTCTAACCCATAAAAGGATAGCAACAATTGTATGACCCCAGGTTTAAGTTCAAAGTGTGTTGCCGTAGTGGCTGGCAACACTATGCATGAAGGCGCATTAAATTGGACAGGAGCTGAATAATCTCTGAGAGCTTTAACTTCATTCTCGTTTGCCATTTCAACTGGATTTTTTCTCAATCTTCCACGAAGTGTTCTTTCTATTTCAGGATCAAAACGTGCTAGTTCTATATTCAGAGATCTACATCCTAGCATAAACTAAGTTACTACAATGCAAGAAAGCTAAACTACGATGCAACCTAAGAGAAATAAAACTAGAACTAAAAACTATGAATTCCTAAAAAACAAGAAGAAACTATGAAAACACGAATTGGAAAAAAAAAACCCGGAAAAAGAGATGATCAATGATCGACGGATTGAGAGCTCCTCCTCTTTAAAGACAGTTTTATTTTCAGCTTCCTTAATTTCTGTAGACAAAATAGAAACAAAGATAGATTAGATTTCGTAAAATAACGCTAGACTAAACCTAAGCAACGATTAGTTTCTAAAAAAGAAAGTTTCTAAAACTAGAAAATAGAAAGTTTCTAAAACTAGAAAATAGAAAGTTTCTAAATCCAAAGTTAGAAAATAGAAAATTTCTAAAAAAATAAAAACCTAATTCTCAAAATAGAAAGTAGAGAAAAATGGAGAATTTAGAAAGATGTTACCAAATTAGAAGTATATGTCAGGACCCTACAAAACAGGAAATAGGTTAGTTTCTAAAATAAAGAAACGAACTTTAAATCTACAATCAGTAAAATCCTAAGCTATGAATTATGATAAGAGAGAATCCTAAATTCAATTTGGAACGAAATAGTCCCCGGCAACGGCGCCAAAAACTTGATGTTTTATTTAAACCAACATGATTTAAATGATTTTTAAACTCGCAAGTATACGAATCAGATGTAGATACAGTACGTATTACGAGATCGTTCCCACGAGGACTGGTCATCACAATTCAAATCTATGATTCTCCTTAACTAATCCAACAAATAATGGAGCGAATTACTAAGCACAATTCTATGGAAAAAAAAAACAATTGAGAACAAGGAAGAAAATTCAATCAGAGAGAGCACTAGGACTTTCGAATCCACCCCTAATTATCCTATCCCTGGTTTTATTTGTTGATTCACCCTAATCTAAATTGATACAACTTATATAAAGAAAGCACAATCTATGTCCTTAGTCGGGCATACAGAATGTCTAATCTCCTAAAGTAATGCAATGAATAACACATCCCATGTCCTTGGTCAGGCACATAGAATGTATAATTCATTAAAGCACCTTGTTTCTTCCTCTATAGGAAACATGTTCATGTTCAGACACAAGCACCTAGAATAAGCATCCAGACAACATCCATATATAGACTCTGGTCAAGTTCATAGATGGAGAAGTACAGAATTTAAAACAATCAAGCACACTAGAGAAAGAAACAAACCAATCGAATCAAGGTAAAATCAACATATAACTAGAGTTATTCAAATTAGGGGCTTCATCTCAGCCCTAGCTAAGAAGATTACCTGCAATTGTAGACGATTACATTATATACTTACATGAGCACAAGTTTAACATAGGAGTGCAAAAGGATCCTGAATCTTTTACACAAACTAAATAAAGTGCTAACATCTTTCAGTGGATTGATATTATGAATGATGAATTAAAATTCATGAAGGACACTAAAGTTTGGTATCTTGTTGAATTATTTGAAGGAATAAATTCAATTATAAATGGATATTTAAGACCAAATAGAAGTCCAATGGTAACAGCAACCGTTATTGTTCTTATGCAGCTCCAGCTTATACTAACAATAACCAATATCTTAACTTTTGCATCACCATGCTTTGTTGCCACCTTTACACCACAATCTACTAGGAATTTCTTGACAGTAGATCTGGTCATGGAAAACACCATTTATTTTTTATGCATACAATTGCCATGTTGTCTTTCATTTGTGAACTAGGCTCACTAGGCCTCCACCCTCGCTGTCTCTACATCTCGAACCCTTGTTGTAGTATTTAGATTCAACACCCACAACACCCAGATCCAACGCCATTTTTTCCTACAATCATAGGTAACCCCAAGAATAAGATTCGACACTTATAGAAATATCAACATTCATCGCTTCTCCACATTATTTATTATCTATAATAATCAAAATATTGACTGCAAATCTACACTCATGTCTACCAAAGTAACAAGTGAAGTTTGTCGTCACTAACAATCCTATTTCTATTGTAACAACCCGAATCTTCAGGACCCGAGTACACGACCCGTTTCCCGAAAACCCGAGTGTTAACCTTAAAGGATGATCAAATTCGAGTGTACACATTTTTTTTTTCTTTTATCAGAGTGAGCAGATGAGCGTAGTGTGGACAAACTGACATAAAGAAAATTTTCATTATTATTCAAATATACAAGAAGCTGCCCATAATGACTTATACAAACTAATGTCTCTGAATTTAACAAGTACAAGATTCACAAGAATTTAATACATGAAGAATAGCAGAAAGCATATAAACATAGGCCGTAAGATCACGCAGCTCCTCCAGGCGAGTACAGCCATGCATCCCTGGCGATCGTACCCTGCTCCTCATCAAGTCTGAACATGCATATCACTAAAGGCACCTGTACTACCTGTACGGTTGTATATTTGATGGATGAGTGGCCAACTCAGTGTGAATTCCCCTCAAGATTACACATCGCCGCATTAGGTAAGAAATAGTATATAAAACATCCAGACAACCAAAACAGAGTAAATGCAGTCTTTTTAAATGCATGAATGCGTGAATGCAATCATCGCCCCGGGGATGCTCATCCGTGCGGACAGTGGGCCGTCACCCATACAGTCATCGAACCTGGGAAATATCATCCACTCGGAACAATACGTGCCATGTATGCATGATTAGCCAAGTCATTATTAGTCCATTTACAACCAGCCAATTTAGATAAGCTCAAAGGTCACTACGGGGAGCACATGGCCCAGCGTAGGCCGACAGCTCGGGCATAGTGTCCCATACCACCATCCCCGGCTCATGAGACGACCACCTTAGGATGTTTAATGGTACCCCATCGACTAGTGGTCAATCATATTACAATATATAGGGCTTACCATCGCATGGCTACACGGTGTAAAATGTCGAACCCATATAGAAAAAATATCAAATAAAACCACGTAGGACGAGTATCAAAATATGCCACCTAGGGCGAATATCAAAACCATACGATAAAGACCATCCTTAAAAACCATTGGGCACAACAACCCTGGATGGTAGGCCCACATCAATGATCCATCTAGACCACCACTCAATAACCACCACGTCGAAGTCCATTACAATCACAACTAGTCAGGTTACATCCCAAGTATGGGTGTACATTTATAGATGGGGTTTCCAACTAATGTACCAGTTTAAAGTCCATAAGCAATACACAAGCATGAACAAATATACATGATGAACATTAAGCAAGCAATATAACAATTTAATTTCCACCAGCTAACACATGTGATTATAAGAGAGAGATATCAATTATGAATTTAAACAAAAACTATAACTTAAGCTAATGAGAAGATGGAAAGCTCAAGGGGAAGAATCATCACCTGATAGTTCGCATCGCCTACCAGCATGGCTAGGGGACGCGTGGTCCCTTATAATCAAGTCTTATCATGAATTAGGAAATTATGTGGTTAGATCAAGTTCTACACACTATTTAGGGTTGAGATTATAACCTAGGGTTTGGATTATTTATCTAAGGGTCTTAATGTAGGATTAGGGTTTTCATCTTAGGGTTTAGTTTTAAATTTAAATTCTAGGATTTAAATGTTAGTTGGTGTAAAACTAGTCACCATGTTAATTTAACACATATAACGTAAGTACTAATATTAATGCGGTATAATTAATATCAGCTCATCATGGTAATAATTTTTATTACAATCGAAATAACATGATATTACCAAAGGTGATATTTTCAAGTGATGCATACCATGTAATTATCATTAATGATGTTTTCATTTATATTAACTAATATTAGTGCAACATGTTGGTAATAATCATTGTAATGCTAAATAATATTATGACCTACTATCTTGATAATATTTAAGTATGACAAAACAATACACTAGCATTTAATGATAATATTATTTTATTTTCTTATCTTGTTAACTATAAATCATTTACTAATGGCTATGCATTTCTACCATTAGCGATCTTAATAATGATAGAAATGGTAATATTAATCTCAATATAACGAAACAAGTGTATCCTAGAAGGGGAACATTTACTTACTTGTGTCGACTCGGTTTGAGTCGAGTCGACTCGGCTCCACTTAACCACTCGCCCTACTTTCTCTCCTTCACTGCCTCTCCTCCCACTCTCTCTTCCTTCTTCTTATGTAGAGAGGTCCAGCAACCCCTGGACTCTATCCAGCAACGGGTCAGCAGTCAACTCAGTGAGTTGACTCGGTTTGAAACCGAGCTGACTCAATCTCCCTCATTTCTCCTCATTTCTTTTTTTCTTTTTTTTTTTCATCTCTTTTCTTCTGCTGCTTGAAAATCCTAGCCATATTCGAACTAGGCCCCACCTGATTGGAACCGGCCCAACTCAGTCCCGACTTAGCTCGGTTGAGCTCAACCCGGCTCCCTCTCTCACCATTCCCATCTCTCTCTCTCTCTCTCTCTCTCTCTCTCTCTCTCTCTCTCTCTCTCTCTCTCTCTCTCTCCCTCTCTCTGCTCTTCCTTCCTATCTTCTCTCCTTTCTTTGATGCAGCTGCAACCAGCTCGGGACCCATCCTGACTGAGTCCGAGCGAGTCAGCGACACGATTCCGGTCGGTTCGAGTCGGTGCAACAACGCACCATCCTTTCCTCCTATTCTTCTCCCTCTGCTTCTCTTCCATTTCTTTCTCTCTTTTCTTTGCCTGTTGAACGTCCAGCGAAAATAACCGGACATCCAGCAGGATCTACCTTGAAGTCAGACGAGTGCAGCAACCAGCCTGCACCACTGCTGCCGCCACTCCTTCTTCTTCTCTCTTTCTTCTTTTCTCTACCTCTTCTTACTTCTCTCAACTTCTCCTTCAACCATGGCCAGCAAGGACTCCAACTCTGACCAGGAAATCGCCGACAAATGGTGCGACTCGGCGCGGCCTGAACGAAGAAGAAGGAGGCGGCTCCAATGGCGGAATCCCACCCGAACAGTTTTCCCTCGATCTAGTGGTTATGGACGGCTAGGATGGATGCAAGGGTGCTTGTGGAATGGAGGTTTTGAAGGTTGAAGGAGGTTTGGGTGGTGGGTTTCAAACGAAGAAGAAACGGCTGGGGAGAGTTGGTTTTCGGCTCTTCTCTCTTTGTATCCGAAAAACTAGCTTGGATTGTCCAGATCACTCCGTTTTGAACGGTGGAGATGCAAGGAGAGGAGGCTCACACGGATCGCCGACAGGTTGCAGGGAAGACAGTTTCCATTTCCGGAAACGGTGTGTTTGTAGGTCTATTTGCGGCAAGGGTTGTACGCACGTAGGTGCCTTTCAATGTGTGATACGAGATAGGTTTTGGTGGGACCCAGACCCCGGACACGATGGACGGTTTGAATTTACTAGAGGATTGCAGATGGTGGGCCACGAGCGTCCCAAACGGACACCCGACCGCAACTGTTGAAACCGAAGGAGGGAGAAATGCTTCCTTTTTAAAGGAAGTGCGGGTCAGCCCGCTGCTGACCGAGCTGGCTCCTCCAGTGGTCTGCGGGTGCACGTCTCTGTCGTGCACTCACTCTGCGAGGTGGGGCCCACCATGATGCTTGTGATAAATCCACTCCGTTCATTCCGTTTGGAGGTCCTAAGCAGGGCCCTAGATCAAGGATTAGGTTGATGGGGCACCTGGGTGGGGCCCACAACGTGATCTGAAGTCCTAACGGTGGTTTCTTGTCAATCTAGTGGTCGGATCTGTCCACAATCGAAGGTTGACGGTTAAAGGAGTTCAAGGATTCATTTAGATGGCTGGGACATAGGTTCTATAAATTCAAGATACTAAATGCTACCTTTTGAACATTTTTAACACCCATTATTATTATTTTTATTATTATTATTATTGCTACTATTATTATTATTATTTATTTCCTTTATATATTTTGTCATATATAATTTATATTATCACAAATTATTACAATATATAAATTACGCAAATATCAGTAATCAGAGATTAATATATATATTAGTTGTATATTATTTGCATGGTCATATATGTGTTAGGTTTTAAGTTTTATACAAGTCATTAAATTGTTTGAAATATGTTAGTCATTATAAATTTTCCCAGTATATTTTATTTTTACGTATTACAAATTCCATAGCTTGTAATTTATATTAACGATGTTGTAAGTATATGTATTTAATATGGGTTATAATCACATAACATTTTAATGTGAAACATTAAATATTTATATTAACAATATTTCATAGTGTATATATATATATATTTAAGTTGTATTATTTTCTTAAATTTATATTAAATTGAATTAAAGGGTAACACTCGAGTACTGAAAAGTACGGGGTGTTACATCTATTTTGACAATGGATCTCCGAAATGGCATTAAGCGCACAATCTACTTGAGCTTTTCAACTCATCTCAGGTTACAATAAAAATTAGATCATACTAATTACCTTAAGTGAAAAATCTAGCTACTATCAATACTTAATATTATTCTCGTTTTTTGTAACACCCTGAAATTCGGGGGTCGAGTATGAACTCAACTCCCGAGTTCCAACGCATCACTTATGCAACATACACAATGATGGTTAAATGTTGTCTGAGTTAGAGCAATAAACATGAATGAGATTATACCAAAACAGTAAT
The DNA here is from genome assembly GCA_021015155.1 of Magnolia officinalis. Classification (NCBI taxonomy): domain Eukaryota; kingdom Viridiplantae; phylum Streptophyta; class Magnoliopsida; order Magnoliales; family Magnoliaceae; genus Magnolia; species Magnolia officinalis. Next base: position 60,492,393 of record JAJHSJ010000008.1, read on the forward strand.
TCATACTCCAGTTCAATTTTATAAAGGCAAGCGGAAGACTGAAATTGTATATTTAAGGTGTGTAAAGAAACAAAATTTTATGAACACCAGAGTATGAACACTAACTGAGTAACAATATACATGTACAGTTTCTAAGTCAAAAATTTAAAATAAAACTCCATAGATAAGCCCTGGAATCCCCGCAATGCAGTCGGCCTAAGCAAAGCCGTCAGAGTACTGCATAAAGGAGAACTCCTCCTGATCCTCATCGAAGTCGGGCTCCGGCTCCTGAACCGATGCGCCATCTATACCTGCGACAGAGTCTGGTGGGTGTTGCAAACACCGTCCCGTAACGTGGGAGTGAGTAGCTAACTCAGTGGAACAATAAAGCATAGGTTAACATGTTATCAATTCAATCAAGCAGTAATGATAAAGCAGTACAAATCAAACAATTCTAACTACTCTTATTAAGTGCGAGAATGAAATGACATAATGCTGTATGCCCTTGCCAAACCACCCTCATGCGACATCATCTTACGTTCGCGAATGCTTAACTCCCTCAGTGCGCCATATCTACTAAGCACATGCGGTGCGATGATGATCATGATTACCGAGTTATTATTAGTCCATTTCAAACAGCAGTATTGGGAAACTAAGGTACCTCCCTTGTATCATTCCCAAACATGATCCATTCTAGGGTCGTCAATCCTAGTTAATCTCATACGATATTATGGTTCGAGAAGCATAGCGAAGGCATCGCAAAGGGCTCGTCACCCGTCAGCGCGGATACAGATCTCAACGTATGCGGCTCAATTGCTGGCCGTCACTCGAGTACAGGTCTCACCTACTCGGCTCAATCACTAGCCGTCAGCTCGAGTACAGGTTCGGCTCAACTCATACTCTAGTTGCTGTGAAAGACTCATCGCCAATCACAGACCCTTGGAGTATACTCGAAGATACTACGGAGGACTCGTCGCCCGTCAGCACGAGCACAGGTCTCACCGTACTCGGCTCTCGCCGTAAGTATCGACAGCTCGAATACAGTGTCTCATACCACTGTATTCAGCTCACGAGGTTTGGTTGCTCAATGGTCACTATGGGGAGGCACTTGGCCCCAGCATAGGCCGACAGCTCGGCCACGGTGTCCCATACCACCATGTCCGGCTCATGAGTCTTAGCGGATCGAGGTACCATGGTTAACGGGATCGCCACTGGTAAGTTTGGTACCCTAGGTTCAAGCAGTAATGACCAACCATGGTGAACACACATCCAACATATCGGTTTACTTGACGAGCCTGACTAGCTCGAGCACACAACAAGTTGGGCGATATGAAGCGCAAAAGCACTCCGTGTGGCCAACCACTATCGCCAACCGAAGTACGACTCGGGTTCGTCAGACACATCCCTTGTGGCGACATGAATCTCAGCCACCATCTCAAGTCTGGTACCAACTGTCTCGACTATAGACATAGTCCCACACTCAATCAATTCTCATCAATAGCATGTGGAGTAAAGCATGATAAACAAAGTAATACAAGCATGTCAACAGGCATGTCATAAGGCATGTTATAAAGCATGAAGTAAAGCATGTTGTAAAGCATGAATTAAAGCATGTTGTAAAGCATGTTGTAGAGTACTATATAAATAGGGATACAATTACATACACATCACAAGTGAGTGGTTATAGCGAACCACCACATGGAGGGTATCCTACATGTCTCTAAGGTAGTCGGGAATTCCATATCAGCACCTCTCTAAGGCACTAACACTCAAGCATTTACATACACAAGCATTTACACAAACACTTAGAGTACGCTATTCCAACATACATGATGTATGTTAGCAGAATACGTATTAGGGCTATCCTTTCACCAAGCGGGTATTATATCCATGTATACCATAATCATACAGCAAATAATCATGACAATTACATTTCCAAAATTTACACATATACAGTATTTCTAGAATACACAATTCCAACATACGTAGCATTTACAAGTGAACATGTATTACGGCGATTCCTTTCGCCAAACTAGTATTTTATCCATATATGGTATAATCATACATTAAATAAACATGTCAAACATTTCTCCAAAAAAAATACGTATACGGTATTGCTACGTATACCTAGAGTATGTGAAATTCCATATTCTACAACGTTAATCGAAACAGAAAACGGAAAGCATTTTGTACATGTGCAATTGCATGCAGATCATGAATCTATCATTATCTGACATTGAAAGCGTTGAAAACCGTAACCTATACACCTAAAGTCCTCACCTTTGTCCTTGGAATCTCAACGAATCAGCAAGGGTTGATGAGCTTCCGTATACGGGCGTTTTCTAGGCTAAAGAGTGAAATCGGTTAGCCTTTTCACAACCTATAGCCTATATACTTCAAATCAGACCTAGGGTTAGGGTTTCTCACCTTCAAACGGAGTGGATACCGCCTGGGAAAGCGCCTGGAAAGAGGCGGTGTAGGCCGTGCGATAATCGAAAGCAGCAGGAGGAAGTTCTCCCACAAATCCCAAGCTCTTCTCTCCCTTTTCTCTCTCTCTCTCTAGGGTTTTATCCTAAATTCGTATGGCTGTGAGAGGGGCTGTTCTAAGCTCCTTTTATAGCCAAAAACCTCTCCAAAATAGACTCAGGTTCAAGGGTTACTGCTAATATAGGTATTTCGTCACTTTTCCAGCTCAAAAGAGAGGTTCTGGTGGCCCTCCTTGAGCCAAACGTCAGACTTAAACTCACCACACATGGATCTATGTGGGATTACGTTTTCGACTCGATCGGATTCCCAGATCGCACGTGGCGGACCACTTTCAGTTCAACGGTCAGTGGGCCACGATCCGAAATTCCAAGTACATGTAAATGTTCCTGAAATTTTTCTTAATCCGAGGGTGTAATTTGGTCTGATTCTGACGGTCTGGTTGCTTAATACTGATGCGCAAGCGAATGGTGCCAGATCACTATTCCAGATATTTATTTTGTAAAGGGAATAGTGTTTTTCACACTCCCTCGCTCCGGATCCAAACGAATAGCCGTGGGACATCGGCTGGACCTGATTTTTGAGATGATTGTCAAGCCCAGTGAGGCGGTCCTAGTTCCTTAACTTCGTGTTAATCGGACTTCTGATGTGCGATCTAGACCTAATACGAAGTTTCATTTCATTCCCGAGAGCAGCCAGGTAATGAGTTTGGCTCTAAACTTTAGGGTAACCTAGAGTCACTGATTTTACAAGTTTTGGATCTTGCAGATCGTATTTAAAGCGATCCCAATGGATTTCATGGCTAATCGAGTTTTGCACTTAGTTAACTTTGTTAAATTTCTAAAGGATTTAATCCTAATTGATTTCTGGTCAAGATGGTACTCGAGTCAAAGTACGAAAATTTACGGGTCGTTACAATCTACCCCCCTTAAACAAAAAAATTCGTCCTCGAAATTTATACCTTTTCGTATTCCTCGAGAATCTGACGGTAGTTCTTCCTGACCTCGGCCTCAGTCTCCCAAGTAGCTTCCTCCTCGGAATGATGTGTCCATAGTACCTTCCCAAGTGGAATGACCTTGCTACGTAGTACCTGCTCCTTCCTGTCAAGGATACGTGTCGAGCGCAACTCATACGTAGCATCCTCGCTCAGCTGTACCTGCTCCCATCTGATGATATGCGAAGGATCGGGAACGTACTTCTTCAGCATAGACACATGAAATACGTTATATACCGACGCAAGTGGTGTGGGCAGAGCGAGACGATACGCCACATCACCCACTCGATCCAGTATCTGAAAGGGACCGATAAACCTCGGTGTGAGCTTCCCCTTCTTCCCAAACCGAAAGACTCCCTTCATAGGGGAAACTCGAAGGAACACATGATCCCCGACCTCGAACTCCAGCGGTCGCCGCCTCGTATCGGAGTAACTCTTCTGCCTGCTCTACGTTGTAAGTAATCGACGCCTGATAATGTCGACCTTCTCTGTAGTCGCCTGTACCAACTCCGGGACAATCAGACTACGCTCGCCAACCTCTGCCCAACAGTGCGGTGCCCTACAAGGACGACCATATAGAGTCTCATATGGCGCCATGCCAATAGTCGCCTGGAAGCTGTTGTTGTAGGCGAACTCTGCGTACGGAAGACAGTCATCCCAGCTGTCCTTGAAGTCCAACACACATGCTCGCAACATATCCTCCAGGATCTGATTCACCCGCTCTGTCTGCCCATCAGTCTGAGGATGAAACGCCGTACTGAACTTCAACTTCACACCCATCGCTCCTGGATACGAGTCCAGAAGATAGATGTGAACCGCGTGTCTCTGTCCGACACGATCTCTAAAGGATCCCCGCGCAGACGGACGATCTCTCTGATGTACAACCTAGCCAGCTCGTCTGCAGAGTTCGTAACTCTGATAGGGAGGAAATGGGCCGATTTGGTCAACCGGTCCACAATCACCCAAATGGAATCATGTCCTCTCCTCGTCTTCGGCAGCCCTGATATGAAATCCATGGAGATGAAATCCCACTTCCACTCCGCTATGGGCATGGGCTGAAGCAGTTTAGGAGGTCGGCGATGTTCTGCCTTGACCTGCTGGCACGTCAGACATCGAGACACATACTCAGCAATGTGGGCCTTCATGTTATCCCACCAATACGTCCGTCTCATATCCTGGTACATCTTCGTGCTACTAGAATGCATCGCAAGCTTCGAGTTATGGGCAGACTCTAGAAGCTCGCGTCTCAAGTCAGGCACATCAGGAACGCATAGGCGGCCACGGAATCGTAGACCTCCATCAGAACCAACTCTCCACTTGGAATCCTCGGCGTCGCTAGCCTACTCTCGAAGCTCAGACAGTAATATATCGCCCTCCTGGGCCTCAACAATCCTGTCGTCAATAAGTGGCTGCACCCGAACGTGCGCAACACACTCAAATGGCTCCACGACAGTGAGTCTCTGCTCGAAGTCCCGTACGAACTCCACCATGTCCCACTCAGCTACCATTAGTGGTGCCGCAAATGCAATCGCCTTCTTGCGGCTCAACGCGTCTGCCACAAGGTTCGCCTTGCCAGGATGGTAGGAAACCTCGAACTTGAAGTCATTCAAGGTCTCCATCCATCGGCGTTGTCTCATATTCAAGTCTCGCTGTGTGAATATGTACTTAAGGCTCTTGTGATCGCAGAAAAGCTCGAACTCCTCTCCGTAGAGGTAATGTCTCCAGAGCTTCAATGCAAAGATGACAGCTGCCAACTCCAGGTCATGTGTAGGGTAATTCTCCTCGTGCTTCCTTAATTGTCTCGAGGCATACGAAATCACCCTATCCTTCTGCATCAGAACACAACCCAACCCAACGCGAGACGCGTCAGTATATATCGTGTATTTCTCCCCTTGCTCTGGCAATACTAGCACAGGGGCGGACGTCAACTTGTCCTTCAGCTCCTTAAAAGCTGCCTCCGCCTTCTCATTCCAGGCGAACTTCAGGTCCTTCCGAGTCAACTGAGACAATGGCCTGGCGATCTTCGAGAAATCCCGAATGAAGCGTCTGTAATACCCAGTCAGACCAAGGAAACTCCTCACCTCAGTAACCGATTCAGGCTGCTGCCAATCCTGAACCGCGGCTACCTTAGCAAGGTCCACTGCTATCCCATCCTTGGACACTACATGTCTCAGGAACTTGACTTCCTCCTGCCAAAAGTCGCACTTCTTGTATTGTGCGAACAACTGGTTCTTCTCCAATGTACCCAGCACCGCTCTCAAGTGCTCCTCATGCTCCTCTCGACTCGTAGAGTATATCAAAATGTCATCAATAAAGACGATGACGAATCGGTAAAGGAAAGGCCGAAATATCCGGTTCATCAGATCCATGAACACTGCTGGTGCGTTCGTGAGGCCGAACGACATCACAAGGAACTCATAATGCCCAAAGCAAGTCCTGAAGGCTGTCTTCTGCACGTCCTCATCTCTCACGCGCAACTGGTGGTACCCTGACTGAAGATCAATCTTCGAGAAATACTTCGCCCCTCTCAACTGATCGAACAGATCATCTATCCTGGGTAAAGGATACTTGTTCTTCACCGTGACCTGGTTCAACCTACGGTAATCAATACATAACCGTAGCGACCCGTCCTTCTTCTTCACAAATAGCACAGGTGCTCCCCAAGGAGACACACTAGGTCGTATAAAACCCTTCTCTACAAGTTCGTCAATCTGTTTCCGCAACTCCTCCATCTCACATGGAGGCATACGATAAGTCGGCAACGAGATGGGCGTCGCACCAGGCGTAAGATCAATCGTAAAATCAATCTCACGTCGAGGAGGTAAACCAGGAATAGTCTTAAACACACCAACAAATTCCCGAACCACCGGCGTACCCCCCAATGTTGGACCATCAATCGGCACAAGTAAAGCAGCATAACAATCAACACGGCAGGGCCAACTGACCTGCACTGGAAACGTGAAAGCTGTGCCATCAGGTCCATAGGAAGTCACGATCCGAGCATCGCAATCTATCTCCGCCCTCATCTTGGCGAGCCAATCCATGCCAAGGATAACGTCGTAGTGCCATAGTGGAGCAACAATAAGGTCGACGAGTACTGTGCTGCTACCCAAAACTATCGAGCAACCCTCGCATAACCGTGTGACATCCGAACAAGTCCCAGTAGCCGTAGTGAGTCTCATTCCCTTAGTGGAAATCGTATGCAAAGATAGACGTTTAACCGCCCCACAAGAAATAATAGAAGTAGTGGACCCAGTGTCCACCAATAAAGAAATGGGAGTACCATAAATATAAGTCGTACCCTCAAAAGCCGTCGGAGCCGAGATCGACGTAAAAGCCGTCGGAGCCGAGATCGACGTCTCAGGTGCCTCGGTAACAAGCGTGTGCACATGAGCCTGCTGCTGACGGTTCGGCTGAGGAGCCAAGGGTCGTTGTGGCGACCTGAAGCGCGACACAGGAGGTCGGAAAGAAGGATGTGCAGGAGCAGTCTGTAGCGGTGGAGCTGATATGGCCTATGGATAAGGGCGATCCAATCTCTGCGGTGGTGCAAATCCGCTAGCCCTCATGCGCGAGAAACAGCTCTCGGCAGGGTGTCCCGGTTTCCCACAATACGTGCAGGTCACCAACGGGCATCTCACAGGAACAACTGGCACTACGGCCCTGGGAGGCAAATCAGCACGAGGCCTCTTGCCTAAGATAGGCCTGCTCTATAAATCCTGTCGTGGCCTCGCAACCATAGCACCACACGATCTGGTCAATCGGTCCACATCCTGCTCGGCCGTCATAGACATGTGGACCAATGCCACGTATGTGGGGATACTGAGGCAGCATAACTTCAACCGTATGTCAGGTCGCAAGCCTCCAGTGAAGCGACGCATCCTCATCTGCTCATTGACGAGGATAGTTGGGACAAAGCGGCCCAACTCAGTGAAACGGTGCTCATACTCCGTCACCGTCATGCCTACCTGCCTGAGGCGCAGAAACTCATCCTCCCGCTCTTGCCGATAAGTCTGTGGGTAGTACTTCTCGTGGAACCGGGACTCAAAAGCCTCCCAGGTCCACACGAAATCTACTGCGACCGTCCACAGCACACTGTCCCACCATAAACTGGCCTCCCTCTCAAACATGAAGGAAGCCAACTCGACCTGCTCTGCCTCTGAACAATGCAGCATCCGTAGCATCTTGGAGATGCGGTCTAGCCAGAACTCCGCCTCCTCGGGTCTGTGAGAACCCATAAATGAGGGAGGCCTCAAGCGCTGAAATCGCTCGAGTAAACCACGATTACCGACATCTCCAGTAGGAGGTGCGACGGATGTGGGCAGAGGCACATCCTCAAACCAAGCAGGAGGCTCAGAATGCTCATCAGGATGTGCAGATGTCGTAGGTGGAGTCGCACTACCACCATGGGACAAGGCCTCAGCAATAGTGGTCATAAGCTGCTAGTGCTGCTGCTGCTGTATCTGCATCTGCTGCTGTTGCATCTGTTGCTGATGCATCATCATCATCAGCTGCTCAAACCTATCAGTCGGCGGAGCAGCCTGAGAGTCATGCTGCGCAGAAGATGACGGTCGGTACTGCTCACGGACCGGGGGCGTATAAGGTGGCAGTCCACCGGTAGGACCAGCAGGAGGCTGATCAGAACCCAACCCACGGTCCGCAGGACCGCTACTACCAGAAGGAGTCTGGTCCATAGAGCCGGTCAGAAGGAGATGTGCCGTGCTCCGTGTGTACTGTCGCGGCATGCCCTATACAACATAGGGTAGAACATTTGTGAGATACAACATAACACACATCATAAAGCACTTTAAGTATCCACACATCATCAAACAAAAGAGGCTACATGCCTTTCATTTACCCAAAATTGTCATAATACATGGAATACAGAGTTACATGAATCATGACAGAAATCACATGATAGCCAATACATCCACAACATCAAACACTTAGAACACGCTACTATCTATTACATCAACTACATGAAAACATAAACCGCCTATGGCGGTAACCAAAACAAACAACAACACACAACAACGTGGATGACTAGGCATCCGATTCAGGTGATGGAGGAGGGGCGTTCTTGTCCTGCAGGCAACACAAAATGGCCTTCAAGGTACGAGACACCTTGCCAAGCTTGGTTCGGACTCGCCCGACTTCCTGCTGCAGGGCGGCTTGACCCTCCTCGAGACGGGTCCAAACGTGCATCAAAAGCATCCCGATCCACACCCTGCTCCTGAGCCGCAGGAGGTGAACTCTCCTCAGTGTCCTGAGCCTCAGGTTCTTCTTCCTCTTCTTCAGCTTCACTTCCATCTTCGCTCGTATCTTCATCGCTCTCAATCTCATCCTCACTCTCGTCCTGTCGGGCCCGTTGTCGCTGTGCCCCAAGCTTCATCTGCTTGAGAGTGTTTTCGTCAATCTGGTGGACCTGTACTGGCATTTCTGCCCCCAGACTATAGCCATACTCCCGTGTGATCCTGCATATCAGTCGGCCGAAGGGAAGCGAATCAGAACTCCTGGTGGAGCGTGCAACACTCACGATCTGTCGCAACACGAAAGTGGGCACACACAAGTTCGCCCACTGCCCCACTTGGTACAGAAAATCAACCATAAGGCGCGTACACTCGCTGCGATTACTGTGTCTGGGGTAGAGATTGTATGTGAAGATGTGATGTAGTAGGCGAAAGTCTTCAGACATGTGGGAAGCTAGCAGGCTTTTGTTTGGCTGCCATTCAGCTAGTCGGCCACCACAAAGGTATCGGGTGTGACGATCCCTTTCACGAGCAGTCGCCAAATTCAGCTCGCTAGCATGTACGACACCAAGGGGCATATTCATAAGCCGCACGATCATCTTCACATCAACGGTGACGAATAGATCCACCCCAACTACGAGCCGGAACTGCAAAGGGTCAAGCGAAGGCTCACGAATGTTGGCGTAGAAGGCTCTGACAGTGCCGGAATTTGCGCGACCCCTGACCTCAAATAACGGACCCCAGAGGGCCGTCTCCACTTGCTCAAACAAATAATACTCCCCAAATAGCCGACCATCCACCTGGGCTTCGAAAAGAACCCTGCGGTCCTCATAGACACCATGAGGTAGCGCCGCCAACTGCACCCGTTCGGCAGGGATCCGGGGATCAAGGTCCCGCTTTGTGCGAAACTCCCGGGTAAAGCTCGAGCTAGCGGTGGCACCTCGCTGTCGCCTCGATTGTGTAGGGTGACTAGGCCCGGCCTCATCAGCGGCATTCTTCCTCTTGCCCATCAGAGAGAGAATGGTGGAGATGGAGAAAAGGGCCGCCACCACACCAAAAAGGGCCATGGAAAATCGAAGAAACAGGAAAAAAAGGGGCTGATCTCCCAAGTTCTCCACGATCAGCAGATCCAACAGACGTGGGAGGTGAAAAAGATTAGGGAAATGAAGAAAGAAGATGGGAGGGACGGTTTGGGAGATAGCTCCCATGGTTTTGGGACCTCCAACAACGTGTAGGGGGTCCAAACGAGTGGAAAGAAGAGAAAATGGAGAAGAGGGCAGCACTCCACGATGGAGGGAGGTGGGTTGTGGTCGAAATCAGTAGAGAAGAGTGGTGGAGAAGCGATTTGCAAGAAAGGGCAGCAAGATGGAAGGGAAAAACGGCCAAGGGAGGGGGTTTGTGAAGGAAGGGGGTGTTTTTGAAATGGGATTAGGAAGGGAGCTAGGGCAGGGGGTTGTAGGGACCCCCAAAGTCGACCCGCCCGGACCGCGAGCCCGGCCCAACCCGAAAACCGGTGAGGCCTCGCCGAACCGGCGAGGGCCTCACCAAAAAAATTTTGATTTTCCAAAAAGGGCCTCCGTGGCCCTCTTCGTACAGTCCCCTGGGCCCCAAAAATATCTGGGTCCCACCTTGGGTACCCTTGGATTTGCGTGGGTAGGCCTCCAACCCCGATTTGCTCCATTTTGGGCACTTTCGGGTACTCCCCATCACACGCTGACCCTTGTAGGTTTTTAACTGTCTGAGCAAGGTGTATTGTGCTCTCGAGACGTCGATAGACGGTCTTGAAGCGGTCTGAAATCCACACGTGCGGTCGGGATCGAGTATGAACTCGATCAAAATGTCCATTTTCAATGAACTTCGCCGAACGGCGAAACCGGGAGACCCTAAGACTGTTTCTATATTTTTTGCGCACCCTCCTAAGTGAAATGCGTCAGTGGACATCGTGGGAACATAACTCAGGTCCGGTTTAATCAAAATCATGCTCTGATACCAACTTGTAATGCCCTGAAATTCGGGGGTCGAGTATGAACTCAACTCCCGAGTTCCAACGCATCACTTATGCAACATACACAATGATGGTTAAATGTTGTCTGAGTTAGAGCAATAAACATGAATGAGATTATACCAAAACAGAAATTCATACTCCAGTTCAATTTTATAAAGGCAAGCGGAAGACTGAAATTGTATATTTAAGGTGTGTAAAGAAACAAAATTTTATGAACACCAGAGTATGAATACTAACTGAGTAACAATATACATGTACAGTTTCTAAGTCAAAAATTCAAAATAAAACTCCATAGATAAGCCCTGGAATCCCCGCGATGCAGTCGGCCTAAGCAAAGCCGTCAGAGTACTGCATAAAGGAGAACTCCTCCTGATCCTCATCGAAGTCGGGCTCCGGCTCCTGAACCGATGCGTCATCTATGCCTGCGACAGAGTCTGGTGGGAGTTGCAAACACCGTCCCGTAACGTGGGAGTGAGTAGCTAACTCAGTGGAACAATAAAGCATAGGTTAACATGTTATCAATTCAATCAAGCAGTAATGATAAAGCAGTACAAATCAAACAATTCTAACTACTCTTATTAAGTGCGAGAATGAAATGACATAATGCTGTATGCCCTTGCCAAACCACCCTCATGCGACATCATCTTACGTTCGCGAATGTTTAACTCCCTCAGTGCGCCACATCTACTAAGCACATGCGGTGCGATGATGATCATGATTACCGAGTTATTATTAGTCCATTTCAAACAGCAGTATTGAGAAACTAAGGTACCTCCCTTGTATCATTCCCAAACATGATCCATTCTAGGGTCGTCAATCCTAGTTAATCTCATACGATATTATGGTTCGAGAAGCATAGCGAAGGCATCGCAAAGGGCTCGTCACCCGTCAGCGCGGATACAGATCTCACCGTATGCGGCTCAATTGCTGGCCGTCAGCTCGAGTACAGGTCTCACCGTACTCGGCTCAATCACTAGCCGTCAGCTCGAGTACAGGTCTCACCGTACTCGGCTCAACTCATACTCTAGTTGCTGTGAAAGACTCGTCGTCAATCACAGACCCTTGGAGTATACTCGAAGATACTACGGAGGACTCATCGCCCGTCAACACGAGCACAGGTCTCACCGTACTCGGCTCTCGCCGTAAGTATTGACAGCTCGAATACAGTGTCCCATACCACCGTATTCGGCTCACGAGGTTTGGTTGCTCAATGGTCACTATGGGGAGGCACTTGGCCCCAGCATAGGCCGACAGCTCGGCCACGGTGTCCCATACCACCATGTCCGGCTCATGAGTCTTAGCGGATCGAGGTACCATGGTTAACGGGATCGCCACTGGTAAGTTTAGTACCCTAGGTTCAAGCAGTAATGACCAACCATGGTGAACACACATCCAACATATCGGTTTACTTGACGAGCCTGACTAGCTCGAGCGCACAACAAGTTGGGCGATATGAAGCGCACAAGCACTCCGTGTGGCCAACCACTATCGCCAATCGAAGTACGACTCGGGTTCGTCAGACACATCCCTTGTGGCGACATGAATCTCAGCCACCATCTCAAGTCTGGTACCGACTGTCTGGACTATAGACATAGTCCCACACTCAATCAATTCTCATCAATAGCATGTGGAGTAAAGCATGATAAACAAAGTAATACAAGCATGTCAACAGGCATGTCATAAGGCATGTTATAAAGCATGAAGTAAAGCATGTTGTAAAGCATGAAGTAAAGCATGTTGTAAAGCATGTTGTAGAGTACTATACAAATAGGGATACAATTACATACACATCACAAGTGAGTGGTTATAGTGAACCACCACATGGAGGGTATCCTACATGTCTCTAAGGTAGTCGGGAATTCCATATCAGCACCTCTCACTAACACTCAAGCATTTACACACACAAGCATTTACACAAACACTTAGAGTACGTTATTCCAACATACATGATGTATGTTAGCAGAATACGTATTAGGGCTATCCTTTCACCAAGCGGGTATTTTATCCATGTATACCATAATCATACAGCAAATAATCATGACAATTACATTTCCAAAATTTACACATATACAGTATTTCTAGAATACACAATTCCAACATACGTAGCATTTACAAGTGAACATGTATTACGGTGATTCCTTTCGCCAAACTAGTATTTTATCCATATATGGTATAATCATACATTAAATAAACATGTCAAACATTTCTCCAAAAAAAATACGTATACGGTATTGCTACGTATACCTAGAGTATGTGAAATTCCATATTCTACAACGTTAATCGAAACAGAAAACGGAAAGCATTTTGTACATGTGCAATTGCATGCAGATCATGAATCTATCATTATCTGACATTGAAAACATTGAAAACCGTAACCTATACACCTAAAGTCCTCACCTTTGTCCTTGGAATCTCAACGAATCAGCAAGGGTTGATGAGCTTCCGTATACGGGCGTTTTCTAGGCTAAAGAGTGAAATCGGTTAGCCTTTTCACAACCTATAGCCTATATACTTCAAATCAGACCTAGGGTTAGGGTTTCTCACCTTCAAACGGAGTGGATACCGCCGGGAAAGCGCCTGAAAAGAGGCGGTGTAGGCCGTGCGATAATCGAAAGCAGCAGGAGGAAGTTCTCCCACAAATCCCAAGCTCTTCTCTCCCTTTTCTCTCTCTCTCTAGGGTTTTATCCTAAATTCGTATGGCTGTGAGAGGGGCTGTTCTAAGCTCCTTTTATAGCCAAAAACCTCCCCAAAATAGACTCAGGTTCAAGGGTTACTGCTAATATAGGTATTTCGTCACTTTTCCAGCTCAAAAGAGAGGTTCTGGTGGCCCTCCTTGAGCCAAACGTCAGACTTAAGCTCACCACACATGGATCTATGTGGGATTACGTTTTCGACTCGATCGGATTCCCAGATCGCACGTGGCGGACCACTTTCAGTTCAACGGTCAGTGGGCCACGATCCGAAATTCCAAGTACATGTAAATGTTCCTGAAATTTTTCTTAATCCGAGGGTGTAATTTGGTCTGATTCTGACGGTCTGGTTGCGCAAGCGAATGGTGCCAGATCACTATTCCAGATATTTATTTTGTAAAGGGAATAGTGTTTTTCACACTCCCTCGCTCCGGATCCAAATGAATGGCCGTGGGACATCGGCTGGACCTGATTTTTGAGATGATTGTCAAGCCCAGTGAGGCGGTCCTAGTTCCTAGACCTAATACGAAGTTTCATTTCATTCCCGAGAGCAGCCGGGTAATGAGTTTGGCTCTAAACTTTAGGGTAACCTAGAGTCACTGATTTTGTAAGTTTTGGGTCTTGCACATCGTATTTAAAGCGATCCCAATGGATTTCATGGCTAATCGAGTTTTGCACTTAGTTAACTTTGTTAAATTTCTAAAGGATTTAATCCTAATTGATTTCTGGTCAAGATGGTACTCGAGTCAAAGTACGAAAATTTACGGGTCGTTACATTTTTCCTTTTTATTGCAATTGCACAACATTTCTTTACTAATATTGTGTTCATATACATTTTTCACAACGTGGATCCATCAAACTTTAGCACTTTGAATCTAGTAGAACTTGATATAGCCATCTGAAATGCAATTACAACACAAATAGTAACACTAATCTTGTACTAGAAGCCTTCTTAATCTTCTCTAATATCAATTGTTGTGGAAAAACACCTAGATATGATTGATGCAAGCGATGCAAAATCATAAAAGAAAAATATACGACCCAAAAGCCAAAAATCAAAGTAAAAATAAGAGACAAGAAGCGGGGAGATTTATGTAGTTTAGTAATATACTTACATCCATAGGGCAGCAACACAAAGCTTTCTTCTTTACTAAACTAAGAGAGAACAAAATAGAAAGGCTACTCCTTATATATACCATATAAGAAAGCAATATACTTACGTACCACTCTCCCATATTTCTTTTGTACAAGAACTCTCTCATTAAAGAATACTACATAATATACTTCTCTATATGTGCTCCTCCTTATATAAATTACATAAGAAAAAGCATGTGCCAAAACCTAGTGGAACTAAGCTTCACATGTACATATGTATGCACGTAAAAGAGAGATAGAGAGAGAAGAAGAAGAATATCTCTCTATGGGAGCCGCATAACAAGGTGAGAGAGAGATCTGTTAGATAAATGATGAGGCGATTTGTGTCTATTTTGATATCAACTAGGAATGCCCAAATAATCATGAATCCACTTCGGGATTTTGTTTTCTTTAGACCTAATCTCTTAACATTGACTACCAAGAAGCTAGCAATGATATGTAGATCTAGTGAGGAAGCAAAATATTATGTCGTTGCATGTATTATTGTCAATTGAGATCTAAATATTACAGACCATCGGCTCTAGTGTTTTATTAGAACAATATCAATGTTACATTTCTTATTTCTGATATGGTCTTTTATACTCGCACTACACACATGGATCTTGATTATCACTTCTTTTATGAGTAAGTTGCTCATGGTGTCTTATTAAGAAAAAACAAAAAAGTTAACTCATTTGGTGGTATCCAAACATATCTTAAATGAAGCTACTAAGTGATGGGATATAAATCAGCCCTTCTTATGTGTAACCCAGGAAGAGATATATCTTTGTGCCCGGGGTTGTGTGGGGCCATAGAGACGTCTGTGACAAATCCACTCCATCCGTCTGTTTTGAAAGACCACAATATGCCAAGATTCTGAAAATCAAGCAGATCCAAAACTCATGTAGGCCATACCACAGAAAACAGTGGGAATTGAATGCCTAGCAGTGACAGAAGTTTTGTATCAGCATAATATAAGTCCATACAGTTTATCTGAGTGGTAATAATTCTATGAATGGTTTGGATGGTATATAAACATCATGATAAGCTCCATAAAGGTTACAACGGTGGATGTTGTTGTTCCCATTGTTTTGTTGGTGACTTAGACTTTTTTAATTCCTATCCTATTATAGTCTTTCAAAACAGATGGACGGAATGGATTTATCACTGACATCTCTATGGACCCTACACAGCCCCAAGCACAGGTCACAAGCGGCCCGCTCTCCTGATGGTGGAGGTCATAGGTGATCATCATGCTCATGTGCAGAGGCGTAGATGTTTTTTTTTTTTGAATTGAATTGATTGTTGAGATGTGGAGCCACATCTGGGGGTCGCACGATCGGTCTTGGCCCCTGCTCAACCATTTGTGGGGTCCGCTCGACTAGTCGTGAGCAGTCGTGGACTGAATCGACTCAAAGTCTAGCGAGCATCAATTTTTGGGGTCCGAAGTGCTCGACAGGTCGTGGGTCGTGCTCGACCGGTCGAGCAGCCTGCACGACCAGTCGAGGTTACGTAGATTCGTTTCCGAATTTGATGCAAACTGCGGATTTTTTAGTCGGCTTTCGCAAGGGTGCGAAAGGAAAGTTGCCTAAACTATAAATAGGTGTCCCTAGGACTTTTCTAGGGTATGGGAAATAATTCTAAGGTGTGGACAAAGGGTTTTCTATGTACTTTTAAGGGAGAGGTTAGTATATTGTCTTATAATCTTCATTTTTCTTCATAGTGGAAGTTTGCATCCGTGGTTTTTTACCCTTGTTGGGGTTTTTCCATGTATATCTTGTCTTGTGGTTTGTTTACATTGCTTTGATTATTTTCTAGTCTATATTTCTTCTTGTTTATCGTTTGTAGGTGAGACCTGAGATTATATCTCAGTTCACTGCGTTGTTGGCGTGCTGCGCAACAATTGGTATCAAAGCTATTAGTTTTTAGTTCTATTGGGAGCGATGACGGAAGAAGGGAAGACTATAATTGAGAAGTTTAATGGTTCAAACTTTGTCTTCTGGAAGATGCAGATGAAAGATTATTTGTATCAGAAGGATCTCTATATTCCTCTAGGAGGAAAAGAGAATAAATCAGAGAAGATGACAGATGATGAATGGTTTTTATTGGATCGGAAGGCTTTAGGAACGATCCGACTCTCTTTATCTAAGAGTGTCACCTTCAATATATCCAAGATGAAAACCACAAAAGAATTAATAGAAGCCCTAGCCACCATGTATGAAAAACCCTCAGCGTCCAACAAGGTTCATCTTATGAAACAGTTATTCAACATGAAGATGTCAGATGGTGAGAGCGTGGTTGAACATCTAAACGAGTTCAATATAGTCACGAGCCAGTTGGAATCCGTTGGCATTAGTTTTGAGGATGAGGTCAGGGCGTTATTGATCTTGTCCAATTTATCAAACAGTTGGGATGGTTTGGTGATTGCTGTGAGCAATTCTTCAGGGTCGACAAAGCTAAAATTTGATGATGTGGTAGGTCTAATTCTTAGTGAAGAATCTAGAAGAAAGGCATCAGGAGTTTCAGGGGATTCAGGGAATGCTCTAAACGTTGAAGGAAGAGGAAGATCGCTGAACAAAGGAAGCAATAAACACGGGCGTTCTAAGTCGAGGAAGAAGTCTAAGGGACCGAAAGACGAATACAAGTGTTGGCATTGCAGCAAAAAGGGGCACATGAAACGTGATTGCAAGGCGCTCAAGAAATGAGAAGGAAGCTCCCAAGGTGGGAAGGATTCAGTGAATCTATCTGAGGAGAGTGACACAGAGGCGTTGATCTTGTCTCTTGATGCGAGGAATGAGTTTTGGGTTATAGACTTGGGTGCTTCGTTTCATGCCACTTCATACGAGGAAGTTCTGCATGATTATGTATCAGGTGACTTTAGGAGAGTCTACCTAGGTGACGATGAGCCGTGCAGTATTGTTGGAAAGGAAGACGTTCATATAAATCAGAAAGATGGAACGGTTTTGCAATTGAAGGATGTTAGACATGTACCGAATTTGAAACGTAACTTGATCTCAGTGGGGCAGTTGGCCGATACCGGTTATATGACGACCTTCACTAGTGATTCCTGGAAGATCACAAAAGGTGCCTTGGTGATATCTCGAGGCAAGAAGGAGGGTACTTTGTACGTGACTTCAGGATCGTATTTTCACTCGTAGTCGCATCAACTGGAGTGAATGGGCAATTATGACATCAGAGGTTGGGACATATGAGTGAGAAATGGATGAAAGTGTTATTGTCAAAAGGGAAGCTACCAGGGCTGAAGTCTATTGACTTGGAATTCTGCGAGGACTACGTGTATGGCAAGCAGAAGTGGGTAAGCTTCAAGAAGACGGGACGCACTCCAAAGAAGCATCTGTTGGAGCTTGTATACATTGATGTGTGGGGATCGGCACAGGTATTATCTCTTAGTGGCTCACGTTATTTTGTTTCCTTTATTGATGATGCTAGTAGAAAACTGTGGGTTTATTTCTTAAAACATAAATCTGATGTATTTGATGTATTTAAGAAGTGGAAAGTAATGGTAGAAAATGAGACAGGTAAAACAGTAAAATGTCTCAGATCTGATAATGGGGGAGAGTACTGTGATAAGATATTTGAGGAGTATTGTGCAGCAAATGGAATCAAACATCAAAAAACGATTCCAGGGACACCGCAGAAGAATGGTGTGGTTGAGCCCATTAACAGGACCATCCTTGAGCGCGCCAGGAGCATTAGGTTACATGCAGGGTTGCCCAGGACCTTTTGGGCAGATGCTGTGAATACTGCCGCATATCTCATCAATAGAAGTCCCTCAACACCATTGGATGGTGGGCTACTAGAAGAAAAGTGGACTGGTAAAGAAGTAAACTTTGCACATCTCAGAGTGTTTGGTTGCACTTCATACGTTCACATTAATGCAGAGCACAGAAATAAGCTGGATGCGAAGTTCAGGAGGTGAACGTTTATAGGCCATGGGCAGCATGATTTTGGCTACAGGTTTTGGGATGTAGAAAACAGAAAAATCATCAGAAGCAAGGATGTAGTCTTCAATGAAAAAGTGATGCATAAGGACAATGTGCAGGAAAATAAGGCCGAAGAGAAAGAATTCGTAGAGATGGAAGAGTTACCGTACACGAGTGTTACACCGCCACAGGATGATCATGCACGGGAGCATTATGAGGCAGAGCCGCATACACTGGTTGTGAGGAAGTCTACTCGAGAGAGGGGACCCACGGTCCGATACTCACCCTCTTTACATTATCTACTGCTGACAGATAATGGTGAGCCAGAGTATTTTGAAGAGGCGTTATAGTCAAATACACGGGTTAAGTGGGAGCAGGCCATGGATGAGGAGATGAACTCTCTTGAGTCTAATCATACATGGGAACTAGTCACTCTACCTAAGGATAAGAAAGCTCTTCATAAGAAGTGGGTTTACAGACTGAAGGAGCACGATGGTTCAAAACGGTACAAGGTCATATTGGTTGTGAAAGGTTTTCAACAAAAGGCAGGTATCGATTTCACTGAAATATTTTCACCTATGGTGAAAATGTCTACGATTCGCATGGTCTTGAGTATAGTGGCTACAGAGGACTTACATCTAGAGCAGCTAGATGTTAAGACAGTCTTTCTTCATGGGGACCTTGAAGAAGAGATATATATGCATTAGCCGATAGGATACGTGGCACCAGGAAAGGAGAACAAGGTGTGCAGACTGAAGAAAAGTCTATATAGCTTGAAGCAGGCCCTGAGGCAGTAGTACAAGAAGTTCGACAATTTCATGTCGAGAAACGGTTTTAGGAGATGTCATGCAGACCACTGTTGTTACTTGAAGAAAGTTTGATTCGTCATACATCATCCTTCTTTTGTACGTTGATGATATGCTTGTGGCCGGTTCAAGCATGAAGGACATCTTAGATCTCAAAAGACAACTGTCTAGAGAATTTGCCATGAAGGATTTAGGAGCTGCAAAACAAATCCTAGGCATGAGGATAAAGCATGACAGGGAAAACAAGAAATTGGTTTTGTCACAGGCAGAGTACATAGCCAAGGTACTTGATCGATTCAATATGGGAGGTGCTAAGCCGGTTAGTACTCCATTAGCCAACCACTTCAAGCTATCTAAGGAGCAAGGTGCAAAGACGCAGGAAGAACGGGACTACATGACTAAAGTCTCATACGCGTCAGCTATAGAGAGCCTCATGTATGCTATGGTGAGCACGAGACCAAACATTGCTCAAGCAGTGGGAGTTGTTAGCAGGTTCATGAACAACCCTGGGAAGGAACAATGGAAAGCTGTGAAGTGGATCCTTAGATACCTGGTACGTACTAAGGATGTAGGGCTGTGTTATGGTGGATCGGAAATCAAGTTACAAGGCTACGTGGATTCAGATCTGGCAGGAGATATCGACAGCAGAAGAAGCACTACAGGTTATGTTTTTTCTCGGGGTAGTGCTGCAGTCAGTTGGGTCTGTCAGTTACAGAAGATAGTATCTATCAGTACGACAGAAGCAGAATATGTTGCGGTTATATAAGCGTGCAAGGAGATGGTGTGGATGCAAGGTTTCATGGAAGAGTTGGGCAAGAAGCAAGCATATTGCAAGCTGTACAGTGATAGTCAGAGTGCAATACACTTGGCCTCTTGTTGTTGGACAAAGTTGGTCTTGGCGCTCTGCGCCAAACTTAGTTCCCCCTGGTTCCCCCTTGTTTCTCTTTTCAGCTCATATGATAGGGGAGCCTTCACCTTTTTGTTCTTAGGCCCCCCCCCCCCCCCCCCCCCCCCCCCCCCCCCCCCCCCCGAATCTGTATAGCTGGTTCCGGGTGCTTAATCAATGAAATTCTCCTTTATAAATAAATAAATAAAAAATCAACCTTTCATTCAAGAACCAACCATATTGTCATCAGATATCACTTCATACGTTCGTTACTGGAAGATGGATCGATTGCACCAGAGAAGATTCATACAAGTGAGAATCTTGCGGATATGCTGACCAAGGCGGTCACACGGGAGAAGCTGAAGCTTTGTTTAGCTTTGATTGGTCTTCAGGCTTGAAGACGGGGAAGCGATGCACTCCGGATGAAGAAAACAAAGGTTTATGGCAATTTGTCTCCAAGTGGGAGATGGTTGAGATGTAGAGCCACATCTGGTGGTCGCACGACCGGTCGTGGCCCCTGCTCGACCAGACGTGAGCAGTCGTGGACTGGCTCGACTCAAAGTCCAGCGAGCATTAATTTTTGGGGTCCGAGGTGCTCGACCGGTCATGGGCCATGCTCGACCGGTTGTGGGGTCCTCTCGACCGGTCGTGCAGCTTGCACGACCAGTCGAAGTTACGCAGATTCGTTTCCGGATTTAATGCGGACTACAGATTTTTGAGTCGGCTTTCGCAAGGGTGCGAAAGGGAAGTTGCTTAAACTATAAATAGGTGTCCTTAGAGCTTTTCTAGGGTATGGGAAATAATTCTAAGGTGTGGGCAAAGGATTTTCTATGTACTTTCAAGGGAGAGGTTAGTATATTGTCTTGTAATCTTCGTTTTTCTTCATAGTGGAAGTTTGCATCCGTGGTTTTTTACTCTTGTTGGTGTTTTTTCCACGTATATCTTGTCTTGTGGTTTGTTTGCATTGCTTTGATTATTTTCTAGTATATATTTCTTCTTGTTTATCGTTTGTGGGTGAGACCTTGGATCTCGGTTCACTGTGTTGTTGGCGTGCTCCGCAACATTGATATGGGTACAGTAGATTGCAACTCCATCTGAACGTGATGCATGAATCCAAACATGCCCAAGTTAATATCCGCCAAGTGTAAGATATCTGAGTGCCCGCATATCAGCCGTCACACTCCGCCAGAGTATCAAATTACTCAAAGAAGTAAAAATCCCGTCTTCTCCAGTCTCCTGTCTCAAAGAGAGAGAGAACGAGAGAGGCAAAGAAGGAAAATGTCGATATCTGCGAACGATTTCTTCCAAGGTATTCCTTAAACTACGCACCCCTTAATAACCGTCCGTCGTCATTTTCTCTTCTTAATCTACGCACCTCTTGAAATCTTCTTTCTCCTTCTCTGCAGAAAACGACGGGAGCGACTCCGACACCGCCGATGACGGTGACTACCGCCCGATCTCTGCGCTCTCCGACGAAGAAGACGATCCCGATGATGAAACCCCCATCCGCATCAACGGCTCAGATCTCATCGCCCATCCCGGTGAGTTCGATTCCATCTCCTTCCCAAACCCATCTCTTCTCAATTCCTCCAATGGGTCCCACCCGGCCGAGAACGGAATTTCAAACCTAAATCTGAATGACGACGATGAAGAAGAAGAGGAAGAAGAGAGAATGAGAAGAGCGTCGGAATCGGCTATCTCTCGGGCATTTAGAGAGGACGAGAGCCGTCGGAACGCCCCACTGACGCCGGAGAACTCGTCGCGGATCATCAATGCGATGCGGGGGGTCTCGTTCCATGGGTTCCCACCAGATTGGGCGGGCAATGTGCCCGAAGATCAGTGGCTGGATCAGCTGCAGGGATTGAGAGAACCCACCACATCGCAGAATTAAAAAAGAAAAAATAAATAAAAAGCTTGAAATGACTGTAATTTGTGCAGATTTCAGTGTGAATTAGCTATAATGTAAGGGAGCTTTATCAAATCTGCCAGTGTTATATGTGATGTGTGTGTATGTTGATCCGACGTCTGAATTGCAGGCTCCATTTTTGGTGGAGCATAGCCTGAAAATTACACTGATCAGACGATCCTAACCATTGAATTAGTGACCATCAAATGCTTGGTTTAAAGAAATGGTCAGAGCTTCAATGCAACGAGTGAAAGCGCTGATGATTAAGATCTCTGATTGAGTGTGATTTGGAATCTTGCTCCTGCTGTGGGACCCACAATTTGGTAGTGATGGATCTCCATGCTTAAGAGTATTGCAGATGCATTGCCGATGCCCTTTTAAGAATAACAAACTCGCAGCATAGTCTAACCCTTGTAGCTCTATTATGTTTTGCTTTCAGCTGTCTGTGTTGGGACTTGGGATTATGTTTTTTAGGCTGAGATGAGACTTTTTAATCTGTTTTCCTTGTTTTGGAGGGGTTATATATGAAAACCTTGTTAGAGGGAATTATTTCATGCATGAAAATCTGTACTAGGTAGACTTGCATTGGTTGATTTTGCTCTCTACTATGAGTAGACAGGGTGGGTTTTTTTTTTATTGAGGTCGAAGTGGGATTTTGGATTTTGATGCCCTATGTTTTAACTGAGGATATGATCCTTGATAGAGTGGAGTGGTAGATTGGGATT
Organism: Magnolia officinalis; assembly: GCA_021015155.1. Lineage (NCBI taxonomy): Eukaryota > Viridiplantae > Streptophyta > Magnoliopsida > Magnoliales > Magnoliaceae > Magnolia > Magnolia officinalis. The sequence goes on from JAJHSJ010000008.1 coordinate 60,515,192, forward strand.
TGTGCAGCCGACCCCAATTGGTTGGGATAAGGTTTAGATGATTCTGGAATTATCTTTGTGATGATGAAAATTGTCTCTTTAGTTTGAAGCGTGTGAATTAAGATCTCGTTCGAGTGATTTATCTTTTTCTGTACATGGAAGTCTTAAGATTGGTCGGCAAATTGCATTGGCTGATTTCAGTTTCCCTCCTTTACATTTGGGATTAATTAATTGATGTTGAAATCTGGGTTTCAATTGAATTACGGGTTCTTGAATTCTGTTGTGTCATGGTCCTTGAATTTTATTGTGATGATGGAGACTTTGCTTTATTTTTGAATGGTATGAATGAAAATTCTGTGTGAGGAATTTTTTTTCTATGCAAGCATGTCTGCAGATAGAATTGGCGGTGGTTGATTTTCAATGGACTTTGATTTAATAATTGGCAATGGACTGATTTCTATAAATTATGATAATTGGCGATGGACTGGTTGCTGTAACTTAGAGGTATTATACAATGTTTGGGCCACATATCTGTATGTTATTGTGTTTTGTCAGCAAAAATAAAAAATAAAAATAAATAGTTATTCGTTTTATGGTGTATATCTTTTTCAAGGGAGTTTCTTCCAAAATGCAAGAATGTAGACATGCGTTGCAAATTCCATTGGTTGAAGAGGTTTTAAATAGTTATTTTTTAGCAGGACAAAAGAGTTAGGAAATCACCATAGGAAACAAAATGTTTTGCTCCTTTTTTTTCTGAAATGAAAGAATGAAGCTTGGTTACTCGTCTCCAGCAATCAAACTCAACCCAGAAGCAAAAGCCCCTATAACTTGCTTCCCTTTGTTTTTACCCTTCTTAGAATGCATTCTAAATCTTGTGATAGAAAATTAAGCGTCTTTCTATTGTAATTCTCTTTGATGAGCAACTATCCCTTGTTTTTAATGATAAGCTTTTTGCACAACTAGTTGATTTTAATCAACCTATTTAATAGGCTATTATATAGCACCTGTCCAAAGCCTGAATAAAGGAGGGTTGCATCAAGTTGGCAGGGGATGTAATTCTTTTGCCATAACTTTTATCATGGATCCTGACAATATGACATTCGAAACTCATGCCAGCGGATTCCCCGTAAGCGACAAGCTTGTCCCTCGACAAAGTAGAATGGCAGAACAGGATTCGTGTAGCCAACCCAAATTAGTTGGGTTACGGCTTAGATGATGATGATGATGATGATGGTGATTTTATTTTATTTTTTGCATGGTTTTATGTAGAATTGCATGGATCAGCAGAGTATTATTCTCTTTTTTCATTCAAAAAAAAAAAAGGAATAGTTGGAGTAGAAGAGAGGAATAGTTTGCAAACATTGGCAATACGCTTCTTTGTCCGAAATCAAGAAATAAGGTCTGGTTGCTATTGTGCGTGGCAGTCCAAATTCAAGAGAAGAATATCAATGGCTTGAATAGCAGAAGGTTTGAGGAGGGTGGTTGGTCAATATTCTTACAGTTAAGACTTGTAGGCTAATTCTGCTCCAAATCAACCATCAAAATCATACACACAAGTTTATATGGTTTTCATGGACGCTGAAGTAACTTTAGAAGTTGAAACTTTTGAAATGGTGATCCTTAGGTGTTATGGTTCTCTAATTGGTCTTCTTCATTATACTATTCAGCTCATCCTTGTCATCTCTACCATGGCCTATGCAGATACTTGTATATGTTTAGGGTATCATTTTGGATGTGATTTAACTGAATTTTATTGTATTCCCTTTTTAGAAAAGATAATCCTAACCATTTTCTTATAATCCAATGACAACATATACAAAGAATGGTTTTCTTTTTTTGAGAGATGACAACACTTTATTAGAAAGCTCACCAAAGGCGAGAAAAGAATACAAAGGGAAAAGGCAAAAGAGGCTCAAAAAGAAGAAGAGAAATTAGCAGCCAAAGCAGCATCTACATCTGCCCATTTCAAAATTGCCGACTTTATCTTCCTAATAACATCCTCTACACCCCGGTTCTCATTTTGAAAGCACTGCCCATTGCAAGCTCCCCAAATAGACCAAAAGACTTCCATGATCATAAGCCTCCACTTAGCTTTCTTTGATTTTCCTGCTCCGCCACCATGCCATGCCCTAGGGAGACTGTCCACAGAATTCAGCATAACCCAGGCTTTCTCAAGCACCCCCAAAACGAACACCCATACCTTGTGAACAAAGGAGCAGTGCACAAACCTTGTAATGTGAATAGTTCCATTGCATTCAGCATTGCTAGAAAGAAAGAAAAAATTACCTTTTTTAAGATAATTAAATAATATAAATAGACTCTGAAATTGGTTGCCCACATCCAAGTTATCCCAAAACGGTTATGTAACGACCGTTACGTAACAGTGACAGTGGTAGCCATTACAGAAAAATTGAGCCGTAATGGTTTGTAACCGCCCATAATGGGGCTGAAATAGTTTTTTATTTTTATTTTTTCAAGCCGTTACGGCTCTGTATTATAACGGTAACGGCGGTGACCTCCAGCCAGCATTGCCGTTATGGAATACCTTGCCCACATATGTATCAGTAGCTGCATTTGGTATTAAATCTTTTGCTAACCGAATAACATTATAGAAGTTTATATATGTTCTTTCATTGGATGCTGAAGTAACCTATGGAAGCGGAAATTTTCAAACAGTATTGGAGTTTAAGCTTGGTTTTTCCCTTATTCTAATCTGATTGATGTTTGCCGAAATGGAAACTAACCGAACTTAAGTTAACTAAACACCTATAAAACATATTACATTTTTTACAATACCTAAAAATGGACCCTTATGATTTTTCTTAAAAAATGATGGAATTTCACTCCAATACCCACTAAGGGTTCTCTAAATTCCTGCTAGGGTCATTGGAATAAAGTGAAAGGTGTGGGCCTCACATCATGGTAGGTCTAAATCAATGATAGCACCATTTATAGCAAGGTCAACATGGACCATCCATTCCCTTGGCATTGATTGGAAGGCTAGAGTCACTCGTCCGAAGTGATTTTTTTGAGAGCAATAGGCAATCAAAAGTGAGTCTCAAATAGTGGATGTCTAAATTAATGATTGGATCACTTCTAGTATGATCAATATAGATTGTTCATTTCCATAGGCATTGATTGGAGGTTAGTTTCATCTAACTAAAGGACCCACAGGATGGATGGATGGATAGTTCATATCTATGATAGGTACTTTTTTAGTACAATTAATATGGACCATTAATTTCCATGGGCATGGATTGGAGGTAAGGATCATTTAACCAAAGTGTTTCGTGCAAGACCTGCATGATGGATGATCTAGATCAATGATTAGACAAATTAAATTATGATCTATAGACATGGACCATCCATTTCCCTAGGCATTGATTGGAGGTAAGGATCACTGAATGGAAGTGATTATTGAGAATAATGGACAATCAAAGGTGGGACCCAAGAACACGAGATTGTGTGGTAACTCACCACCCTATGTCTAATATCGAGTCACACCGTCGGAGTGAATTTTGGAAATATATGATGGTGGCCTGGCCCCACCGTAAGCCTAAGCCATTTAAGCTACTTAAAATTACATAGATAAGCCATTCAAGTCACTTAAGATGATTACATGCATAGGCATTTACTTGGGAATGGTATTCTGGCTGTGGGCCCAACAGAAGGTTTTTCTTAAACATGAGGTTTTTTACTTGGGAGAGTTATGCTGGCAGTGGGCCTTAACATGAGGGTTTTTTTTTTTTTTTGGAAATCTACTTCGACCATCAGGTGTGTGATCCAATATTAGACATAGGGTTCAAAAATCAGCCCCATCTGATGATTTAGGTGGACCACGTGATTGAAATAAGTGTACAGGGTGACACCCACTTTCCAAACTGTTTCCTTTGGTGTAGCCCACTCGAATAACGGATGGGCCTGATTTTTGGGACTAATGCCTAATTTTTTGTGTGGCATCTAATGATTCACTTGGATTTTATATAATTATCATAGTGGGCCCTATAATTAAAAAAAAAAAAAAAAATCAATGGTGCAAATTTTCTTTAGTGTGGCCTACCTGAATCATGGGTCGGCCTAATTTTTTGAGCCCTAGCCTCAATATGGGATGTGACATTTATTGATGGGAGTGAATTTCATCATGCACAGCATAATAGGGTGCAAATGTTTGTTGTGGGCCCACCATGATGTATTGATGACATGAGTTTTTAGCATTTGGCCTTGAGCCCAAAAATCAGGGGAATCAATAACTCAAGTGGGCCACACAAGTAGGAATACCCTTGATTCTCACTGGGCTCCACCTAAGTCTTAGAGTGACCTGATTTTTTGAGGTGCCATCATCTAGGGAAAATGTTTCATGTCAATGGAATGGATGACATATACATAACATGGTGGGTCCTCTATCAGAATCAAGGGTAGGCGTCTATTCTCGAGTATTTTTGCCATCTGAGTCATGGATTCATCTGATTTTTTATTAGTTATTTTTTAACCTGGCCGAACGTGGGCTTATCTAATGGTAAGAGTAGATTTCATCAACACCGGATGGACCCCACAACAAATCATTTCCACCACAATTAGAGCGGGGCATGAGATGACTCCACTCGTCAAACACGTTCAGACCTGACTCAACCCGGACCAAGTGGGTGACTCGATGTGAACTCAAATCAAGTCAAGTTCGGGTCACCCAGTAACTCGATCGGCTCAACCCGAAATCCAACTCAGTACTAACTCTACTCGATCCAAAACTTGGCTCGTGTGTGTATATATATATATATATATATATATATATATATATATATATATATATATATATATATATTTTAAACCAACTTCAGAATTGACGTTTCAGATCTAAGATGCTGTATAACTTATAGAGAGGCTGCAAGAGGCTGCAATCCCGGAGGTGCACCTAGGTTTTGAGTTGTGATTTCAGCCCGTGGATACCCATTGGCCATTGTGTCCAACTCGACTCGACTGAGTACCTGTGACTAGGTCAGATTTGACCTGGATTAGTCTAACCTAGAACCGGACTCGGATCAGATCAGGCATACCCAACTTCGTACCGAGCTGGGTTGAGTTTGGATCAGGTCTATTTCAAAACCAGATGAGTCAGGTCAGCCCTAACTCCGTCCAACTCCACTGGATGCCCAGCTCTAGAATCCACATCACGGAGAAAACGTTTGCCCTGGATAAATTATTATTTTTTCTTTCACACGCGCACACACACTGTATTCGAACCCTTGACCTGGTGTTGCGTGTGAGCTCCTGTTAGTTGTACTGGATAATTCACAAGCGTGTGCGATAAAGCTCATGTACACGCCACGTGCCAGCATGGCACTTGGGTGCGAGATCTAATCCATCCATCAGGTTGATCAGGCCTTGTAGATGCGTTTCCTATACTCTCAGCATGTGGGCTCCACTAATGGAACCAGGTGAGTGGATTAGAAAACTTCAACCAAGTTTTATCAGAGCCGTACATTTGTTTTGCTAACTGAATCCCACCTGACCATTGGATTAGGGCATCTATACAGTGCTGCTCTCTGATGGGTGGGTTAGATCCCGGACCAATCCTGCCATGCTGGCACGTGTAAGGTGTACATAAGCTTTCTTGCACACACGTGTGGGCCCAGCAAACATTTTGCTGTAATGTCGTGTCTGACGATCACTCGCACGTGCTGGCCCCACAAAAATGATAAGGAGCTATCAGGAACCGGATTGCGTACTGAGTAACTCACTACCCTTAGCGTACTGAGTAAACTTTATGGGATCCACCGTTATTTATTTATTTTATCCACTCCGTTCATCCATATTAACAGATAATTTTAGAGGTTGAGCCCAAAATGGAACCATATCCAAAGCTCAAGTGGACCACACCACTGGGAACAGTGTGATTGAACCGCTACCATTGAAAAATTCTTGGAGGCCACGGAAGTTTTCTATCAAGCTGATGTTTGTGTTTTCTCTTCATCCATGTCTTTTTTATCTTATAAATAGGTTGGATGACAAATAACATTACTGTGGGCCCTAGGAAGGTTTCAACGGTGGAAATCATTATTCCACACTGTTTCCTGTGGCATGGTCCACTTGAGCTTTGGATTTACTTCAATTTTGGGATCAACCCCTAAAATTAGTAGGAAAAATGGATGGACGGTGTGGATAAACCACATACATTTACAATGGGCCCAACTGAGTTTACTCAGTACAATAAAAGCCTACTGAGTAACTCAGTAGGCAATCCGATTTTGAGCTATCATCCTGGGGACACTCTCTTGAACGCAAGTGTATACCATTTTTTATTCCAACGGTCCACGTTCAGCTCTACATATCTACGGTCCTCACCATCTTCTCAACTTAAGTTTCTTACCATGGCCCTTTCATAGTATATCCCAGGTTTGGACGGTTCCCATGATTCATATTAAACTTTACATGTGGGTCCCAGTGAGGAGACGGAAGCTCTTGATGTTACAATTATGCCGTTTCGCAATAATATAAAATTAATATGACCTTCACTCGATGCATTCAACGAAAATAAAAGAATTGTATAAATTAGATGGCATACTTTGCACCGTTGAATTAGACAATGAAGAGGTTTGAGGTGATGAGCCATTGCTTGCATACTTTCATCGGTCTAGATTTTCTTTACACGACACATATAATCTTGTGCAACAACTAAGATTAATTATCTTTGATCTTCTTTCTTCAATTCATTGTAATGCATGAATGGAGATGGAAGAACAACTTTAATGTTGAGTTACAGAGAGGAACCAAGGAGTTTAAAATTTATAAATGAATTGGTTACAACCCAACAAAAGAACCAATTAATTACATGACTCTCCGCATTTTCCAATTAATTAAAATATTCAAAGGTATTACGGAATTCCAATAGTTTTTAGACCAAAAAAAGTGAATATTTTGAAATTAGAAAAATCATATCTTTAGAATGTGAAAATACATTTTCGGAATATGAAGAGAAATCCATCGAAATACAAAAAGGCATCCTCGGATTATGAAGAGTTCTTGTATGTGAAAGTCATTCTTTGGAATATGAAAGGAAGCATTCCAAGGAATATGAAGAGAAATCTTCGAAATGTGAAAAGACAGAATGTAAAAAGTCATCTATGGACAACCAAAAGTCATATGAGTCATTATATAAACCAAAACAGATTTCTCTTAGATTCAAACATTAAAAGAAGATACTTCCTTTAGTGTTACAATAGAAAGCAATTTATCCATTAAACTTTTCTAATTAAGCATTATACTTTAATTAAATAAAATTATTAATGTGAATCATGGCGGTCATACATCATTTAGCGACCTACCCCCTTTCACGTGTTACAATACTAGTAACTCCATCTAACTCGATGCTTAATGAAGACTAACAGGCTAAATGCAAAGCATGTTAAGCATAATGGTCCAACAATTATATCTTACTTACATTTATCATAAATGTGTATACATAAGGATAAGGAAGAATGCATAATGAAAATGTGATAACATATGATGTCTATTGCATCAAGTTAATGACCAAAGTACATCGTATCCTAATTAGGCCCATTTAGTTATATAGCTTTTATAGGTATCTGGTAGTAAGCTTTTGGTCATTGGATCTGAAATCATTTGGTTTGTCCTTATATGTTCAATAGACATTAGACGAATCTGAACATTTTCTTTAATAAAATTATATCTAACTCCAATATGCTTTTGCTCAAATAAAATGCTTGTTATTTTTTTGAGTAACATATTGTTGATCAGATTATCTATATGTGATCATATAGTCTTTGGTTCATTATAGGTAGCGCATGACTTTCTTTATAGTTTTCTAGTGATCCAATCCAGGATTACTTTGATATTTGCCCAACATTCCAATAGCAAAGCTGATATCGAGCCAAATCTGTGCATACATTAGGCTCCCCACCACTGAAGCATAATGTTTATCTTTCATTTATTCTCTCTCTACATCAATCTTTAGGCATTAATCCTAACTAAATGACTCCTTTAACAATAGGTGCATCACTAGTCCTACAGTTCTCCATGTTGTATCTTTCAAGAATCCTATCAATGTAGGCTCTTTGAGATAGTCTAAGCGGTTGTCGCGATTTATTTCGATATATCTCAATGTTGATCATGAAAGTGGTTGCACACATATCTTTCATTTCAAAATTCTCAAAGAAAAAATCTTTAGTTTCACGCAGTGTGCCTAAATCATTACTAGCAAGAAAAATATTATCTACATATAGGACCAAAAAGATAAACTTCAACTAATATTCAGATATATATACATCGATTTGCAGTGTTTCCTTGAAATCCAAATGCAACAATTATGTGGTTAAACTTGAGATATCAGCGTCTGGACATATTTCTTTAATTTGAATACTAGTTGTTTATTACCTTGTTCAATAAAGCCCTCTGGTTGGTTCATGTATACTTCCTCATCTAAGTTCTCATTTAAGAATATTGTTTTCACACCCATCTGATGTAGCTCGAGATCATAATGAGCTACCAATGCCAAAATTGATCTTGAGTGAATCTTTTTTAGATACAGGAGAGGTAATCGATACCTTCTCTCCGAGTGAATCCATTGCCAACTAATCTGGCTTTATATTGTTCAACATTATTCTTTAAGTCGTACTTGGTTTTATATACATATTTACAACCAATCGTCTTAAAACCCGTAGTTAATTGAATGATACCACAGAATTCATTGTCATTCATGGATTTCAACTCATCTTTCATTGCATCAAAATTCTTATTATTCATGGCCTGTGAAAATGATAATGAATCATTCGTGACTCTTTATCAAACTCTGATTCCTGGAAATAAACAATGTAATCATCCAAAATCACAGATTTCCTCAATCTATGAGATCTTCTCTATACTTCCAGTTAAGGCATTTTATCTGCCAGTTCTATGGTAGTATTTTCTTTATAGAGTCCATTTTCGAGCTGTTGTTCCTCATTGTTATGGACAATGTCCTGCGGAATAACAATATTATCATAAGGTATGGGTAATGGGATTGATATCGATTTTTCTTTTAATATCACATTGCGTGGTTTATCACTCCCACTATCGTTACCATTTTTCAAGAATCTAGTTGTTTGAATCTCGACAATCCCGGTGTTGTGGTTCGATCAATAAAACGTACAACCCTTTGATCTCTTATAATATTCGATGAAAAAACATTTCAAGGTTTTGTGATGAAGTTTATTTTCTTGTGGATTGTATAATTTACCCTTTGTAGGACAATACCAGATGTATAGGTGTCTCAAACTGTGTTTTCTTCCTGTCCATAACTCGAAAGGAGTTTTACGAACAACCTTACTAGGAACCCAGTTTAAGATATGCATTGTTGTCTTCAGGACTTCAGTCTGCATTGATTCGAGCAATAAGGAATTACTAACCATAATACGCACTATATCTATAAGTGTCCGATTACGCCTCTCAGCAACACCATTTTGTTGAGGTGTACTCGGTATTGCATATTGAGGAACTATTTCTTTTGATTTTTTAAAAAAAAAAAAAACTGACAAATGAACATTCACTTTGGCACAAGTCAATATGTCTACCATGATATTCACCACATTTATCTAACCTTACAACTTTAATGTTCTTGTCTAGTTGATTTGTCACTTAGGCCCAAAACTCTACGAAATCGTTCATAGCCTCTGACTTTTTCTTTAGTAAATAGACATAATTGTATCGTGAGTAGTCATCGTAAAGGTGATAAAGTACTTTTCTCCAATAATACAAGATAAAAATTATCCACAAATATACGTATGTATCAATTCTAGGAGTTCTTTATTGTGTGTGGCACATTTCTTGTTAATTTCTTCTTGCTTTCTTTTTATACAATCTATACAGATACGAAAGTACGTAAAGTCAAGAGTAGATAGCGCCCCTTCCCTCACTAACTTCATAATTCTGTTTTTAAATATGCGACATAATCGTTAATGCCACAACTAGAGCTGGGCATTTCTGGTCTGATCCGGTGGATCTGACCCGATCCTACCCGATCTGACCCAACCCGATCCGAACCGAAGGCTTGGATCGATGCGGTTCAATTTGTATTAGTCAGATCCGACCGTCCATCGGATCGAGGTCGGATCATAGTGAATTCGGACCGATCCGAACCGAAATCCAAACCGAATGGATCTGATCCGAACCGATCCGATTCGATCCGGAGTGATTCAATGGTGGAAATCAATACTTCTACTTTTTCTTATGGTATGGTCCACTTGAGCTTTGGATATGCATCAATTTTGGGTTCAACCACTAAAATGATTTGAAAAAATGAATGGACGGCGTGGATAAACCACATGCATTCACGGTGGGCCCCAACATAGTTTCCTAAGAGACGTGTTGTGCACGTCAACCACTTGCGTGCACAACACGTCAGTGACAGGCAGGCTGAGTAGCGAGACTAGCTACTGAAGTTACGTCAACAAGTTCCGTGGGCCCCACCATGATGTATGTTTTGTATCCACACCTTCCATTCATTTGGAGAGATCATTTTGAGGCAATATCCAAAGAACGAGTTAAATCCAAAGCTCCAGTGGACCCTAGCACAGAAAACAGTGGGACAGTGAAGCCCACCATTGAAAATTTCTAAGGGCCACGAAAGTTTTAGATCAAGCTGATATTTGTGTTTTCCTTATTTCATGTTTTTTTTTAAAACTTTTTAATAGGTTGGATTTCAAATAAACATTATGATGGACCTTAGGATAATTTCAACGATGGAAATTACTCTCCCCACTGTTTTCTTTAGTGTGGTCTACTACAAACTTTTATTTACCTCATTCTTTGGTTCATACCATAAAATGATGTTTAAAAATGGATGAACGATGTGGATATAACACATACTTGGTGCACAACTCAACTTCTCAGTATCTAATCCGCGTCTTGTGGATCATAGCATGTATCCATTTCGTGCCCAGCACGTTAATAGGCTGTGACAGCCTGATAGGCAAATACATGTTGTGCATGGATGAGCATTGAGAGGCCTCGAGCTCCGAGTTGTACAAACGGCTCAAATGAGATCAAAGTTACATGGGCCCCATAGTTATGTATTTATTATATCCACAATGTTCATCCATATTTGGAGATCATTTCGGAGCATTACCCAAAAAAAAAAAAACATATCCAAAGATCAACTGGACCACACCACAAAGAGCAATGAGAATAATGATTTTCACCATTAAAAAATTCATAGGGCCCACCATCACGTTTATTTTTTATCTAATCTGTTATTGAGGTTAAAAATACATGGATAAAGAGGAAAAACAAATTTCATATTAATCCGAAACCTCTATGATCTCCAAAAAGATTTCAATGGTAAACGTTCAATCCCTACTATTGTTTGCAGTGTGGGCCAACTGATCTTTAGATCAGTCTTATTTTTCGGCTCAAACCTTAAGACGAACTCTACAAATGGATTAACGGTTTGGATATAACACATACCTCATAGTTTGACCCACAAATCTAAGCCGATCCTAATCATACCCAACCCGATCTGACTCGGTTTCCCTGACCGAGTCAGACTCGGTTCGGGTCAGGCCAACCATGCATTGGATCGGTTCGGGTCAAGTGTCCTGGATTCGGTCTCGGATCGGATCGAGTTCGGATCAGCTCACGTAGATTTCGGATCGGATAGAGTTGGACCCAATCCGATCCGACTCGGTCTGATGCCCAGCTCTAGCCACAACGTCAAAGAATTATCATTAGGCAGGCCACATTTCGATCCAACAATCAGATGTATAGTACAGAGAGATTGCTCAAATATAGAATCTAAGTTTATCCGATAAAGACCACACTAAAAAATTCAATACCAACTAAAATATTATCCTTATACAAACTAAAATGATTGTTTGCAAAATGAAAGCTAAAGCCTTCTTTGTCCAATCTAGATAAGAAAATGAGATTTGTAGATATAGATGGTATGAATTAAGCATTTTTCATATCTAATTAAAAGTCAGTTTCCAAAATGAGTCTATTAGTGTCAATTACTCGTACTTCAAACTCTAACCGGATTCTCATATAAACAATCTTCTCTTCGTTACTTGGATTCCTACTTGAAATGAATCCATGCATCGAATTTGAAACATGGACAGATGCACCCGAGTCAATCCACCAAATATTTAAAGGAACATCAACAAAATTGGTTTGAAAGCATACAGAGATTAAATTATTACCCATTGATTTGAACCAATTCTTTTGCTTTTAATAATCTTTCTGGAAGTGTACATTCTTCTTATAGAATAAACATCTCACTTTGTCATGGTCATTGTTGTCCTTACATACATCAGGTTGTAACGCCCTGAAAATCGGGGGTCGAGCAGGAGCCCAACTCCCGAGTTCCAATGCATCACTTATGCAACATAGATAATGATGATTAAATGTTGTCTGTATTAGCACATTAAACATGAGTGGGATTACACTAAATCAGCACATCATACTCCAGGGACAATTAAATTACGTAAGCGGAAGACTGTATAAGTATATGGAGCATATAAGTGGTAAGTCCCCAAAGTGTCAACATGTCGCCAGGTTACATAAATTACATGTATAGTTTCCAAAATTTCAAAATGATAAAGTGTAATGTCTGCTAATCCATATCCTTGTAGCACCGTCGGCGCAACTCCAAGTCTACATAGACCTGCCAGAGAGCTACATGTAGGAGAACTCCTCCTGATCATCATAAAAATCAGGCTCCGCCTCGTAAGCATCATCATCATCTGCAACTAAACCAAAGTCTGGTTGGTATTTTAAAACACCGTCCCAGAGTAGGAGTGAGTGATCAACTCAGTGGAGCTATAAGGCAAAGGTTAACATGTTATCAATTCAATCAAGCAGTAATGATAAAACAGTACAACACTCGTATCCTAAGTACTCTTATTAATGCAGGAATGATATGTTGTAATGATGCATGCCCTCGCCTGCACTCCCTCAGTGACATCATCTCACGATCGCGGCATGCACCACTCCGGACACGTGCACTTCCTCGCCAAAGCACATGCAATGCGGTGCACGATCGTGTTAGCCAATAATTAATTAGGTTTATTCGTACAGCAAATTTGAGAAGCTAAGGTACCTCCCTTTATATCATTTACCTAAACGATGATCCATCTAGGGTCGTCAATCCTAGTTAATCACATATGATAGGCAAGTTATAGGGCAACGTCACCCCTGATTTAAAAGCAGTGGACAGACAAGTTCAGGTCACTACGAAGAGGCTCGTCACCTTAGCGTAGGCCTTCGTTTATATTCGAGGTCACTACGGGAAAGGCTCGTTACCTTAGCGTAGGCCGACAGCCTGAATACAATGTCTCATACCACCATATTCGGCTCACAAGTTTAGGTTGCTCACTGGTCACTACGGGGATGCTCGTCACCCCAGCGTAAGATGACAGCTCGACCACGGTGTCCCATACCACCATGTCTGGCTCATGAGTCTTAGTGGATCGAGGTAACAAGGTTAAACGGGTCTTTCACTGGTAAGTTGGTACCTTAGATTCAAGCAGTAGCGTCCATACATGGTGAACGTACATTAGGCCAATCGGGTTGCTTGACAAGCTCAACTGGTATGAGCGTACGTTGAATTGATCGACATGGAGTACGTAAGCATTCCGCGTGGCCTAACCACTGTCGATAATCACCGTACGATTCGAATTCATCGAACGTATCTCGTGTGGCGAAACGACCTCAGCCACTAATTCAGGAATCATTATCAATTGTCTGGACTACATCGTAGCCCCAATCACACTCCAGACAATAGCATTCACATGTGATAGTCAAAGACAGCATGTGACAACCAATCTAAATACCAATCTCATTTGAGCATTTCAACAAACAGTACACATGTTGTCATGCATAGGCATTTCATACATAAAGCACGTAGTAGTAAGTTAGGTTACATGAAGAAAATTGTAACTATAGATAAGGGAATTGAGAGTCATATCTCAACACCCTAATTAAATACATTTCAACAAGCAGATTCTTATTAAGACATTTTATCAAATACTTAGACTACACATATCTACATACTTGTAATAAATTAGTTATAACATATATTATAGCAAATCCTTTCACAAAGGAATTGTCACATGTACAACAATCATGTATCCTCAACCATTAATCATAACAGGCATAAATCATAATTTCATATTCAATCAAATATTTCAACAAACACATAGAATGCATTAAAAAAAATCAACATAATACACGTATATATGTAATATACGGAAAACATCGTCTCTAAGCACCAGTGATAGTACAAGTCAGTCATAAATTATTAACTGACATTGAAAGCCTTGAAAATCATAACCTAAACGTTTATAGTCCGCACCTTTCGTCGATATACTCGGATCGAACTCAGTTTGAACACTAAGTCTTCGTCTACGGCACAATGGCAACCTATAGCATGAAATAGGTTAGCTATTTCACCATTTACTCTATTTGGATACCTAAAACATATTAGGGTTAGGATTCATTACCCAAAAATGAAATCGAAATAGTCGGAATAGCGACACGGGTAAGATGATTCGGCACGTGGAGCGGTGGGATCGAATCCCAAGAACTATCTCTCACTCACTCTCTCTTATCCTCACTTTCTTCTTCTCTTTTCTCTCTTCTCTCTCGTAGGGTTTAGAAATTCGTATGGAATGAGAGAGAAGTGGGTAAAGGGTCTTATATAGGCCCAGAACTGATCTCAATGGCCCCAGGGCCTTAGTATACTTAGGATATAGCCAAAGGTTGGCTGTTTCGGGCCAACGGAGCTCATCTGGAGGCCTCCTTTCTGCATACGGTCCAGGGAAAGTTCCCTGACATTGGATCTAGGTCAAGTTAAGTTTTCAATCCGATCAGATTTATGTATCAACCGCTGCGGACCAGTTTCAGTTCAACAGTTATCGTCACTCGATCAGGGCCACAAGTACACTGAGCTATGTAGGGAAATTTCTCTGATCCGAGCGTGTATTTGGGTCAGGATCTGATGGTCTGAATCCTTAAATTTGGCCCGCAAGTGAACGGCCCAAATCACTTAAATCTGAGTTCATTTTCTAAAGGTATTCACGTTTCTCACACACTTCGCTCCGAGCTCAAGTTGTGCGTTTTGATATACTATTTGTACTTGATTTTCGAGATGGTTGTCAGGCCCAGTAATGCGGTCATAACCGTATAGCTTTGCGTTAATCAGACTTTTGACGCGCTGTTCAAGTCTGATACGGAGTTTCGTGATGCTCCCAAGAGTAACTGGGTTTTGAGGTTGATCCTACGTTTTTAGGTAATATAGCATTAACGATTCTACTAGTTTTGGGTCTTACAGATCGTATAGAAAGCGGTTCATGCTGATCTACCGATTAATTCAGTTTAGCACTTAATTAATTTTCGTATAATTTCTAAAGAATTCCGTCCTTAGTGATTTCTGCTTGAGATAGTACTCGGGTCTTCGTATGGATTTTTTTCCGAGACATTACACAGGTGTATGGTTACTCTTCTTCTTTAGTGGTTCAGATCTTTTTTTCAAATTTTTCTTTTCCTATTTAATTATCATGTGTCACTAAGTGGATGACTTGACTTCCCTACTTTTTAAGTCTTGATTCCTCTTGCACACACATGCTTTACAGTTTATTAAGATTCAATTTATCTTTATTGGTGTTATAATGGATCTTAAACGGTCCAAATTGATGAGGAAGCGAGCTTAGAATAAACAATACGAATAAAGGCTTGTTAAATTTCATATATAGGGCTTCAAGTTGCGTTGTTATGTGCGTCATTTCAAGAATGTGCTCTTACACTCCACTCAACTCATCGTACTTCATAATTATTAGTTTTTCCATGAGAGTTCTAGCTAACGATTTGTCCGTCAACACACAGAAAATTTTCAGGGATGCAAGGTATTATTGTGCCTTCGTGAACAATGGTATGAATTTGCGGATATGTTTAGTGAACGAGATCTTTATGTACATTAGACTCAATCGGTTCGATTGCTCCCACTTTTCATATAGAATTTTAGCTTCAAGATAACTCAATTTGTGGATTGAATTAGCTCATCAATGTGCAGGGCAAGTCTAAATCCATAAATTCAAATACAAACAAAATTTGCTCACGCCAATCCAAGTAATTAGGTCCACTTAACATAAGAACATTATAAGAAATTATAGTTAAGGTGAGACATGTTAAAAGTATTAACATACTCACTAATTACTTAAAATGCCTTTTTTTTGTTAGCTTGTTAGTACACTCACTGTCAGATCACACTTCACTGTTAGCCACCCCCACTAGGGAATCGATGCCAAGACCTCAGTGTTGAAACGAGGTATCTTTCACTCAGTCTACCACTTGAGCTATGGATCTGGGTGTACTTAAAATGCCTTTAGATTCATGTTAATTCAATAATTTAGAGTAATTCTAAAAGGCATTTGTAGACTTACTCTAGATACCAACCCATTGCATAATCTCTCCTTTGGGTCAAGACGACAACTTGCTATTGGTCCACTCAGTGGATGAATAACATCACCCATAAGGCTAACTAATTGATCACACCACAATTGAGAATGGTTTATACCTTTAGATATTTCAACCCAAACTCAATCAGCATGCTCTTTCTCATTACCATATTTCAATTTTGCAATTACTTAAAGATGATCGGACCTTTGGTCTACTTATCAATGATATCCAAATAACAAAACTGCGATTATGATGCTATTATTCTTGAGATTCTATTATGATTCCAAAAATCAATAATTCTGATTCGATATCTATAAATCTTTCTAATGGGTCACTTTAGTGACTACTAAAATATTCTAAGCTATGGATTTCTAATCAAAGTTAATACAATCTACACAAATGGCCTACGAGAAACCTAAGTGATTGTTTGATCATTATGCCATTACTGACCCACTCAATTTATAATAGCTAAATTTTGATAATTTAAATGAACTACTACATTTTATCTCATAGACCAAAATATACATGATTTGCCTAGTATGGTGATAATCATAATTCAAACAAGACACTTCTACATAAATAAAGCCAAAAACTTAATTACATGTGAGAATATGACGACCATCATATATATGTATATGCATATCAAGAGTGTAAAATTAAGTCATTGAATGTGAGCCCATCGATTTTAATTGACTAGTGAATCATCGTATATGAACCCAACAAATATAATGTGTTGTTGATTGGTGAACCTAACAGCATGATTCGACTAATAGACCACACAATTGCATTTAACTTGAAAATTGACAATCTATCTATGATTATAGTTTAACAAAATATGCGCTTAATCCAACGATAAACTTGACATGCATATAGACGATCATATGTTTGGATACAATCAATTCCTCGAATTCTGAAAAACATATAAGATTGATGTAGAAGTGCGCCCTCCAATGGACCTGCAAAAGCTAGGGAATAGATGAGCAACTAGGGGGGCTGTGAACCCTTCAATGCCTAAGTTAAGCTTGTATATGATCTCAAAAATGTGGATTAGGGATTAGATATCACATTCTCCTCCCTAGTTTAGTGTAGTCGTATATATGGAGCCTGAAAGGCAATTCTGAAGCTCGTCTCTTAGGGCATGTTTGGATTTACAGTGAGGATGGTTTCGCATTGTATTAAATATTAAAATAATGCATTCAATTTGTTTGAATCCGACTTCAAATCCGGCGTCTACCTTACCCTCAAATACATAACCGAATATAAGTACTTATGAGCTTCGTCAGTATTGTCAACGAGTTGTGCTTTGAGCAGTGCGATGCATTCATTGCACTGCATTGGAAAAGATGAGCTCATTTTCAAATGCTTCGGTGGTTCATATCCAGAAATACTCTTTCAATGCTCCATCGCCCTCGTCTTCCCTACCTGGTTTCCACAGCCTGAGAAATATATCTCCTCTTTCGGTCTCTTCCGAAAGGGGATGAATCTTCGTCGGTGTTGAAAACGAAGATCAAATATTGTCTGTTTCTGACTGGGAATCTAACAGTTGCTCCCCTTCCTTCATGTTGGAAATTTTCCAGATGAAGTCGGGGTTTTCGCTTTGGGGTTAAACTACGTTCGATATTCCTATGGAAGAGATTGTTGAGCTAGACCGTCCATCATGAAACAAAAAATGGTTGTCACAGTCAGGGTGGTATTTCGAAATAAATCTCCACACCTCATATCCATCCATATATTTTCATAATTTTTTTAAATTTTCTCTTTCTCTCCCTACACGTACATTCATTCCCCCATTTCTGGCTGATACGGAGATCAGATACTGGGGTACTCGTGACAGGTCCTACAGTATTTACCCGCTGGACGACAAAGAACTTGTTGCGGACTATACACATCGCGCTAGTGTACTTCTTATCCAAACGTCAACTACTCCATCGCCTTTGTATACTCATCCTATTGGAATCTGATTCAAACATTCGGTTCTCCTTCGCGAAAATGGAAGATTATCAACTCTTCTCTATCGTATACTTCAATAGTAAAAAAACACAATGCAGGACAATATTATACACAAATCCAAACAGGCCCCTTAATGCATTACGTTGGAGAGTCTCATTCCGACGGGATTCCTATCCCAGATTTTTCGGAGTGATATTCGTCCAACCTCGAATATGTTGGAGTGATTTTTGGCCAAGATCAGGCCGGATCCTTCTCTTCTGGAGTCGAGGCAAGATTCACTCCGGACTTCTCATACCGCCTCTCTGGCAGTGGTCGTCCTGGTCAACTTGGGATCCTATGAAGCTCGAGGGGTCGAGCTCCTTCCCACAAGTTCCTTACATGTGTTGTAGACATTCTTAGTGGGGCAAATCCTCTCCTACCGATATTCGTCCTATGACGACCCAGCTTGGTAGCTTGTCTTTGAGCTAGATGAACTACTCGTCTTGCGTCGATGGCCATTCTGCTTGCACCTTGATCACCCTAGCTAGGAGTTTACCTCAGCTTGGAAGCATATCACTTATAATTAACAGTTGTTCTTACTGTGTGAGGGATCAATTCAATTTTCCCTATCACATAATTCATTATAAATAAAAATTTATTCACAAAACAGATTAAGATTTTAATCCCCGCTGCTTCCTTTAGCGTGGTATTTTTGGTCTCATGTCTTAAAATGATCCGTAAAAATGAATGTATAGGTGATGATGGCCCCACAAAGCCTCTGACAGTACCGTCCGTCTCTAGCTAGGTCCTGGTGAGTTTAGCATCCAATCCGCGCCCATCCAAACGGCCTCACACTGGAGTATGAGTTGTTTGTTAGTTTATCACCATTTAAAAGTGTGGGGAATCTTCAATGGTACACATGCATGTTATGTAAATGGCCTCTCTTGCCTGTGTGCATTAAGAAACCTTATTTCTGTTGTTAGAGTCGTCAATATTTAGATAACTTTACTACCAAAACTAGCTAGACCCGACCCAACTTTAACCGGTTCCATCACATGGACCCAACCCCAACCGTAACTGGGTCCAAAAGGTGACACACGAACCTGACCACTTTCTTAACGGGTCCATAAATGGGGATCTGGACCCATTAAATTGGGCCAGGTCCATCAGATAGGACAGATTGCCCAGAGAGGAGATCATCATGATGTTTGTGTCTTATCCACACCATCCGTTTTGCCAGCTAATTTCAGGGCATGAGCCCAAAAACGAGGCAGATCCAAAGCTCAAATGGACCACACCACAGGAAACAAAGGAGAATGAATGCCTACCATTGAAATTTTCTTGGGGGCTATCTGAAGTTTTGGATCAATCCGATATTTGTGTTTTCCCTTCATCCAGGCCCATGTGACCCTTCCAACAGGTTTGATAGCAAATAAACATCATGGTGGGCCTTGGGAAGGTTTCAGCAGTGGGCATCATTATCCCCATTGTTTCATGTGGTGTGGTCTACTTGAGCTTTAGATCCGCTTCTTTTTTGGGCTCATGCCCTAAAATGAGCTCGCAAAACAGATGGACAACAGAGATAAACCATGCAGAGTAAGGTCACCAGGTATATTCCTAGCCACAGTTAATTACTTTTACAACAAAGACGCTTACGCTTGATCCAATGACAATGTGTAAGTACCAACAAGATAATCTGTATATTCTCTTGATGAGCCCTGTCAAGAGAAAAGGTTCCCATAATTACAAACTTCCATGAATATAAAAAAACATCCATTAATCTCAGCAGAAAGGCTTCGGCATGGTCCCAAATCATCGATCTAATACCAAACTAATCACAACATGATACCAGCAAACTTTTTAGAATTTATCCACTCCGACTCCGTCTCTGAGAACCTCGTAAGCATCCCTACTCCTGCTTTTCTTCATCCCAGCGGTAAAATGGATCTTCGATCCTTCGGTTGAGATTGAAGTCACTTTCACCCAAATCATCACCTTGGTCTTCAGCCCCTCGACATCGACCAGCTTGCCCTTCTCTAGATACCCGGTCACAGTGGTGGAGAAGCGCAAAACAGATGAGTCCTTGTAACCAACTTCGCATATCGAGGGTATGAATACGGTTAGCTTCTTGGTCTCTTCATTGAACTCGTAGTTGGTGGCATCACGGGGGAAGATGCCTATTGCTAGGTCATAGTCTTGCAACAGCTCCGGCAACGGTTTTTGCATCTTCCCTGCAGATGCCGGAATTTCCAACAAAGAAATTATTAATTTATTGAAAGAGAACTAATTGCAGAAGGTCGCATAAATGAACGACTTGCACTGCACTTCTCTTCACCATATACAGAAAAAGATATTGAAGTCCAACATTGAAGAATTAATGATCGTTACCATCCATTTTAGCAAGGGATTGAATTGATTGATCAGCTATCATGAAATTGAGTAATAAATCATTGGTAATTGGGAAAAAGAAAGAAGTATTGATACTATAGCAGAGTGACTAATAAGCCATCGTCTGTTTTTCCTCTCTAAAATGTGGGGAACTGGGGAATTATGGGGCCCACATGTCTATATGACATCTAACCCATCCACAGATCCGCACCACCATGGTGATCAGACAAACCAAAAACCAGGCCCACTTCATCATCAGGTGACCAACAAGAAAAGGTTTTTTTTTTTAAAGGATTTACACCACTCAAAAGCATCCAAATTCACCTGGCCTAACTGATGATTGGATCAGCCAGGTTTTCTGATCATCATGGTGGGGTGCGTCTGTTGGACATGTTGGATGTCATACACATACCATGTGGGACACAGTTCTTGACAAAAATAAACAGGGGTATTTTGGTCATTTCACCCCCTTTAAGTGCACCTCACAGGCATTTCAATTAGTTCGAGGGATTATTTGTTAAAACCTGAATTCTGGAAGAACTTTGCAGTAAAATTCCCTAAATTGTTAACTGGGCATGCATGTCTGTCAAATCAAACCTCCAAAATGCTGGCCCACTTCAATGGGTCCTAATTAAATGTTCCATGGTCATCTTAACGGGCAATTGGTGAGCACCTAATAGGCAGTAGAATGGAAAATAGAACAGAATTCAACAAGCAACTGTCCATAATCACAGTTCACATGGTCAACCAATCTGATTTTTCGGCTATGGCCTACCTACTGTGGGTACCATGATTTGGAAGGTTCAATTTGAGTTACACGCATTCCCTGCATACAATTCTTAGTGCGTGCTCATGAAACGTTCACACTACCAGAGTAGCAAATAACTCATTATATAATAAACATGGGTTCCAATTATAATTGATTTGATTTTGACTGATCAAATTCTAACCACCAACCTTCTATGACATTTTTTTCTAACCACTAGAGAAAGAAACAATAAAATAAATTTAAAACACTATCATTAGCAGAATGAAAGGAGCCAATTTACACCAACAAAAATACACACTAAAGCAGAGCAAATATACAAGTTGCTATTACGAGAAATGATGCACCTTCCCACACAGACAATATGTGACATCCCGAAATCTGACACCCTGGTTGGCCAGGCCTCGATCCCGCATTCCAAGACATGACTTATAATTAAGCATTCACATTCACAAATCTACAGAGATCGCATAACACTAAACCATATATCCATAAAATATATACATTACAACAAATTATTCAATCTCTGTTATAATAATCTAAAATTCTCTTCTACTCTTTCTCTAGCTTCGCTCCTTTGCCTAAATCCTGCATCCTAAAATATTATCCAAGATAGAGTGAGCTTATTAGACGCTCAATGGCACCATATCCAACCCAAATTTGAAATTTTCAAATTATAATAAAGGAAATATTTAAGTTTAAAATATAGAAAGTGAAGGAACGTGAATTTAAATACTAAAATCGTAAAGATGCGACGAATGCAATGCAATGTTTTTTTATAAATTCATAAAAATAAATTAAATAAACATCATTTCTTAAAACACCGTACACAAGTGGATAGTGACGTTGCATTAACGCTCACGCACCGGTACCTCGTGGTAAGGGACCCATTCATATATTAGCTGGTCAGACTACTGCTCCAGTTGTACCTCTAACGTATATCCGCGCGCACACTTGTACTCATATGACATATACAAAGGAGACTTCAAATGATCCAATGGGTTCTAGGGTTTTTCATCCAAGGGGCACGGTCACCCTATTTGTTGGCTTTAGGGTATTTCATTAAAGGGACGCGATCGCCCTACTGTTTATACTTTCAGAGTCATTCTCAGGATAGTGTGCCCGATATAGTTTTAGGTACATTCTTAGGAGAGTGCACCCAATTATATCAATCTCGATGCTCAATTAATGATAATCATGCATGTGATATGAATCGGTTATTTAACAATCGCCAAGTTCCACTAAAAATATAAAATATGAAATTTATCATAGATTTCTTCTCCGACTACACACTTTTGTTATCCATAAATACTATTTCCAATTTGTATGTATCAATAATTAACTTAAACCATTTTTTTAATATTAATAATATAATTTTTAATTTCAAATCGATAATTCCGAACATAATTTCATCTAAAAATCAAAATTCTTAAACATAATATTTTTATTCAATTAAAAATTTTGGGTTACGAAGAAATTAATAAAGTTTAACTTAATAAAGAATAAAAATAACTTAATTCAAATTATAACTCATTTTAAATCATATTTTAATTTAAAATAGATTTATTTAATTCAATTATTTTCAAATTTAAAAATAATAAATCTGATATAAACTAACTTAACAAAAAAATTATAAATCTAATTAAATTACAATCTATACTTTTAGTTAATTTCAAACGATCTAATCTTAATTCTAAATAAAATATTTCTAAAATTTAGACTAAATTTAACATAGTTTATTTAACTAAATTATTTCTAAAGTCTAACAAATTTCATCAAATTAAAATATAAGATTAATTTAAACTAATAATTATAATTATAAAATTCTGAATCTTAACAATTTGATTAGTTCATTATTTCAACTAGATAGAATTAATTTAAATAATTAAATATTCAAAATTCGGACTTTAAATCAAATTCCAACTAATTTAAAATCGTACTATAACTTAAACAAAACATAACTTCAAAAATTCAAAATTGATATCATTACAATCAATTTTCAATAATTGGAATATTAAATTTGATTGTAATCAAAATAATTTTAAATAATTCAGAATTTAGATCAAATAAAAAATCTAATTTTAAATAGATAGATCAACAAATTTCAAATTTTTAAAATTAATAGCGGAAAAGAGTTTGTATAGGAGGGGGTACATGTGAGACTCGGAAGGATATGAGAAAGAAGTGAGAAAGAAATTCAGGTATTGCAAGCACCCTCGCCCATACAAATTCTTTTTTAATTCTTTTTCAAATTCTGAAATTTGTTGAGTCTTCTATTTAAATTTAGATTTTTTTCATATGAATTATTTCATCTTATTTAAATTCTAATATATTGAAATTTATTTTAATTACAATCAAATTTAATATCAAAATTATTGAAATTGATTATAATTTTATATGAATTTCAAATTTTTTAAGTTTTGTTTTGTTTAGTTATAGTCTGATTTTAAATTAGTTGGAATTTGATTTGAAGTCTAAATTTAGAAAATTTAACTACCTAAATTAATTCTATCCAGTTGGATTAATGAACTAATGCAATTTTTGAAATTTGAAATTAATTAGTTTAAATTAATCTTAAATTTTAATTTGATGAAATTTTTAAACTTTAAAAATAATTTAGTTAAATCAATTGTGTTAAATTTAGTATGAATTATACAAATATTTTATTTAAAATTAAGATTAGATCATTTGAAATGAACCTATTAAGTTTAGATTGTAATTTAATTAGATTTCTGAATTTTTATTATCTAATAAAAAATTTGTTAAGTTAGTTTATATTCAAATTTTATTTATTTTATTTATTTATTTTGAAGATACAAGGTGTCCCCACCTCTTTTTTGAAGTGAGACTAATCTCTGCAGATACACACGGTCACCCACAACCACATGTATCGGATAAAGCCAAGGAGGAGAATCGAACCCTCACCTATAGGGAGCAAACCTAAATCTAATTTAAACTTAAATCTGATTTTAAATGAGTTATAATTCCCATTCTTTATTAAATTTCTTCATAACCCAATTTTTTATTAAATAAAAATAATATGCTTAAGAATTTTGATTATTAGATGAAATTACTTTAAAATTATTGATTTGAAATTAAAATTTGTATTATTAATATTTCTAAAAAAATAATTGAAGTTAATTATTAATACATACAAATTGGGAATCGTATTTAAGGATAACAAAAGTGCATAGTCAAAAAAGAAATTCGTGATAAATTCCGTGTTTTTTATTTTAAGTGAAATTTGTCGATTGTGAAATAATGATTCATATCACATGCATGGTTATCATTTATTGAGCACCGAGATTAATATAATTGGGTGCATTGTCTTTGAAATGTCTATAAAAGTATATCGAGTGCACTACCCTAGAAATATACTTAACAATATAAGTGATTGCTTCCCTTCTATGAAAGACTCTAAAGTCAGGAAGTAAAATGATTATGTCCATTAGGTGAAAGACCATATAACTTATTTGATCCTTTAGAGTCTCCTTTGTATACGACGTATGAGTACAAGTGTGTGTGCAGACATACATCGAAGGTATAATTGAAGCAGTAGTCTGACCAGCTACGTATGAATGGGTCCCTCACCATGAAATATTGGTGCCTAGGCGTTAATACAGCGTACTCATCCACTTGCCTGTAGTGTTGTAAGAGATGATGGTTATTTAAATTTATTGTTTATAGATTCATAAAAAGCATTGCATTGCACTCATCACATATTTACGATTCCAGTATTTAAATTCATGGTCCCTTACTTTCTGTATTTTAAATTTAAATATTTATTTTCTTATAATCTGAAATTTTCAAATTTGAGTTGGTTATGATCCCACTGAACATGTAAGCTCACTCCATCTTGGGTAATATTTCAATATGCAGGATTTAAGTAGGTAGCAAAGTTGAGCGAAGCTTTAGTTGTCAACTTAATCTGAGTTACCTTTTCAATTTAGATTCATTGTTAAAAAAATACAATAAATAAATAAAATACAGAAAGAGTAGAAGAGAATTTTAAATTCTTGCAATAGTAATTGAAGATGTATTTTATGGATATATGATTTAGTGTCATGCGATCTCTATGAATTTGTGAATGTAAATGCTTAAATTATAAGTCATGTCTTGGGATGTGGGATTGAGGCCTAACCAACCCAGGTGCCGGATTTCGAGGCATCACCCAACACGTGGTCAATGTCTCTTAGTTTGCTTGAATATATCTAGACGTATTGCAATACGATATGTCTGGACTATAACCTTTGAATCTAGGTCATATTCCAAATATTCAAACCATTTGTATGATGAATCTCATTTTGTATGGTGGAAAGACAACAAATAAAGGTTCTCAATTGGATTATTTTAACCCTTTGATAAGCTGGCTCTTTTGCTTTAAACATGAACAGTCACGATAATCTTTGTATAATCAAAGGGTTAAAATATTTAATTTGAGAGTTTTTTCGAGTATCTCATATGCATAAGGAGACCTATCAAATAGGCGGTTTGAGTCATTGAGAAATACCGAATCAAATAGTGAGTCCCAAGTATTTTATTGCAATTAATTAGGATGTATTTGAGCAAACTTCCCCCTAACACCTCTCTCTCAACATTCCAACTTTACCAAGAGGGGGCCTTTGACTAATCATATAAAGTTATTGTTTGTGGGATCATGTCTTTAATTTTCCTTGCTTCTTTTTTTTTTTTTTTTTGAAAGATTAGTTTTCCTTGCTTTTAATAGAACTGATTTCGAGCAAACCTCACCCTTAGGCCCCTCTCTCGACATTCCAATTTTGCCAAGAGGGGGCCCTTCAACTAATCATACGAAGTTATTGTTTGTGGGATCAAGTTTTTAATTTTCCTTTCTTTTTTCTTTTTCTTTTTCTTTTCTTTTCTTTTCTTTTGTTTTTTTTTTCTTTTTTTTTTTTTTTTTTGAAAGATTAGTTTTCCTTGCTTTTAATAGAACCGATTTCAGTAATCGAGAAGAAGAAGAAAACTCTGGAAGAGTAAATTCTCAACAGCCTTTTTATGAGATCCATCTTCTATGAAATACACAAACAAGGATGTTATAGCACTTCCTGAATTGTTAAAGAAAAATAGTAAATTTCATTAATAACGTACAAGCATAGAGAGAGGATGATACTAGCATACAGCTCATTTTACCAAACAATATTTGGATTTACATGAGTTTGAAAATGATTCAAAAGCAAGCGAACCATGGGAAATGGCATCCATCGGGTTTTAAAAGTCAAATGACACATGACAATAGTGAATTAGAAAGAGTCTGAGATTGTAGTGGTGCCTCTTTGTCATCATTCTACACTTTTCTTAAGCCTAAGAAAAAAAAAATAGTAACTATACTTCTCTTAAAAGGGACACCAAGATCAGATATAAATAGACTGTATGAGTAGCATGCGTGAGAATCAGTGCAACTTTAAACCAGTGATGCATACCCATATAGGCCCACTGTATGGCCCAACATATACTGATTATTTACATATTTGGGGGCCTAAATCAAGGATTATAATTTACTATTTTTGGGAGATATGATGACTGATTTAAATGTGATTGAGAATATAATCGATATGATTGAATATATGAGCTGGTTTAGAGATGATTACTTTTCATGTTTGCTTTTTATTAGGCATTTACTATATTAAGGAAGATTAAATTGATTTGTAATAAATTGTGATCATTTAAAATCAATCTCTTAGTTGTGAAAATCAATCTGTTAACAGAACTTTCCATGTGTGAATTTTCTTAAAGTTTTGTCAGAGAAGAGGTTCATATCAATAAAGTTCTCCCTCTCTACTCCATTGCTTTTTTTTTGGGGGGGGGGGGGGGGGGGGGGGGGTGTATTGCAATTTGGGTATCGAAATCTCATTGACTCGATAACCGGGTTGCACCAACTAGCTACCAAATTGGGAAGGAAACAACAAAGCTCAAAGTAAAGGGTATATGCTACCAAAATTTGTTAGCTCATATGCTCTCTTTCTGATGAACAAAAATTTTATTTCAAAATTTTTTATTTTTTTTTTAAAGCAATACTGATTTGTGTAGCCAACTTTCACCATGAATCCAGAGAATCTGACATTTCAAGGGATGTGGTCTTTGATAGAGTGGAATGGTGGAACAAAATTTGTGTAGCCAACTTCAATTAGTTGGGATCAGTGTTCGAGTTGCCGGTATCGCTACAAGTTTCGCTAGCCAGAGATAAAGATATAATATCGTTATCGCCGATAATATCACCGATAACTGGAAATGCAAGGAAAAGGGGGGAAACATGGAGAAAATGGTGGAATTTTTCAGTGAAACTTCAGGACATGCATAAATACACATATTTACATATTCAGGAATGAAAAAATTACAAAAAGAATGCATTAAATTAGAAGTTTCCATTTAATGGGGGCTAAAAGGCATGCGTTGTCGTAAGAAATCACTCAAATAGTAACCAAAATGAGTTTATATAATACAAATGCAAGCTTACAACAATTAAGACATGCAAAAGTAAATGAATTCAAAAAAATACACATTTCTAGCCATGTTTCATCCCCACACAAAGTGACGAGGTGGCTCGTAATCATTGTCCGGATCCCGTGGCAGTAGTACTGTTGCCCAACATGTTGACAGTACTGTTCCCAAGTCATCCTCTACTCATACCAATTGAGGAACTCTCTTATGTACCTCTGATAGTCATCCTCCCCAAACTGTAGGAGTATTCAGTGTAATAAGCCCAAATCATTTCAAGGGCTAAAATGTTAGATCAAATCAAAATTTCATATAAGTTACAATTGAGGAAAGAGTCTGCAGATTGCTTACTGAGTAAACTTCACGGGGCCTATTGTGATTTATGTACTTTATCTACTCCGTCCATCATTTTAACATATAATTTAATGGCATATTGTAAAAAACGAAGCATATCCAAACCTTAGGGGCCTGTTTGATTTTCCAATCACCCAGCCATCAAAGGTTTTTGGTGGTGTTCCATTATTTCCTATCATATGGTCCACTTAATAAATGGATAGGATTGTTTTTTTAAGCATGTTATCATCATCATCATGGTGGGGCTCACTTAGTGTGTGGTTGGATGGCACATGCAGAGCAAGGCAGAGGATAAAAGAAGCACTAGTGAATAAGCAGGTGAATGACTTGTAGACCAAGCTTATAATTCTACCAAGACTTGTAGACGAACTAGTAATCTATAATCTATTGATATTAGGAAACCTCCTGCGGTCGGAATTGTCTACAACACTTCTACTAGGCGAGTAAAACAAATGAGATCTGTTGAGCCCACTTTGTTGATAGAATATGTAAATCTGCTCCATCCATCGAATGAGAACCATTATTTGAACCGTACAACGAAAAATCAGCCTTATAGAAAACTGAAGTGGGCTACACCAATTAGAACAATGTAAAATTTCTATTAAAACCACTGAGTTAACGTGGTGGGAGCCGCTTGATTTTTGTAGCAGGCTCATCTTTTTTGCATCTTAACTTCATCTCAGTGAGATAAACATGGTTAACGGGTTTGATGAAAGATAAGCATTATGGTGGGCCTCAGCACCGATGCTTCAAGTGGACCCCACCATAGAAAATAGTGGGGACAGTGACATCCACCGTTCAAAACTTCTTAGGGGCCACAGTAGTTTCCGATGAAGCTGATATTTTTGTTTTCACTTCATCTAGCTCTATGTTAACTTATGAATAGGATGGATCTCAAAAATACATCACTATGGGCCCTATAAATGTTTCAACAGTGGGATTGACGGCTCCCACGGTTTTCTGTGGTGGGTCCACTTGAAATTTAGATCTATCTCATTCTCTTTGTAATGCCATAAAACAATCTCTAAAAATGGTTGGACGGTATGGATACAACACATGCATCATGGTGGGGTCCACAAAGCTTGGTGACACCACTTCAGTAGTGATTTGGCTACTGACCTTGTCGGTATCCAATTCGCGCCCGTTTCAATGGCAGGGCGTTCAATCCTCCACTGCTTTTTACAATGTGGTGCACTTGATTTTTGGATCTGTCTTATTTCTCAGATCAAGACTTACGACGAGCTCACCAAGTGGAAGGACGGTTTGGATATAACTCATACCTCATGATGGGACACACAGAACTTGGTGACGTCACACGGTGGTAATTAAATTACTACCGTTGAAAAATTCTTAGGGACCACAGAAGTTTTAGATCAAGATTATATTAGTTTTTTCACTCCATCCAAGAGTATACGACCATATCAAGGGGTTGAATGTAAAATAAACAATACAGTGGGCCCTAGGAAGGTTTCAACAGTGGGCATCCTTAGCATCGTTGCTTCCTTGAGCTTTGTATACGGTTCATTTTTGGCAACATGTCCTAAAATGAAATCGCAAAACGGATGGACGGGGAGGATTTCTCACAAACATCACAGTGGGCCCCACCTGAGTTTGCAGCGCAGGAACGGGAAAGGCTTTCACAGGAAATCCGCGTCCCTGATCCGTGCCCATCCGCTGGGGAAACGGATTGGGTACTCCCCCTGCCACCAACCAATGGCTGGTGGTCAGTGCTTTGTGGGCCCCACCATGAGGTATGTGTTTCATCCATGTCGTCCATCTATTTTTATAGATATTTTATGGTATGAGAAAAAAAAAATTGAGGTATATCCCAATCTCAATTGGACCACATTACAAGAAACAGTGTTGAATGAACTTTGACCATTAAAAACTTTTTGGGGGCCATAAAGGTTTTGGAACAACCTGATCTTTGTTTTTTCCCTTCATCTGGGTCTGTATGACCTAATTAACAGATTGGATGTCAAATAAACAGTACAGTGGGCCTTAGGAGGATTTAAATGGTGGATATCCAATCACTATTATTTTCCTGTGGTGTGGTCCACCTGAGACCTTTTTCCCTCTCGATTTTGGGATAAAGCCCTACAATGATCTGTAAAAATGGATGAACAGAATGGATAAAACATTACATCACGGTGGGCCCCACAGAGCCCTACCCGGATGGATTACAATCCGGGCGGGGGTAGGACGAAAAATGGGATTGCATATTGAGTTAGTCAGTACCATTAGCGTACTAAGTAAACAGTGGGGTCTGTCGTCCCACCATGATGCATCTGTTTCATCCATGCCATCGGTCCATTTTTCTAGATCATTTTATGATAACAGTCCAAAAATGAGATGGATCAAAATCTCAAGTGGACCACACAATGTTGATTGAACGTCTACGGTCTACCATTAAGAACTTCTTGAGGGCTACGAAAGTTTTGGATCAAGCTGATATTTCTTTTTTCCCTTCACCCAGGTATGTAAGACCTAATCAACGGCTTGGATATCAAATAAACATTACAGTGGGCCCAGGAGGTTTTAAATGGTGGACATTTAATCACTACTGTTTTCCCGTGGTGTGGTCCACCTGAGTTTTAGATCTACCTCATTTTTTGGATCAAGCTCTAAAATGATATTTAAAAATTAATGGACAGCATGGATACAACAGATGCATCATGGTGGGGCCCACGGAGCACCGACCTGCACCGTCGCGCCGAACCCCCCCCCCCCCCCCCCCCCCCCCCCCCCCTAAATTTCTAAATAACTTCGCAAATCTCTCTCCCCATCCAAAATTTTCAAAAATTCATCTCCTTCCCACCAATTTCTACCGATTTTCAACCCGAAAATCCCTCTCCCTCATCCCAAATTTTATAAATAAATAAATAAACCTCTATTTTCCAACAAGATCTCGGCTCGCAAGCCGATTCTTTTCCGGAGAAGTTGTCAGAGGATTTTTCGACGGAAAAATAGATTTTTTTGGGGTTGAATCTTACCGGAAAGTTGTCGATCTGCACTCAAAAGCCATTAATTCGCGTCTTCAAACAGATCGGGGCGAAAAACAGGCATTTTTTGTGTTTTTTGTTTTTGATCTCGACGATTTTATCGCCGACATCCCCTTTTTATCGATAAAGGTGGGTTGTTGGCTACAGTTCCCACCCGTGGTTGGTGGGAACAATGAAATATTGGCCGAAATTTCGAAAAATATCGACAATCCGATATTATCGGCGAGATTATCGGCAATACTGGGCACCGAAACGAATAAATGGGGTTTCGGTATCGCTGAGCTAGCGATACCGATATTATCGCAACAATTCGATATTGTCGCCGATAATTTAAACACTGGTTGGGATAAGGCTCAATGATGTTGATTGTGATGATGATGATGAATACATTAGTTTAAGGGGAACAGATTCATGAAATCAGCATCTCTATATTATAAGTAAATGCTAACTTCAGCCTAGAAGCAATGATGATCTCCACAACTTTGAGTCTCAATTGAACCACCCATGGGATAACATTTCTAGAGTCAGCTTCCACAATTAATTCTTGGGTGAATGATGAGAGAGAGAGAGAGAGAGAGAGAGAGAGAGAGAGAATCTCAACCATTTCTCTTAAAGCCCTCGGTTCCTCCTCAATCCCATCAAATCTCCTTGCTGGCCAACAATTTTTTGGCAATGTCCTTGCTGGCCTAGAAATTTTCACCAAATATTGCCGCTTTGTTCTCTAACTACACCAGTCCCAACCACCAATGATTCCTAATGGAACTTCCATATACCAAATGGCAGTGGTTCCACCTGAATTTTTCTATGAACTCCAAACCGTAATTTCCACCATCTTTTTCCAATGCCATAGTATAGCTAAGGCATTTGCCGCTTGAAATCCAATTTGACAAGAACCCACTTTATCAACTACCCATTGATGACCAATGTTTTAAATATCGACGACACCGGCTGATATATCCCACGATATATCTTGCATCCCACCCGTGTGATACGAAACACACAGGTAGTGCCGATATATCCCGCATGTTCGATCCGATAAGCATTTTTCAATTTTTGATCCCTATTTTTTTTTTTGCTGAAATTATGTTAAATCAGTGTCAAATGGTTACAAATCATTGGTTCTTCATGTTTTGCATGAAAAATCATGGAGTTGGAGCTTTGATTTCAATATCCATTGGTTCTTCATGTTCTCCATGTTTTTTCAAAAAAAATTCCTTCAACTAGCTATCAATTGAGACTAATTTCGAGGTATTTAGGAGTATTTGATGAAATGATCATCACATACACTATAATTTCAAAATTTGAGTGTAGGTGGTCTGATTTAGGGAAAATTGGGGAAATTCAAATTTTCCCCAATTTCTCAAATTGCTTTCAATGTTACACTTCAAACATGAAATCAAGCATGTATGATGGCTGATCTGTTGATTTGTTAAGTCCTTGTCAATTTTGGAAAATAAAAATTATTTTTTAATTAAAATTATTAAAATATTATTTTTTTTCGAAACTTTCCTTCAACCAGCTGTCAATTGAGACTAATTTTGAACTATTTAGGAGTGTTTGATGAAATGATCATCACATACACTCTAAACGTTACACATTCAATTTGAATATAGTTACATTAGTTCAGTCAGACAACGCATAGCTTAGTACCCTATACTAAGGAAACTTATTATGTGCACGTCTTTTCAAGATGTTATGATTTAGAAGTGTATTAAGGTCTTTTTTTTAACAATCCTTGAAGCTTCATTAAAAAATTCAACCATTTTCCCAAATGTTTCCCCATGTTTTCCAAAAAGTGCGACAAATTATCCGATACAATATCCCGTGCGATAACCGATATGTATTTGTATCACAAGGGTGCGATACTGATATTTCGAACACTGTTGATAACATCATTAAGTTTCTCCTATGGTGCCAGGCCAAGAACTTGTTGAAGAAATCTTTCTCCTTCCAACAACCCCAGAAAATAGCAAAGGATAGTATTCTCCAAAGAGTTTACCTTCCCAACCTTTGAAAACTTCAGCCTAGTTCCTTTACACGCTCACGAGATTCTGAAAGGATTGAAAATCCGTCTCTATACTTGAAGCCCTTTTACAAATCCAGCCAGGCTTAAAATAGGCTGGTCCAGCCCATTGACAGTATTTAAGAGGGGCCCGGAGTCAAACCATCAACCTCCCACTTTAAAGGTCGGGATCCTAAGCGCTCCACTATAGGTCCTACTGACTCATGACAGGTACCATTTTATAGTCAGGATCCTAAGCACTCTACTATAGGTGCTACCGACTCATGATAAGTACCATTTTATATAGTTACATATGCATCACGTGTTGGACCATTTGAGACCGAACTGCTGATAGAAACACGTCAAGCTACAGTCAGGCATTATGACATGGCATTAAATTTTCATCTCTCACCCAAATGTCCTCCCAAAACTGTATTCCTCACCCCCAGTTTAAACTCAATCCCTCTCTTGGAATTTACCCACTTTTTCAATATATCCTGCAATTCTCTTCAAGATTGTAATTCTTGAGGAAAAGAAACTGGACATGGCTGATTTTTAGGGTTTACAACCCGCTTGGGTTTTCTTCCTGCATCACCAAGCCAGTATTTCATACCCCATGCATCAGAAGCAGGGAGAAGCAACCTCAGAAACTTTTTGGCAGGTAAACCATGATTCAATCCATGATCTCCATGCCACAACCCAAAGGTATAACCTTTAGTGTTTACTTATCTATGCACATGCAGGAGTGATGACTTAATAAATCAAATAAAACATTGACTGAGTGGTTAAAATATTCCTACTGGAACACCTTACGATGTTGAAGCATTTTGTGCTTTTTTTCTTAGTTTTTTGGTAGGAATATTTTCTTTTGGAAGATGAGACACCTAGATTCAGAGATTTAAGTGTCCCGTCTTCAATTAGCATTTTGTTCAACTAGCCAAAAAAGAAATGGCAACATTGTTGCTTGCCAGTTGTACCGTCTATGCAAGCTAGGATTCAATTTACTGCCTGGCTAACCAAAACAAACCAAATGATCTTAATGTTCTGGTCATTTTAATAAGATCACTGATACACATAATAATAGTAACAACAACAAAATAATAATGTCAGATATCTGAATATTCCAGTATTAATGAATTCTCCAATCCCCAAATTTTCATGGAAGTGGACAACTTTAAGCTCTGAAAACAGGAGTGACAATTATATGTAAGTAATTCATCTTTCTTCCCTTGTTAGAAAACTTTTCCTTAAGCATATCTTCGAGCAAGGACCAAAGAATTCCTATTAACTTTGTGATGCTGATATTCCAATCAACAAATAATAAATAAATAAATAAAGGACAATTAGGACTGATAAACGGAGAAGAATAAATTTAAAATTTAAAATAAAAATAAAAATAAAGACAATGAACAGAAATTCAAAAGTGAGAAGATGAATGGAAATGCTTGGAAAACAGGAATGACAATATATATATATGTAAGTACTTCATCTTTCTTCCTTTGTTAGCAAACTTTTCCTTAAGCATATCTTCGAGCAAGGACTAAAGAATTCCTATTTTGTGATGCTAATATTCCAATCAACAAAATAATAAATAATAAATAAATAAAGGACAACAAGGATGGATATGGAGAAGAACAAAAAAAAAAAACGAGACAATGAACAGATATTCAAAAGTGAGAAGATGAATGGAAATCACCTTTGAGTTTATTAACCAACCATTTTGCCCCGCCTTCGATGCTGCTAGACAATGACTAATTTCATAGCAAGACGACTATGTCAGAAGAATATTAAGATTATAAAATAATATGAAATAACTGGACAGAATGAAGAAAGATACAACAAAAAATGGCTAAAATAGTTGAGCACGATCAATATTTGCATCCAGCTATCATAGTTATGCAATAGCATCTTAATAAGATACTTCACCAAACACAGTGAAATTCTTATAATTTATAGGCCACTAGAAATTGCCTTCTCTAGGATCCAGTCCAACAGGGCAACCAGTCATGTTAATAGAATGATTATAAATATGACCGACCTGAACAACAAATTAAGATAATAGACACAAACAGGCTTAGGCACGCAAAATGTGTCAGCATTAATAAGAAAGACAAAACATGGACAAAAGTGGGTAAAGATTAATAAAGAGAGACACTACGAAGAATTAAGTGGAAGTGGGCCCTACAAAGAACCAAAAGCACTACATTGCGCTGGCACTCTCAACAAGAGGATATCATGGGGCCATGGGGACTTTGTAGTCTTTGGCTTTTTCATTTTTATTGTGTAGTTCTTTAGCCTCATTCAAGCAGCCATGGTGCCTGCTGTGTTGTATTGCTTTGTTTTTTCTTTTCTTTTTTCTTTTTTTGGTTTTTAATTATATTAATCATTCACCAAAAAGAAGAAGAAGAAGAAGATGCCATGAGACTGACTAACAAGCACAAGCAAGTTAATAAAAGGGAAGGGGGAAGTTTTACCCATGGTGTGTCGGCCGTTACGTAAAGGTAACGGTGGCAACGTTACACGTTACAAGGTCCTAAAGGCCATAACAGCCGTTACGGGAAAAAAAAAAAAATGACCCATAAAGGCCATTAAAGCCCCCCATAATGGCCCATTATGCCCCACATAAAAGCCGTAATGGTCCATTACGGGGCCAATACAGGTTCTTTGGATTTTTTTTTTCAATAAAAAAAGAGACCGTAAGGGCCGTTACGGGAGCCATAACAACCGTTACAACCCGTATTGTAAAGTTAGCTATAATGGCCACCATAATCGTTACAAAATACCTTGGACTTTTACTAAAGACACTATTAGGATTTTAACCAAATGTGTGGCACTACTTCCAAGGTTTTATGAAACATCATAATACACCTGTCAGTGGGAAAAGCCACTCTGCATTGAGTCATAGATGTCTGATGACGACCGTTATTTTCTCAATAACAGCTGTTACTTGTGAAAATGACTTTTTTCCTTAATACAGTGGCGTTATGTTATGGAATATTATGCCATCTTTATAATAAAACAGTTATTTTCCTGTAGTCCCCACCTTTTCAGGTCCCATTTTCCCCGTCTTCCATTTCATGATAGCTATTATTACTATATAATGGTAATGCCGATCAGCCGTTATAAATTGATAATCCTTTTTTAAAACCTTGATTATGTGATGCTATTGGGAAATAATAGGAGTCAGTTTTAAAAACCTCCAACAAGTAATAAACTCTAACATTGTTTTTGATGGAAACACTCGAGGATTCTAAATAGAAACAAGTTACCAGCCTAAGCATGCTGAAGTTACAACTACTACATGCGGAAAGACTTGCTGGAATTGGCTCTAATAGTAGCACACGATAAACATGCTAGGGTATGTGTATATATTGAGGCCAGATTAACCATTTATCATTTTTCCGATATAGGGAAGTTTCATGCCCAACTATTTGTAGATGAAAATAAATGTTACTAGTTGCTTTTGGTCCCCACCATGTTGTCTGTATGGCATGAAACCCGT
Source organism: Magnolia officinalis (assembly GCA_021015155.1). NCBI lineage: Eukaryota > Viridiplantae > Streptophyta > Magnoliopsida > Magnoliales > Magnoliaceae > Magnolia > Magnolia officinalis. The sequence continues at coordinate 60,552,007 of JAJHSJ010000008.1, forward strand.
CCAACAGGGTCACCCCACTATCCAGTATGGACCCCCTACAAATCAGGGCTTACGTTTATCAGGTGGCTTCACCATAGAAAACAGTGATCAACCACCCAAATACGATCGGCCTGTTTTGGGGGCGTCTCATTTTTATCATGGGGCAACCTTCTTGGACGGTTTGGCTGCTGTACATACATGAAGCTGAGAGAGAGAGTCTTTTCAATGTCATTTGTATTTTAGCCTTCTACATGATAATGAACAGCAAAAACTCCCTAGTAACAAGGGCAACCACGACACTACCTTTTTGCCTAAGAGCTCTTGCATTAGCCTCCATTGAGATATGACCAAAAGAAATTCTCAAATCCGAAAAATTCCAAAATCTCATCAAGAATGAAAGAAAAACTCCATGAGCGTGGACCAATTTGATGCCGCCTAATAACAACAATTTGCGAATTATTTTATAGAACAGGAGAGAGCGACCATAGAAAACTATGGATTCTTCCACCTTCTAATCACTACTCGTTTTGAACCCCACTTTCTACAACCTCATAATAATTTCCCATATGTTACATGATTGATGAAAGAGAGAAAAGAAGAAAAGGGGAGAAAGAATGAGAGGAAGAGAAAACGAGAAATTAGGGTTTGCATGCCTCCCCTCTCTTGTTTATAAACATGATTTTCAATAACTACAATACTGCTATTAATAACAGAAGCAAGAATATCCATTATGTCCTAAATAAAGATGGCTGTGTAGGGCCATAGAACAACCCATATCCGATAATGCTCCCTGTCAAGTTAGGGCATATATATCATGAATACCCAACTTGACAAAGAGACAATCTAGTTGAGTACTTTCGCAAACATATCTGCCAATTGATCTCAGGACTTTGAATAGCATGCAAATTTTCTTACTAGCAACTTTTTCTCTCAGATGAAGTGGCAATCAACTTCGATGCGCTTGGTCCTCTCACGATAGATGGTAGTTGACAATATACGAGGCTACTTGATTATCATAATACAACCTCATGGGAACTCAACTATAAACCCAAGTTCTCACATCAATATTTGTAGCCAAATGAGTTCACATGTTGCATGAGCCATTGCCATATATTATACCTTAGCACTTGAAAGGGCCGTAACACTTTGCTTCTTACTCTTCCAAATAACAAGGTTGCCACTTACAAAAGTATAATAGCCAGGTATAGATCACCTATCAGATGAAGAACCAGCCTAATCTACATTAAAATATCCTTCCACTCAAAAATGATCATTCCACTTGTAAAGCATTCCATGACCAACAGCTACCTTTAAATAATTGAGGAAAACAAACACAACCTTATAAGAGACCTAGGGAGCCTATATAAATAGGCTAAACACGTTGATGGGATATGTAATATTAGGTTGCGTAATCATTAGATAAATTAATTTTCCAATTTTAGATAATTTCCCAACAAATTGACAATATCTCCCTGTATCGTCAAGTAACTCATCCTAATTCACCCTAAGTTTTTTATTTGTATCCACAGGAGGTTCGGCGAGCTTGGGTCCTAGAAGACTTATATCATCCAGTAAATCCATCACATATTTTCGTTGTGACAAGCAACGTATTCAAAATCAGTTATGTAACGGCCGTTACGTAACAGTAACGGTCATAACCGTTACGCGTTACGGGGTCAAAACAGCCATAATGGCCGTTACAGAAAAACAAGCCTTAACGGTCTGTAACGGCCTGTAACGCCCCGTAACGGTCCAGTAACAGTTTTTTCAAAAAAAAAAAAAACGGTCGCAACAGCCATTAAGGCCCATATCATAACGGTAACGGTGGTGCCCGTTACAGCCACCATTACCATTTTGGAACACCTTGGACTGACAACTTAATGCCCTCCTAGGCCTGGCCACACCTCAGTGCCCAAGAAATACCAAAGATGACCTAAGTCCTTCATAATTCATATAGAAATGTTGTTGTAAGAATTTCTTCTTGACAAAACATATATTGTCACTGCCTTCACGATGATGTTTCGTATAAAAATGTTATTGTAAGAATTTCTTCAGCTTGTCAATGCCTATACTGTTAGTCTATCACTACCTTCATGATGATGCCATCTACATATACAACCAACATAATAGTGCATGTCCCACTTCGCCTTACAAAAACAGTGGTCGACCTGGCTACATTTCATCACAAATTCGAACACCAGCTTACGGAACTTATCGAACCAAGCTCTTTGAAACTATTCCAACCCATAAATTGATTTCTTAAGAAGGCATACCTTATCTGACTCTCTTAAGCAACAAACCCAAGTGATTACTCCATGTAAACTTCTTCAACCGGATTTCCATAAAGAAGAGCATTCTTAACATCAAGCTAATAGAGTGGCCAATGCAAATTTGCAGCAATGGAAATAGCCACACGTACCAAGTGAAGCATTGCCACATGTGAGAAGATCTCCGAATGGTCGACTCCAAGAGTCTGAGGAACCCTTCAGTAACAATGGAAGAACTTGCTTTAATTAAAAGACGTAGACTTTACTTATTCATTTTTTCACAAACACCAAATCATATTGTTTATCATTGACAAATTAGAAAAGTTGGAGAGTTGAGAGATCTTCATCTCAGAGAGAAGCTAAACACTGTTATACTCGGATCCTTCAAGTCTCAAGGGTTTGAGTCAAACATTATGATATTGTTCATCAGCCAAACCTAACTCAGTCACCCCATGGTCTGAGTGAAATGGCCATTCTGCTTTCTTTTTTCTTTTTTTATGTTGGGGAGGGGGATTTGTGTTGGAGTACATGATAAGTGGCAATGTTTACTGTTCACAAGAAAGAATAGTTTCTAAAATATTTAACTTTCTGTAAACATCGTACACAATTCAGAATCAAACAAATTCTCCTCTAATGTTTCGCAAGACATTCTCCCAATCCAAATGCCCAATCGATTGGAGGATCCTAAGCACGCAACCAATGAATTGGTTATGGATGGTAGAAAGGAATGCTAGAAGGACAATCCAACATGCTTTGGAGAGTTACAAGATATCTTCATTAGCAATTGGTGTGACATAAGGGGCACACTTAGTTGCACTCTCATTTTTAGACAAAACCTTAGGGGTTGTCGCCTTATCGAGAGCTTGTGTGCATGCTTAAGAAGTGTACATCAACTAGAGAAAAATGACTTCAGGGTTTGGTAGTCTCTATACTTCCAAGGCATACCTTTTGCTTCTTGCCTCCTTAGATTTGCCAATTTCCATGCATTTAAACATGTAGGAAACTCTATTTCCCAAATAGTTGAATCATTTATTTGGGCAATCCCTTATTTTTGGATGCTTGCTCTTGACGATCTCCCAAAAGGCATGCTTATACAATCATTAGGTAGGCCACGCCATATAAAACAATGCATGGCCACCCAAACACCTTATTGTAGTATGGCAGCCCACATGATGGTTGGATGGGTGGCGTGCCATGCCATACACACACCGAAGTAAGCCCCACACCTAGAAGTGTTGTAGAATAAGCCTATTCTACAACGTCACATAGGAACCAGCCTCCTAGGGGGGGGGGGGGGGGGGGATATGAAATATTCCAAAAGAAAACCCTAAATCTTCATCCAAAATGAAATAGAACTTGTTACAAGATACTATAGGCAAGAATACAACTCTATCGAGCTTTAGAATAGATTCTATATATACATAATACAAATAAAGAGATCCACAGACATACGAACTTGAAAAGGGAGATTCAATTTTCTCATTTGCTTCAGTTCCAATGCTCTTGAAAATACGACCATGAGATCCTCTTATAGGTCCGGTTGATCAACTAAAATCTTGTCTTCAAGGGTTGTGTGGATCACTAGAATCAAAAGGGCAAAATTTTAGGCAAAGGTGAAGTGCAGTAGAGGGATTAAACACTTGGGGCTTTAGAAATTTGAAAGCCTAATGTTTTATAAAGCTAGCCTGTTTTATAAAGCTAGCCTCTTGTACTAGTTTTACACCATTTAAGAATGGTTGTAACTTTACACTTTGCATGCAATACAGATGGTTATGATCAATGTTCGAAATATCGGTATCGCGTTATGTATCGCACCCTTGGGATACGAATATAATACAGGGGCATTTTCACACCGGGCTCGAGTGGGGTCGCCTGTGGAATGCGGGGGCACACTCGGGGTGGGCGGGGCCCACGGGGGAGGTCTCGTGTTCGAAATTCCTCACCGAGGGTGATTAATGCGCATTTCACACCAGGCTCGAGTGGGGTAGCCTGTGGGATGCAGGGACACACTCGGGGTGGGAGGCCCGTGTGAGGCGGTACCCATGTGATTTGGGGCCCATGAGAGGGGTTCAGCCGGGGTCCTAACCCACAAAATGTGGGGCCTAGGCTATGAGATAAAGGGATTAATTCACCATACTCCAACAATTCGAGCTTTTAGAGCAAGTGGTTAATTGTCCTGTATCAGAATACGTATCGGTTATCGTATGGGATATATCAGTTGTATCGCGTAATGTATCGTTGTTATTGGAAACATGGGGAAACATTGGGAAACATTGGGAAATTGGTCGAATTTTTCAATGAAATTTCAATGATTGTTAAAAAAGGCATCAATACACACTTATAAATCAAAACATTATAATAATAATATAAATAAATAAATAAAAACAAGTGCACATAATAGGTTTTCTTTGTATGGGGTCTTGACCTATGTGTTGTCTACCTAAATTGATGCAAGTATATTCAAAGTATATTCATATAATTTATAAATGTAAGACGACATGTGGAAACACAAGGAATACATTCAAAAATCACAATGTTCACCAGATTGAACATCGGGGATATATGATATATCTCATTACTTGTGTATTTCGTATTGCACAGATGGGATACAAATATATCGTGGGATATATCGACCGATATCATCGATACTCAAAACATTGGTTATGATTGCCTGATAGGTGTAAATCCAAAGATACACTCCACTCCACACAGAAGACCCCATTTTGGACAATCTAGACAGCTTACTTTAGTGCCATATTTGAGGAGGATGAGCCGCCAACATATTTTGATGGATTGTTGAACTAACATTTCTTTTCAAAGGCGATTGTTGAACTAACATAAAGGTCTTAAACCAAAACAAAAAAAAAACCAAAAAAAAAAAAAAAAAACCTAATTTTTAAAGGTTAAAAACAAAATTTGTTGCAGAATGTGCTATTTATGCTCCACACAACATATTTGTAACATACACTACTCACCAATAACGTACGCTATAGAGTAAAACGCTATTTTCAAGCGCTACATAGCGCAACAATTACATTACATAGCATAGCGTACACTATGTTGTGCTACGCACGTTATTTAAAGCATTGTCGATTGAAGGTTCAACGAGGAGAAGACCTAACAGGACTTGAATTTGGGTGATGAAAAAACATATGAAGGCTTGTAAACTTATTGTGGATGGGATCTTAGATAAGAATGGTTGGCGATACACGATTCGTAGAAGATCGACTCCAAATGGGAAGGATAATGCCATGATGATGCCTTGCTTCATGCGTTAGAGGGACCATCAGATAATACGGACATGTAACGAAAGATACAGATGATCTAGGTAACGTGGTGAACTTTGATGGAGGTTAAAGGGCCTGAAAGGAGGATGCAAAGAAGACCTAAAAGGAATTTGCTCAAGGAAGCGAGAAGGGTTATGAACTTGTTATTAAAATGATAATGTTATGCCTATGTGGGCCATTACGTAAAGGAAACAATCACCCCTGTTACGCGAGGATGAATTGTCTGTGATGAGAAAAATAGGCAATATCAGCCAACACAGGCCGACATACCCCTCATCGCACCATTACAAGACTAATATGGTCATTATAAGCCAATACAGCCATGAAGGCCCATTATGAGAGTTTTTATTTTCAATTTTACTCTCGTTTTTCCACTTCTTTATTCATTTCAACCATGAAGGAATCTTAGAAAGTAAATTTAAATAAGATCTAGGCCTATTTTGAGGATCAAAACACAAATTTGAGTGGGATTTAATGAACCGAAACGTGGACTTTTTAGGAAATACTGAATGAAGGGATTAACCATCATTTTTTTTTGTCATTTTTCCATCATTTTTTATTGTAATATGCATGACGGGCCCAAATCCAATAAATCATGCTTAATTTGTGATTGATAAGGGCCTATTTGGCCGGACTTACATTGCTTGAAAAATAGCATTCTTACCAAAGAATGGCCCTTTACACCTTAAAAACATTTCCAAAAAAAAAAACATATTTGGGATCCTCACATTTTTTAGAATTTTACCAACAACTTGAGATTTTTTTCTCATAAAAATTAAGTCTTTCTTCTTTTAAAGGTAACAATTTTTTATTAAGAAGGCGCCAAGATGGGACAAAGAATTACACCCTTAGAAGAAAGGAAAAATTACAATCCTCCATTGCCTTTATACTAGAGGCAATGGAGGATTATGTATGACGGGCCCAAATCCACTAAAGCATGCTTGATTTGTGTTTGATAAGAGCCTATTTGGTCAACTTACATTGCCTAACAAATAGCATTCTTACCAAAGAATGGCCCTTTACACCATTAAAAACATTTCCAAAACCAAAAATAAAAAACATATTTGGGATCCTCACATTTTTTAGAATTTAACAACAATTTGAGATTTTTTTCTCATAAAAATTAAGTCTTTCTCCTTTTAAAGGTAACAATATTTTATTAAGAAGGCGCCTAGATGGCGCAAAGAATTACACCCTTCGAAGAAAGAAAAAATTATAATCCTCCATTGCCTTTATACTAGAGGCCCATTCGACTACAAAGAAACACTCTTCTTTGTTTCCCAAACACAACACCATGCCAAGCCAGGAGTAAGTCGCCAATTGATCTCGGCATCACCCATGGCACCTTTAACAGACTAAGGAAGCTTGTATCTTTCGAGCAAGAGCAATGCACGAAGAGGTGGTCAACTCTCTCCGCATTAGCCATGCACACATTGGGAATTACCATTGACCATAAAAACCGGCTGCCATAAGGTTGTATCGATCGACACTGAGGACACATTAGCAGATACAGCCCGTATTGTATCAACCAACTTGCTGATACCATTACTTAATACCTTGGTTATGAAGTCTTGTAAAATTGTTGAGGATAGGGACTTGGAAAGAAATGGTTAATGTAACACAATCCAATTCATAAATACTTGGTACAAGGCTATAACAACAATGATGATGATTTGGTTCATGTGATGGGAGGTGGAGTCATGTGATGGGAGGTGGACTTGGTTGGACCACTTTATCCATGCAAGATAAAGGAATCATTTCTTTCGATTTTTTTATATCCATTGGGTGTTGATACCATTGACAGAAGAAGTGACAGAAGTGGTTGGTGGGTGGGGCTCCAGTCCTACTCTTCCTAGAGGGAAAATCTATTGGAAAATGGCCCCTTAATGCAGGGCATCTGGCAGGAAAGACAAGTACACTTGACAAACCAGGTGTAATAAATGGAAAGTGCCAGACATGCAATAACACCCCCCCCCCCCCCCCCCCAAAAAAAAAAAAAAAAATCTGATTGGCAGCTTGCTTGGCAATCCTAGTCCTGCAGGGGTTACAGGCCTCCTTAGAGATAATTTAGGAGTTGGCCTTTCCCCTTCCTTTCTCAATCAAAGATCCAAATGAGGGGAAAGTCAGAGCTCTTCACCAAAGCCTTTCTTTCTTTCATCAACTTTCTAGCTCCTCTTCTTTGGGGCCTTCGATTGTGGTAGGATTTTAGGACCAAGTCGGCATCCACTTCTACGCCAATATTGCCTACTTTTCATTTCTATCAAGATTTGGAATGTGTTCTTGATCTTCTCGGTCCTTTTACTATGTCCATGATGGAGTGACAAAGGGCTCACTTGCTATCAGATCCTCATTGCCTCTCTCCCTCGGACTGTTAAGTGTTATTGTATTTTCCTTTTTTTCTTCTAAATAAAGCTTCTTACCAACAAAAAGCCCACCAAATCATATTGCTTCAACCTTCCAATTCATGCCATTTTGATACCACAACCTATCCATGGTGCAGCCCAGCATAGCATCATTGATATTAGCCCATACACAGCGGGACCCACCAAATGAAAGTGCCTGAACCGCACGACATTGTCCCATGGGCCTGATTCCTCATGTGGCACATGAAAAGCAGCCATTTCGCATCAGACATAATTACATGCTTCGTAAATGCAATGGATGAGCTGTCACTTGGTGAATTTTCCAAGAAACACCACATCGGACATAACTAAATGCTTCATAAATGCAATGGATGAGCTGTTGCTTGGTGAATTTTCCAAAAATTCGAAGATGGAATCGAATCATCGATTAAACCCGCGAACATTGAGTAATGGTATTGAATTTTTCAATTACCAAAATAAGCCACAGAAGATTGGCGCTGAAACTGACATTAGAGTTTTCACTGATAGAAACATTCATTCCCAATTGCAGACATCTGAATTTCAAACATGATTACAATTAAATGAGGGAAATTCAAGGCAATGAGAAGATGGGAATAGAAACTAAACGAGGAGATAGTGGAGATTCTATAAGAAATTTAAATCATGGAAGGAAAGGGAACCCTAATTGGGGGAATTTGGAAGAGAGAGAACGTACGTTGATGTCATCACCGACAGAATTGATCTCTTTGTTGGCTTTCCTGCTGAACCAGTAACTCCCCGCCTTGTTCAGGATCTGATCCATCTGGATTCGTGCTCCACGCGATGGACGGACGAGATCGACTGCGCAGATGTTGAAGACCCTCTCTCTCTCTCTCTCTCTCTGGTTGGAGAGAATTCTGAGGAGAGAGGTCACGGTCTATTCCCACAATTCAGAATGCCCTCCTCTATTTTTAGTTTGGAAAAATGCTTTGATACTCTGGCGATGGATGATACGCAGGCACTAATATTTTGAACTGCCACGTGGAGTGGGTCCCAGAATATAATCGGTTTCACATAAGTCAATGTATGCCTTGTATCAGGTATCATGGGCAGCCGGACTATTAAATAACTCCCCGTTTGAGTTTGGACCATAGCTTTACTCTGGCGGTGTACAATGCTTGATACACGAGCACTTGTTGTATACGTGGCAAATATTATCTCTATCTCGAATTAAATAGTTCCAAAATCATATTATTTGGACAAAGACACTTGTGTTAATGAGAGGGTGATTGCATGGGAACGAGGAAATGGTGGACCACTTATTTATTCATTGTTGTTTTATTAATCTAATTTGATCAGACATCTTGTCCCAATTTACAATCTGGCGGTCCTTTCTTTCAACAGCGGGTGATCTCTTAGAAACCTGGTACAGAGTCAATTTAGGGAAACAAATGACATTCTCATGGAGAATGTTCTTACTTGCTATATGGTAGTCCTTGTGGAAAGAAAGAAATAAATGATAGATGCTTTCTTAACGAGAGTTAGTAGGTGAAGACAATTTCTCAAAGGGTAAGGTTGCTAATTATCGAGTGGACCTCCAACACTAATAAGATTAAAGGTTTTAATCTTCTTTTTCTTGGGGTGTAGCTAGGCCATTATCTTAACCGCTCGGCTTGACTTCTTTGTAGCTTGGTTTGATTCCTGTTTAATTAAAAAAAATATATATTTCTTACCAAAAAACAATAATAAAGAAAGGTCGTCTTTTTAGTTTGTTTAATTTAAAATATTAATTTAATATTTTAAATTAATGTGTTTGTAATTTTTAATATCAAATTATAAATAAGAACTCAATATCTAATGGATATACCAACAACGGAGTTACCAGAACGAATTACCAACCTCTCATTCTTTTTCTCATTTTTAAAGGGATGAGAATTGCATGTATAACATATGTGCCACTAGGCTGCTAATCTATTGTACACGTGGCCCGTTGATGACAATTAAATTATCAAATGCATCGCTAAATTTACATCAATAGAATGATCTAGGTAGTCCTAACATTGGCCATGTAAATTAACCATTAAAAAAATGTTAGTTAGTCACTTGGTTTTGATCTTACGCTCGTGGCCCATATGAGGCTTTTAATTTCATCATTTTTTGTCGTAGTACATATTTTTGTGGGCAAATTACAATCATTGTGTCAAATATCACATATGCACACTAATTAAAGATATTAAAGTTGATTTAGTAATTAAATTCAAACTCCAATAGTTAATGGGGATTATAAGAGATTCTAGATTGGATGCCAAAAATAATCTAAGAATTCCAAACCGAGGGTATTCCAAATCCAAGGAATGAGAGGCAAGGAAAGCCTAGTTCATTCAAGGAGGAATGAAGAGGAGATTCCAAGCACGTCCAATAAATTATTGCGCATGTGCCGAATCCATGGCACGACAATTGACATGGGTTCGTTGAACACAAACTGTGGGTCAACTCCTTTTTTTAGCCGTCCATTTTATTATGATAAACTTGAGGCCTATCCAACCAGTAGGTTGGCCTAATTCATGCAATCCTTTTTTTTTTCAATGAGCCCCCAGAGGAGCATCCCAAATCTATTACATGTGCCAACATTAGCACGTGTTCTTGGAATCTCCTCAATATGAAGCCATGTGAATCGTCTCATTTAGGGGTGTCAATGAGCTGAGCTCGGGCTTGAAAATTCAAATTTTGAATAGGGTTGGCACGACAGCCCAACCCAAAACAATTCAAATTTCGGGCTGAGACCTGCCCAGGCCTAGTCCATTAACAGCCAGAGTCTTATCATTCACTATTTGGAGATGATTAAGGTGATCGTTTACCACCTTTTAAAAGAGAAAAACCTTGATACTTTAGCAGAGTGTGATGGATGATACTCGGGCATTCAGAAATAAAACACGTTGCATACAAGCAATTTGAATTAAACCATCTAAATTATGGATCTTAGTTTAGGTATATCTTGATCTAAAAATTATCATTTTTTATTATTTAATTGTTAGAGGGCAGTGGGCATCTCTACAAATAAGAGATTACTGGCTTATTTCTTTAAAAAAGAAAAAAAAAAAAAAAAAAAGAAAACAAAAACTTTTAGACTTTTTGGTAAAACTCTAATCAAAATGTTTATTTGTTTAGAAAGAAGTAAATAAGCTCAAATTTTATAAGTCAATGAGTGATTATTTTTTGAAAGGGAGCTTATTTAGCTTAAGCGGGTAGATATTTTGAACTAATTTTTGAACAAGTTTCTCCTTGAACTTTTCAAATAATTCGCATATTACTCTATTCTCTTCTCTTTACAATCTCTTTAAGGTAGGCCCACTTGATGAATGACCTATATTGAAGGTGGACCCCACATGATGAATGGTCCACATCAAAGGTGGGCCCACATAATGCACAGTCACATCCCACACACAATGGATGGCCTGCATCAAAGCATGGCCCCATACAATGGACGTTCCACATCAAGCGGGCCCTACTTAATGGATGGTCCACATCAAAGTGGGACCCACATGATGGATGGTGGACATTGAATGTGAGACAACATGCTGGAAAGTTGAAATTAAAAGTTGGCCCACATGATGAATGACCCATATTGAAGGTTGGGCCCCATGTGATGGACAATCCACAACAAAGGTGGAACCTATGTTATGGATGGTGGACATCAAGGGTGGGTCCCACATGCTGTACTATCCACATCAAGTGGACCCCACATGATATATGGTATGCAACAAAGGTGGGACCCATACGATGGATGGTGGACATCAAAGGTGGGCCCTCATAATGAACGACTCGTATTGAACGTGGGGCCCCACATTAAGGTGGGCCTATATAATGAATGGTTCATATTAAAGGTGGCCCTACATGATAGACCGCACGTATCAAAGTGTGGCCCTGCATGACGGAACATGCACATCAAGTGGGTCCCATTTGATGGGCAGTCCAGATCAAAGGTGGGCCCACATGATGAACAACCCATATTGAAGGAGGAGCCCCACACAATGAACAACCCATATTGAAGGAGGGGCCCCACACAATGAATGGTCCAAATCAAGGTGGGCCCACATAATGGATGGAGTGGGCTTCACATAATGGATGGCCCATATCAAAGTGTGGCCCCACATAATTGACGATCCACATTAAGTGGGCCCCACCTAATGGATAGTCCACGTCTAAGGTCTCGCATGATGGGTGACCCATATCCAAACTGGGCCACGTGATGGATGATCCACACAGAAGGTGCTCCCACATGATGAATGGTGGATATTAAAAGTGGCCCCACATGATGGACAATCCACTTCGAAGGTATGGCCCACACTATGGACACATCAAATGTGGACTCGATGTGATGGGTGATGGGTAGTGGACATTTAGGGGCTTTGCATAAATGACAATTAGCATTGATGGTAGCCCCCACACGATGGATGACCTACGTCAAAGGCAGGCCTCTAGTAATGAATGGTCCACATCCAAGATGGACCTTTTATGATGGAAGGCCCACTTTGAAGGTTTGGCTCATACAATGGATGGTCCATATCAAAGGTGGGCTTCATACGATGGTTGATCCACATATAATGTGTGAGATAATGGATGGCCCAAATGTCTTGAAATTTGAAGACTGTAGTTGTCCATTCTTTTGTCATTTGGGGCATGGTTCATATATGGTGAGATCCACCGAAACAACCATTTGGATTGCTCTTATAATAGAGTGTTGTAATATTTAAAAATGACATCAATTACCCCTTAAAAAAACTCTTATTAAAACATTTAATCAAATGTAATTATTTCAATAAAGAGCTTTTTTTTTTACTTGAAAAAGTAATTTTACCAAACAAGCTTATTTGAAACAAGAGCTAGAATAAAATGACCATATTGGAATAGCTCCTATTGAAAAAACTCTTATTGAATTAAAGTAGATATGCGAAACAAACCCTTAGACTAGTAGACATTTATTGAATGGTTAAGATGAAAGTTTTCAATGGCCCTGTTTCTACAAACAAAGATCTATAAATCATAAGTTAGGATCACTTAGATAATCTAATTTTGGAATTGTAGCTTCTTGACTATGGGTTCTACAATATATTCGATTTGGTTTTGAGATAACACATGCCACATGTTAATTTCGAAATGGCCTATACGATCCACCATACATGGGCATATATTTACCCCAATCTATTGATCCAAACCGTGAAATGTGAGTCCCATTTTGGATAGAGGATAGCTTGAAAATCATATTTATCCAACCATCAAGTTTCGGGGCTATCAAACGAACAATTGAAATAAAACAACGAGTTACAGGTATTCAATGAGCTAAATCAGATGGTTAGGATTGTTTGATCAGTATTCTTTTTCAGGCTATGCTCGATCCATAAAATGGGCCATGATTTATAAGGTTGAGGGACACGCTTGCACACCAAGTGTATGATGAACTCTCGCAAACTTGCATAACTCCCCATGGGGCAGAGGACTCGATCTACATTTTAAGTTTCTGTTTGTGCTTGTGAGGCCATTTTCTAATGATTCAACCTGTTGATGTGAGTCATTGTGAGAAATAGGTGTCCCGACCATTTTACGATCGACCGTCGATCTCATTTTCATTAAATTTTTATCGACTGTCAATTTGTTGGTCACCTTTTCAAAGGTTCAAACTTAGAGTTTGCAGGCATGCTAAGTCCAAGCTCATTTGGGACTCATATTACTTAGTGTAGCACACAACACTCGTACTACATGTTACTGGAAGCTCTGTCGATCCCATCATCCCACCCATGATGCGTGTATTTTATCGAGGTTGTCCATCCATTTCTTTGCCTGCTCATTTTAGGGCACGAGCTCAAAAATGAGGCTGATCCAAATCTCAGGTGGACCACACCACGGGAATAGTGGTGATTGAGCACCTCGTTATAAAGAACTTCATGAGGCCTTTGCAATGTTTATTTGCCATTGATTAGGTCACATAGACTTGGATAAAGGGAAAAAACGCATATTAACTTAATCCAAAACTTTTGTAGCCCTTAAAAAGTTTTTAATGTTGGCCATTTAATCACCACCATTTCCTATGGCGTGGTCCACTTCAAAATTCGATTTGCTTATATATATATATATATATATATATATATATATATATATATATATATATATATATATATATATATATATATATATATATATATATATATACGCTCGATGGTGTCATACCTTTCATAAGGTCAAGAGCTGGTAACACATTATTCGTCGAATGGTAAAAATTTTAAACAACGGGGAGATTTTATAGGAAACCGTAGAAACACGGCGTGGATTAGATACTAAAATAGCTAGAAATGTTATTGAAGTGACATCGCCAAGTTCTGTGGACCCCACCATGATGTATATTTTCTATCCATGACGTCCATCCATTTTGAAATATAATTTAAGGGATTTACACCAAAAATAAGTTATATCTGAATCTCAGATGGGCCACACCATGGGAAAACAATTGTTATTGAATTTCTACCATTACAAACTCCTAGGTCGCACTGTAATGGTTATGTAGGGAAAAATAAGTTGTTATTGAATTTTTACCATCCAACCTATTCATAAGGTCATGTAGACGTGGATGAAATGAAAACACAAATATCAGCTTGATCCGGAACTTCTCCAGCTCGTAAGAAGTTTTTAATGGTGTACGTTCAATCCTCATCGTGTGGTCCACTTAAGCCTTGGACCTGCCTCATTTTTTGTGTAACGCCCTGAAAATCGGGAGTCAAGCATAAACTCAACTCCCGAGTTCCGACGCATCACTTATGCAACAAAATGAATGATGATTGAATGTTGTCGGTATTAGTGTAGTGAACATGAGTGAGATTAAGCCAAAACAGCATATCATACTCCAGAGACAAGTTAATTAGCAAGCGGAAGACTGTGATAGATAAATAAAATATATAAACTGTGGTGAGTCTCCAGAGTGTGATAATATTACTAGGTTAAATAATTACAAGTACAATTCTAAAATACCAAATGTGTAAGGTCCTCTAGTCAACATCCCTATAACCCCGTCAATCAAGACACGGTTCACATGAAGCCGCCAGAATACAGCAAATACGAGCAAGCATCATTGTCATTGAAAAGGTCCGACTCGCCTCATAAGCATCGCCGACACCTGCAGCTATAGAGTCTGGTTGGTGTTGCAAACACCGTCCCGTAACGTGGGAGTGAGTGATCAACTCAGTGGAACAATAAAGCATAGGTTAACATGTTATCAATTCAGTCAAGCA
Source organism: Magnolia officinalis (assembly GCA_021015155.1). Classification (NCBI taxonomy): domain Eukaryota; kingdom Viridiplantae; phylum Streptophyta; class Magnoliopsida; order Magnoliales; family Magnoliaceae; genus Magnolia; species Magnolia officinalis. Next base: position 60,567,162 of record JAJHSJ010000008.1, read on the forward strand.
GTAAAGTCAAACACTCCTAAATACTCTTATTAATGCAAGTATGAAAATGCAGTCATGATGTATGCCCTCACCACACACTCCCTCGTGCGACACCATCTTACGTTCGCGGCATGCTTGCATTCCTCAGTGCTCCACATCTTTCAGGCACATGCAATGCGATGATGAGCATGATTACCGAGTTGTTATTAGTCCATTTCAAACAGCAATATTAGGAAACTAAGGTACCTCCCTTATATCATTCCCAAACATGATCCATTATAGGGTCGTCAGTCCTAGTTAATCTCATACGATGGTGTGTTTCTAGGTCGCTGCAAGGGCTGTCAGGGCTGTTACACGGAACCGTTACACCACTCCCCCATCACCCTTTTAACGGTTCATCACTAAATTGATACAGGCCTAGTTCATACTCTATACACCGCGGCAAAACTCGTCGCCATACCGCAAATTCAAAGTATGGTCGAGGTCACTACAAAGGGCTGTCAGGGCTGTTACACGCATTCGTTGCACCACTCTCCCATCACCTTATCAATGTAGGCCGACAGCACGAATATAGTGTCTCATACCACCATAATCGGCTCACGAGTCTGGTTGCTCAATGGACACTACGGGGAGGTACGTGGCCCCAGTGTAGGTCGACAGCTCGACCACGGTGTCCCATACCACTATGCCCGGCTCATGAGTCTTAACGGATCGAGGTACCATGGTTAGAGGGGATTTCACTGGTAAGTTTGGTACCCTAGGTTCAAGCAGAGGCGTCCAAACATGGTGAACATACATAAGACCGATCGGGTTGCTTGACGAGCTCGGCTAGCTCGAGCGCACAACAAGTTGAACGATATGAAGCGCATAAGTACTTCGTGTGGTCTACCACTATCGCCAACAGAAATACGACTCGGGTTCGTCGAACACATCTCATGTGGCGAATGAATCACAGCCACGAATTCAATCCCGTTACCGATTGCCTGGACTATAATCATAGCCCCAAACACAATCAATCCTTATTCTGAAACATATAGAGTAAAGCAAAATATACAAAGTAATTCGAGCATGTTATAAAGCACAATATAAACAGGAAATACAAACACATATATTTCATAAGTAAGCGGTTAAACTAAACAAACAACATGGAGGAAATCATATACATCTCTAAGGTAGTTGAGAATCCTATCTCAACACCCTATTAAACTTAGTTCGTCACACAATTTCTCACACAGGCATTTTAGCAAACACTTAAACTACAACACTCCAACATACATGACGTATGTTGATTTCAATATAGAATAGGACAAATCCTTATAGTAAGGAGTTGTCGCATTAACATCAATCATGTTCTTACATACAATACATTTGGCAGGCATAAATCATAAATCCATATTTATTTAGTCATTTCAACAAACACTTTAAACTACATACATCAACATACATGACGTATGTTGATCACATAGGTATAAGGCAAAATCCTTTCACTAGGGGTTGCCCCAATTATAACACGCGTGCACCCACGACGGATAGTCATGGCAAGCAGGAATCCAAGTTCCATGTTCATTCAGTCATTTCCACAAACACTTGGGCTACACATTTTAGCATATATAGTGTATATTGGCCGTGGCGTGATTTAGGGCAAATTCTTTCGTCAAAGGGGTATCGCCAATACAACATTCATATATCCATGACAATTAGTTATGGCGAGCACGAATGCGAATTCTATACTCATTCAGTCATTTTCACAAACACTTAGAATACACTATTTTAACATATATAGTGTATATTAGCAAAAACATGTGTTAGGGCGAACCCTTTCGCCAAATAAGTATTTTATCCATATATAATATATTCATACAGCAAATAATCATGGCAAACATATTTTTAAAATTTATACGTATACGGTACTTCTTACAAATACCTAGAATATTCAAAATTTCATATTCTTCATCTTTAATCGAAACGGAAAACAGACAACACTTTGTACATGTGCAATTGCATACAGATCATGAATCTATCATTATCTGACATTGAAAGCGTTGAAAACCATAACCTATACACCTAAAGTCCGCACCTTTTGTCGTAGAATCGAAACGAATCAGATAGGTTTGTTAAGCTTCCGTATTCGGCAGTTTGGTAACCTATAGAATGAAATAGGTTAGCTATTTCATAACCTACAACTATCAAAACCCCAAATTAGTTTAGGGTTAGGGTTTCTTACCTAGAAATGAAACCGGAATCGCTGGGAAAGCGATTAGAACGAGGTGGTGTAGCTTGTGTAACGGCAGGGAAGCATGACAGGGAGATGCTCCCACTTCTCTCTCACTTTCTCTCTCTTTTCTCTCTCTTTTTCCTAGGGTTTTTCTCAAATTCGTATGGCTGAAATGAAAGAGGGTTTAAGGTCCTTATATAGTCTAAAATCTCACTGAAATAGACTTCAAGCCAGGGTATACTTCAGTTATATCCAAAGTGGGTCAGTTTCAGCTCAACGGAGGACTTCTGGCGGGCCCCCTTGAGCCAAAGGTCGGACTTAAGCTCACTAACACTGGATCTATGTTTAGTTAAGTTTTCGTTTCGGTCGGGATTCTAGATCGCAAATGGCGGACCAGTTTCCATTCAACGATAGTGGATCTCGATCGGAGATTCCGAGTACATGAATATGTTTGGGAAAATATCCCTGATCCGAGGGTGTAATTTGGCCTGATTCTGACGGTCTGGTTGCTTAATACTGATCCGCAAGCGAGACGTGCTAGATTTATTTATTTTGAATTTAATTTAGAATTATTTTCACATTTCTCACACTCCCCGCTCCGAGCTCAAGGGAATAGCGCTGGGACACTATCTGGATTTGATTTCCGAGATAGTTGTCAAGCCCAGCAAGGCGGTCCTAATTCCTTAACTTCGTGTTAATCGGACTTCCGACGTGCGGTCCAAATCTGATACGGAGTTTCGAGATGCTCCCGAGAGCAGCCGGGTAATGAGATTGATCCTAGATTTTAGGGTACCCTAGCGTCAATGATTCTACAAGTTTTGGGTCTTGCAGATCGTATTTAAAGTGATTGGTGCTAATTTCACAAGTACTCTAGTTTCACACTGGCTAATTCTCGCCTCATTTCTAAAGGATTTAGTCCTGAGTAATTTCCGTCTGAGGTGATACCTGGGCCTTTATAGTTTGTATATAAAGTGATCCAAGTTATAATACTTAGCTAGTTTAAGATAGTGTCTAGGGTGAAAGTACTTAGAAAACTTGAAAGAACAAGGTGGTGAAGGGTGGGATTTGTGAAGGAAATGAGTTCAAAAGTGGTTTTAGACTTTGGGATTGAGTTCTGACAAGTTAATAAGGTGTTAGGATCGACCCATTGCCTAAGGACGTCGAATTCCAGGTTGGCAATAATCCGGGATGTTACATTTTGATTCACACATTAAAATGATCTACCCGGACGGATTACCGTCCGGGAGGTGGTAGGACGCAATCCACGTTCTAATGGAAGCGGATTGGGATTGGCTAGTGTACCTCACACCAGCCATATAGTTGCTGTAGGTGCGTGTCATGCGAGACGAGCATTGACGCTCCTTCAGCTCTGAGTTGTACGAACGGTTTAAAGGAGATCAAAGTTACATGGGCCCACACTGATGTATCTATTATATCTACACGGTTCATCTATTTTTAGAGATCATTTTAGAGCATTATTCAAAAAATGAATCATATCCAAAGATCATCTGGACCACACCACAAATAGCAGTGGAGATAATGATTTTCACCATTGAAAATTTTGTAGGGCCTACCATAACATTTATTTTCTATCCAATCTGTTCATAAGGTCAAAAAGACCTGAATAAAGAGGGAAAAAAATCATACTGATCCAAAACTTTTGTGACCTAAAAAGGGTTTCAATGGTAGATGTTCAATCTCACACTGCTTTTTACAGTGTGGTCCAATTGATAGTTAGATCCGTCTTATTTTTCGTCCAAAGCCTTAAAACGAGCTCACCAAATGGATGGACGGTTTGGATATATATAACACATACCTCATGATTAAACCAAAAAAACTTGCTAACGTCGATACAACAGCTATACAGCTGGGTGAGGTACACCAGCCAATCCGTTTCCCCTTTTAATCTGGAAGTAGATGTACGCACAGTTGAGTAGCGAGTCGGCTACTGAAGTTACGTCACCAAGTTTTGTGAGCCCCACTATAATGTATGTGTTGTATCCACACTGTCCATCCATTTTGAAATATCATTTTAGGGCATGAGTCAAAGAATGAGGCAGATAAAAATCTGTAGAGGACCCATGTAACACCCCGTACCTTTGATACTCGGGAGTTACTTTCTTTAACCCACCTCAACCAAAACAATTAATCGGCTCAAACATGACTTGTGCAGGATGGGACTTCCAGTTAACATCGAGGTCGTCCGTCAGGGTCGATAGGAGCCAAGTTTAACCCAACACCAAGCAGTAAGGTAAGACCCAATGATCACCTGGAGTTAATTGAGCATATAGATAAGTTAATTAAATCGTATTGGAACAATACACCCACTAGTGACTCTCGGGAATAAATGAATGCTCAACCAAACAGTCAGTATCCACTAGAACCCATTTGACCGTCGAAACCAAATATCGAGCCAATCCAACCGTTGGGTCGACATGCGCTGGCCAAATAAGACCTTAGATGTGTGATACGGCCCACCTAGGCCTCACCTCCACCCCAAACTTGGCCGGGCCCCCTGGGTAGGACTCCTGAAGTGTATGAACGGAGTGGATCTATCACCAACATCATCATGGGCCCCACATGGGTTACATGTGCACCTCATGCGTTCACCAATGCAGTACACGGGGGCAGTCGGTTCGGTCAAGCAACCACTGACCGACCCTCATACGAAAAATCGGGAAAATGACCGTTCCCGCCCTCTCTCCATTTGAAACCGACTTACTTCAAATCCATAAGTGGGCCACCACGGCCACTTTCTGAACATTCTAAACCGTTCAAACCATTCATGGGACCCGCACGATCAGAACGGTATAACCGTTTGATCATTTGTTTTCGGATGAAGCAGATTGACTGCCACCATCCATTTCATGCCAAAGATGGCCTGACGAGCGCCTGTGGGAAAGAAGACCGCCTTCCGCACTGGAAAAGATAAATCTCGGCCGTCCACCGTGGGAACAATCTTGGCCGTTCCTCGTCCTTCTCTCCCTCTATAAAACAGGCCCTGTAGCCCTTAGGAATTCATATAAGAGAGAAAGTAAAAGAAACTGATCCTCTGTTTTAAACGTAAGTAATGAAAGCAGTAGCAACCCCTGTTAGAACGTTCTTCCCTTATTCTTTTATTTTTCTCCTTGTTTGTAGCTGTAAGAGTCACGTTCTTGGACCAGGATCAAGCCAAGAAATGGCTGAGTTCAGGGCCGGAACTGTGTCTGGGAACACACCAATCAATGGTTGTGGCCAAACAATGGTCGTTTCAGACCACCGTCAGGCCCAAGTTGAGGTCTGTTTTGAGCTCTCTGTAGAGCTTTGAAACAGCTCAGGGTGCAAGTCAAACACGGTGAACTGAGAACACCGTTGCTGAGAGTCCCTGTGTTCAACCTAAAGCTGAGTCAATCAATGACTCTGTTACGGTCTGGGATCAGACCCAAGCACAACCCATGATTCGAGCCAGGAGCTGGCCAAATAATGGCCGTGTGTCGGGCCATAATCTGTATGGAACAGAAGCTCCGTTTGGAGCTTGAATTGGACTGTCCATCAGGCCATGAACGGCTTTGTTTGGACCTTTCTTCAGGCCCCGTTTTTTAGCTGAAAGCTGGCCAGGGAGATGGCCATGTTTCATGGCTTGCAGCAAGCCTATCTGAGGCTCTGTCTCGGGCCAAAATCATGCTATAAGATAGACCTTCCATCAAGCCATGTAATGGCTCCAATGGGAGCAGAAAATGGACCCTGTTTTAGGCATGATCCAGGCAAAACGATGGCCTTGAATCTAAGCTAAAACTAGTCGTGAAACAAGCCATTTGGAAGCTCTGTTTAGAGCTGAAATCTAACTATCAACCGGGCCATATCTGACCGTCCATCAGGCCATGATCGGTCGCAGGTTGGATGCCGGTTTCCCTCCCTCTTCCTGGGTCTTGAACGTGTAGGCTGTATGGGAGTAGCTCTCAGCGTCTAAAGAAGTGTTGGGCCTGCGCAAATTGCAAGTGGGCCCTACTAACGCAAATGGGCTTCACTGTGTCAGGCTGCATGTTGGAAACAGGTGGGCTGTACGAGTACCGTAAGCCACCCTGCTACGTATCCACACCATCCACTGTTTTACCAAGGCAGGTAAAACCGATCTACACCGTCCAGAAGACCTGGACGGTGGTTTCTGGACTTTTCAACGGTCCATAAACAAATGTGTACACTATATAAGATATATAGTATACAGGACACCATACTTAATAGAGTATATGTATATGGGGTACTAGGATAGGTGTACATGTGGTGGGCCCACATGGGACCACCTATGAAGTGAAATAACAGCGCATGTATGCGCCTGGACGTTGGTACAGAAAGCATCTTTGTATTTACAATAGAAAGCAAATCAGTCCACGTAAACCCATGCAAAAGAAAAAAAATTGTGAGATCTCATCATACCTGATCAGTCTTGAAGATCTGAACCAACCACATGGAGTAGAATCTCGTGAAACCCCCTGGTTCCCATTTTTACATCCAACTGAAACTTCGGTGGGCCCTAAAAGATGCAAACGGTTTCTTCCTTTGATTTGCAGTTATCTTTGCTATGGCCCACCGGAATCTTATATCAGGGTGAAAGTTTGCCCCCTAGGGTTTCTTGAGATTACACATCTTATGGACAGTTCAGATTCAACACCCATGCTCATGTGGAATCCACCTATGAAAAGAAACAAATAGTGTATGCATGAGACTGTACAACAAAGCTCACCTGCCAATCAGTCCACGTGAACTGATTGAAAAATGTTGAGATCTCATCATGACTAATGAGTCTGGAAGATCTGATCGGTCCACTTGGAGCAGGACCTCATAAAACCCCCTGATCCCAATTTTTATGATGAACCAAAACTTTGGTGGGCCAAGATTAATACAAACAATTTCTTCCCTTGAAATTGTATTTACCTTTTCTATGGGCCACCAGAACCTTAGATCAGGGTGAAAATTCACCCCCTAGGATTTCTTGGAATTTTACATCTTATGGACCGATCGGATTCGGCACCCATGGCACGTGTGTAGGTGCATAAGAGAGCATGCCTTATATATATATATATATATATATATATATATATATATATATACAGGTATGCATGCATCTGTACATGCATGATATAAGGTGCCTTTTATGCATAATCATGATTGCACCCAGGACCGTCCATCCACTCTGTCTAATAGTGGGCCACATATTAGGCCCCCACCTTGATATAGACGTCCCCTATCCTCACTGTTCATACCTCTAGACGGTGGGTACCCACCAAATATAGGTACATGATGTGTCCTAAGTGAGCCACATCACATGGGAGTCCACATATGGACACCTGAGCCATCTGTCCATTTGACGAGCCCATCCTAAAGGCAGTGGGCCTTGCCATGTGCAGACCAGCCACACGCATGTCAGTCTCACCTACATGAAGAGTCAAACCGACTCTCCATTGACTTAGGTGGTGGGCCCCAGGAATTGGCTGTAAAACCCAATAATTTGGGCCTCACATTTGGGGTAAGAGATTGATGGGCCTGATCCCTTTGGTGGTAGCCCAAACCACCTTAACCATGAATTTTTCAAAGCCCCCACCAATCTTTACGGTCAAGACCTCAAAAATTCTTGTCTGATACAAGCGGTTTTCTCTAGGGACCCGTTCAAGCAACGTGGAGGCACTAGCTTCTCGGAGAAACTCGCACCAAGGGATGCTCTACGATTTGTCTGGTGATGATTTCTTCCCCTTAAGCTTTCCACTCTTAACTAGACCAGAAATGACAGTCTTATTAATGTAAATAGTTACTGATAAACTGTGTGTAGGAATAAACTGTATTCACTTGATTTATCTGCTAAACATGATAATTCTCATACTTACTATTGTTTAGATTCTTGAACTGCCTAGGTGAATAATCTAGTCATTTATGTCATGTATATTCAGTTGTTGTATATTGATAAGAATATATGTGTCGTTCCTTATTCTCATTTCATATCGTAATATATGCTGCTATGATACACATACTGTTGAAATCTCTCCACGAGAAGTCCTAGCAAATGAGAGTCCGTGCTTGGGGTGTAACTAGATTGGTTGTGACATAAATAGGCCCCTGACATGGAGGTTTTGGTTATGGTACTTGATCATGGGGTTTACCATCTATGTGTGGTTTCCCCTAACTGACTGGGGGTGAATCTCATAACCCTTCCAAATACCGTCGTTTACCCATTTTTAAATCATTCATGCCGACATGTTTAAATCGCCACTTTTGGTAGTTTCAACATTTCACCCCTAATCGGCATTGGTGGTAACCTCGCTATGTTAAATTGATTGACCACATGTTAGTGGGTGCTACACACACCCTAAGACGGTAGTCTCATGGGCTGGGGATGGTGGTAATGGGACACTATGCCCGAGCCGTCGGCCTATGCTGGGCCATGTGCTCCCCGTAGTGACCGTGAGCTTACTTAAATTAGCGGATTGCAAATGAACTGATAATGGGCTGACAAGTCATGCATACATAACATATTTCGATGACTTGGATCACTCTGCCCTGCGATTGCGCTGAATGTTGCGCTTGTGACCAGTCATTCGACTGTGATATTGACTTGGATCACTCTGCCCTGCGATTACGCTGAATGTTGCGCTGATGACCAGTCTTATCCCTGGGTGACGACCCCCATGTCCGTCCGGATGTTTTTCCCCGGACATAGGTCGTTTGGACGTTTTACCCGGGCCGATAATTGCATTCATGCATCCATGCATTTAAAAAGACTGCATCTACTGTGTTTCGAATTATCTATATGCTTTTATACTATTCCTTGTTTAGGGCGGCGGTGTGTAATCTTAGCGGGAGATCACACTGAGTTGGCCACTCATTCATCAATATTCAATCGTATAGAGGACACAGGGACAGAGGGAGTTGCAGAGGAGCAGGAGACGACGGAGGTCGAGGAGGAGGCTTACAACGAGGAGCCGTACCAGGAAGCGGCTACCTATTTTGGATTAAATCAGTAGTTTTCTTGCTTATTAACATTTTAACTCATCTTAAGAATTGAGGTTTCTATATGGGCCCCAGCTGAGTGGCCCAGGATATTATTACTGTTGGGTTTTATCTATACTACGCTTGGTTCCGTTAATCGCACTTTGATTTGAGTTGATTATCCTCTTGCTTATCAGTTAACACCTAGGTTTTCAAGAGACGAGTGATATACTCGGGTCTCGAAAACCGGGGCGTTACAAGTTGGTATCAAAGCGGAGTATGAGACAGCCTGGCTGTGGGACCAGCTTACAAACCTTAAAAGGTTAACTTAGGCAAAACTTATAAATCTTCCCTTAGAAAAATAGATAGGATGAATGAACATAGAAACAGAACACTTAGCCCCTCATTAGCAGAGTGAACAACCTAGAATTTCTTGAGAAACGATAAGTTAGCCACCTGAACTTAGAAACAAAAATCTTTTCTCCCTTGGGGAATTCAAACCAAAAAGTGTTGATTGAATAAGGAACTTCTTCGCCATGCAACTACTAAATTTTCCCCCTTATAATGTTTCATACTAGTTAGGAACTGTCCTTCGCCCTCCTGTTCCTGAACCACGAAATCTGATCTCACAGGAGGCCATGTCACCTAAGACGCGGTCATGTCAGGCCCACACGGTCGACGTTCACCCCATTCCATCGACCGAGCGCGAAAGGGAGCGCAGCCCTGTCTATACACCAGGCCTTCCGCCAGGAGTGGCAAACAGGGACACAAGGTCGGAAGTTGTAGGAGACTCTCCCTCCCCTCAGATCTTTGCATCAGGGCTGCATTACCACACTTCGGGCGACGGACACCATCGGTCGAGCCCTCAGCCGACATGTACGAGGATACACCGATGGAAACTGCTGCTTTCGCGGCCTTCGCGCAGATGGCAACAACAATGCAGTAGCAGCAGATTGCCTTCATGCAGCAGCAGCAAGACTCACACGCTTTAATGATGGAGACTTTACGAAGTCATGGGGGAGCGCCCCGTGATACAGAGGCGCGAGGCGCCGACATATTTGATCGTTTCCTAAGGCTCCGCCCACCGACTTTCGGAGGGGCAGCTGACCCGGTTCAGGCCGAACGATGGCTGGCACGAATCGCCAAGTCGATGGTGCCTTTAAAGTGTGCTGACTCTCAGAAAGTCACCTTAGCCGTGTACCTGCTAAAGGGAGAGGCCAAAAACTGGTGGAGCAGTGTACAGAGAGGAGTGCCAGCTGCGTATGTATGGACTTGGGCAGGCTTCAGGACAAAGTTCCTGGAGAAGTATTTTCCACGCTCATGCCGGAGCGCGAAGATCGCACAATTTTTGCAGTTAGAACAGGAAAATATGACGGTCGTCCAGTACGAGGCAAAATTTGATGAGCTATTACGATACGTACCGAAGGCCCTCGAGGATGAAGAGTACAAACTGGAGAAGTTCGAAGAAGGACTGAAGCCCGGGATACAATCCCGTCTATGCACTTGGGATTTCGGGGACTACCCGGAATTCGTCGATAAAGCAATGCGGGTGGAAAAAGACTTTGAACGCACCATCCGCTCCTGCCCGCCGGCTCGGGACGTCCCGTTCCGACCAAGACAAACTCCTCCCGCCCCACCTGTTCCAGCAGGGAGGTTCCGGCCGATGCTCGCACGAGCTCCGCCCCTGCCTACAGGTGGAAGCTGTGGCTACTGCGGTAAACCAAACCACACCACCCAGGCGTGCTTCCAACGGATGAGAGATCAAGGTATTTCACCCCGAATACATCGACCACCGCAGAACCATGCAGCAGCAAGGGCAGTGCCCATGCCTCAACAGCCCAGACAGGGACCCCCACATCAGCAGAGGGCTCCCCCTGCGCGAGGATACGCTGTCGCCACCACAGAGGCTGAGTAGGACCCTCTCCAGACCATTCATGGTACCGCTCACATTAACGGTACCCCTTTACTCACCTTATTTGATTCTCGTGTAACTCTATCTTTCATTGATTCTGTAATTACATCTAAATTAGAACTGAACACAACTCGGATGCATGTCCCCTTAGTTATAGCATCCCCTATGGGTAAATTTGTAGAAACAGATAAAATGTGTAGAGCATGTCCCATCACGCTCGCAAGACGCGAGGTTACTGTAGACCTAATTATCATGCCAATCAAGCAGTTTGACATCATCCTTGGGATGGACTGGCTCACGTTGGTGCATGCAGTCATGGATTGTCGTAACAAAATAATGACAATATCCATCCCAGGGCGTGCTTCCTTCACTCTAAAAGGAGGGGGCAGATGCCAAGAGTTCGAGAGCTTGCAGGCTCTAGAGGAAGCCGAGTCAGCAGAAATCACCATCAGTCGGATACCAGTAGTCCGAGATTTCCCCGAAGTATTCCAAGAAATACCAGAGCTACCCCCTAGGAAGGTAATAGACTTCTGCATCGACCTCAAGCCAGGGACCGCTCCTATATCACTCCCGCCATTTCGCATGCCTCCTTGCGAGATGGAGGAGTTGAAGAGTCAGATTGATGAGCTGCTCGCTCAAGGCTTTATCCATCCCAGTGTTTCTCCCTGGGGAGCACCAGTCCTCTTTGTCAAGAAAAAGGACGGATCGATGTGTCTCTGTATAGACTACAGGAGACTGAACGATGTAACGATCAAGAACAGATATCCCCTGCCACGTATCGACGATCTATTATGAGTTGAAAGACGTCAAGTACTTCTCCAAAATAGACTTACGTTCAGGATATCACCAGCTGAGGATCAGGGATGAGGACATCCCGAAGACGGCCTTCAGAACTCGTTATGGGCACTACAAGTTCCTGGTTATGTCTTTTGGTCTCACGAATGCTCTGACAGTTTTTGTGGACCTCATGAACCGGGTCTTCATGCCTTACCTAGATAGGTTCGTGATCGTGTTCATTGACGACATTTTGGTCTATTCCAAGAGCCAAGAGGAGCATGAACAGCACCTGCGTACGGTCCTAAGTACGCTAAAGGATAACTAACTGTATGCTAAGTTGTCCAAATGCGAGTTCTGGGAGCAGGAAGTGAAGTCCCTAGGGCACGTAGTAAAGGCAAAAGGAATAGCGGTTGACCCAGCTAAGGTGGAAGCAGTATCTATGTGGGGCGGCCCACTACAGTGACAGAGGTTCGGAGTTTCCTAGGTATGGCTAGGTACTACCGACGCTTTATTAAGGAATTCTCCCGAATCGCGCGACTGCTCACACAACTGACAAAGAAGAACGCCTGATTCACATGGGATGAGAATACGGAGGCAGCATTCCAGGAGTTGAAGATGAGACTAACTTCTGCACCGGTGCTCACTCTTCCACAAGAAGGAGAGGAGTTTGTGGTATACAACGATGCCTCGAAGTTGGGCCTCGGCTGCGTTCTGATGCAAAACGACAAAGTAATTGCCTACACCTCTCGTCAATTGAAAAAGCACGAGGAAAACTACCCAACTCATGACCTGGAATTAGCCGCTGTGGCATTTGCCTTGAAGATATGGAGGCATTACTTGTATGGAGAATATTTCTATTTATTCTGCGACCACAAGAGTCTGAAATACATATTCACATAGAAGGACTTGAACATGCGCCAGCGTCGGTGGATGGAGACTCTTAAAGATTTCCACTTCGAAATCTCCTACCACCCTGGCAAGGCAAACTCCGTGGCTGACGCTCTAAGTAGAAAGAAGAAGCACGAGTTGGTGGCCACCTTAATGATCAAGGAGTGGGAAATGATGAAATTCGTACAGGACTTTGATATCCAACTCACCCTCGACGAACCTGATGCCTTCGTGGCTCCGTTAACTGCAGAGCCAAGCCTGGTCCGACACATGATCTCCATACAAGACCAGGATGAAGGACTCGCTAAAATAAAAGAAAGGTGCAAGAAAGGAGAAATGCCTGGCTGGAGGGTTGGTGACGACGGTGGTCTTCGATATCAGGGACGAGTATGCGTTCCAAACAACGTCGAATTAAGAAAAGAAGTAATGACAGAAGCCCACAATTCCAAGTTAGCTATCCACCCAGGAAGCACTAAAATGTACAATGATGTAAAAAGGCAGTATTGGTGGAACAATATGAAGAGGGACATCGCCAACTTTGTGGCAAGATGCATGGTGTGCCAGAAGATCAAGGCCGAGCATCGTAAGCCTGCTGGCCTCCTTTAGCCGCTTCCCTTGGCAGAATGGAAATGGGATAGCATTTCTATGGACTTTATATATGGTCTTCCTAGGACGCAGAGGAAACACGATTCAATCTGGGTCATTGTCGATAGGTTGACTAAGGCCGCCAGATTCCTCCCGATCTGCACGATAGACTCCACCGACAGCTTGGCAAAGTTATACGTTTGGGAAGTCGTGCGATCCTATGGAGTTTCGCGTGAAATTATTTCAGATCGGGACTCTAGATTTACTTCTGCGTTCTGGAAGAGACTGCAGGAAGAATTGGGCACAGAGCTCAAGTTTAGTACAACATTCCACCATCAAACAGACGGGCAGACTGAGAGGGTGAACCAGATCTTACAAGATATGCTGAGAGCTTGCGTCCTAGACTTTCAGGGCAACTGGGATGATCACTTGGCACTGGCAGAATTCGCATACAATAATAGTTTTCAATCCAGCATAGGTATGGCACCGTATGAAGCTCTCTATGGTCGCCCTTGCCGAGCCCCACAGTGTTGGGCAGAAATCGGAGAAAGAAGTTTGTTGGGTCCAGAGCTGGTTCAGGCTACTACTCAGGTCATCGACGTGGTCAGAAAACGTCCGCGCACCGCCCAGAGCAGACAGAAGAGCTATGCGGATAACTGACGTCGCGACCTGAAATTTACGGTTGGCGACCAAGTATTTTTGAAGGTGTTACCTATGAAGGGCCTGATGAGGTTCGGTTAGAAAGGAAAGCTAGCACCATGTTTCATCGGACCTTTCGAGATCTTAGATCGTATGGGAGCTGTGGCATACCGCCTTGCATTACCTACTGCGTTGGCCAGTATTCACAATGTCTTCCACATATCCATGCTGAAGAAATACACGCTAAACGAGTCGCACATCGTTAGTTGGGAGCAGATCGAGCTGACAGATAATGCATCCTACACCGAGGAACCTGTCCGCATATTGGACCACAAGGAGCAGGTCCTACGGACGAAGACTATACCCCTAGTCAAAGTTCTTTGGTCACATCATGGGGACGAAGAAGCAACATGGGAACGAGAAGCAAAAGTTAGGGAAAAGTACCCTCGCTTATTTAGTGACACACCTAGGTAATTTCGAGGGCGAAATTTTTTTTTTTTAGGGGGGTAGACTGTAACACCCTATACCTTTCATACTCGGGTGTTACTTTCTTAAACCCACCTCAACCAAAACAATCAATCGGCTCAAACATGACTTGTGCAGGATGAGACTTCCAGTTAACGTCGAGGCCGTCCGTCAGGGTCGATAGGAGCCAAGTTTAACCCGACACCAAACAGTAAGGTAAGACCCAACGATCTCCTGGAGTTAATTGAGCTTATAGATAAGTTAATTAAATTGTATTGGACCCACTAGTGACTCTCGGGAATAAATGAATGCTCAACCAAACAGTCAGTATCCTCTAGAACCCCATTTGACCGTCGAAACCAAATATCGAGACAATCCAACCGTTGGGTCGACATGCGCCGGCCAAATAAGACCTTAGATGTGTGATACGGCCCACCTAGGCCTCACCTCCACCCCAAACTTGGCCGGGCCCCCTGGGTAGGACTCCTGAAGTGTATGAACGGAGTGGATCTATCACCAACATCATGATGGGCCCCACATGGGTTGCATGTGCACCCCATGCGTTCACCAACGCAGTACACTGGGGCAGTCGGTTCGATCAAGCAACCATTGACCGACCCTCATACGAAAAATCGGGAAAATGACTATTCCCGCCCTCTCTCCATTTGAAACCGACTTACTTCAAATCCATAAGTGGGCCACCACGGCCACTTTCTGAACATTCTAAACCGTTCAAACCATTCATGGGACCCGCACGATCAGAATGGTATAGTCGTTTGATCATTTGTTTTCGGACGAAGCAGATTGACTGCCACCGTCCATTTCATGCCAAAGATGGCCCGACGAGCGCATGTGGGAAAGAAGACCGCCTTCCGCACTGGGAAAGATAAATCTCGGCCGTCCACCGTGGGAACAATCTCAGCCGTTCCTCGTCCTTCTCTCCCTCTATAAAACAGGCCTTGTAGCCCTTAGGAATTCATATAAGAGAGAAAGCAAAAGAAACCGATCCTCTGTTTTAAACGTAAGTAATGAAAGCAGTAGCAGCCCCTGTTAGAACGTTCTTCCCTTATTCTTTTATTTTTCTCCTTGCTTGTAGCTGTAAGAGTCACGTTCTTGGACCAGGATCAAGCCAAGAAATGGCTCAGTTCAGGGCCAGAACTGTGTCTGGGAACACACCAATCAATGGTTGTGGCCAAACAATGGCCGTTTCAGACCACCGTCAGGCCCCAGTTGAGGTCTGTTTTGAGCTCTCTGTAGAGCTTTGAAACAGCTCAGGGTGCAAGTCAAACACGGTGAACTGAGAACACCGTTGCTAAGAGTCCCTGTGTTCAACCTGAAGCTGAGTCAATCAATGACTCTGTTACGGTCTGGGATTGGACCAAAGCATAGCCCATGATTCGAGCCAGGAACTGGCCAAATAATGGCCGTGTGTCGGGCCATAATCTGTATGGAACAGAAGCTCTGTTTGGAGCTTGAATTGGACTGTCCATCAGGCCATGAACGGCTTTGTTTGGACCTTTCTTCAGGCCCCGTTTTTTACCTGAAAGCTGGCCAGGGAGATGGTCATGTTTCATGGATTGCAGCAGGCCTATCTAAGGCTCTGTCTCGGGCCAAAATCATGCCATAAGATAGACCTTCCATCAAGCCATGTAATGGCTCCAATGGGAGCAGAAAATGGACCCTGTTTTAAGCATGATCCAGGCAAAACGATGTCCTTGAATCTAAGCTAAAACCAGTCGTGAAACAAGCCATTTGGAAGCTCTGTTTAGAGCTGAAATCTAACTATCCACCGGGCCACATTTGACCGTCCATCAGGCCATGATCGGTCGCAGGTTGGAGGCCGATTTCCCTCCCTCTTCCTGGTCTTGAACGTGTAGGTTGTATGGGAGTAGCTCTCAACGTCTGAAGAAGTGTTGGGCCGGTGCAAATTGCAAGTGGGCCCTACTAACGCAAATGGGCTTCACTGTGTCAGGCTGCATGTTGGAAACAGGTGGGCTGTACGAGTACCGTAGGCCACCCTGCTACATATCCACACCATCCACTATTTTGCCAAGGTAGGTAAAACCGATCTGCACCGTCCAGAAGACCTAGACGGTGGTTTCTGGACTTTTCAACAGTCCATAAACCAATGTGTACACTATATAAGATACATAGTATACAAGACACCATACTACATAGAGTATATGTATATGGGGTACTAGGATAGGTGTACATGTGGTGGGCCCACATGGGACCACCTATGAAGTGAAATAACAACGCATGTATGCGCCTAGACATTGGTATAGAAAGCATCTTTGTATTTACAACAGAAAGTAAATTAGTACACGTAAACCCATGCAAAAGAAAAAAAATTGTGAGATCTCATCATACCTGATGAGTCTTGAAGATCTGAACCGACCACATGGAGTAGAATCTCGTGAAACCCCCTGGTTCCCATTTTTACATCCAACTGAAACTTCGGTGGGCCCTGAAAGATGCAAACAGTTTCTTCCTTTGATTTGCAGTTATCTTTGCTATGGCCCACCGGAATCTTATATCAGGGTGAAAGTTTGCCCCTTAGGGTTTCTTGAGATTACACATCTTATGGACAGTTCAGATTTAATACCCATGTTCATGGAATCCACCTGTGAAAAGAAACAAATAGTGTATGCATGAGACTGTACAACAAAGCTCACCTGCCAATCAGTCCACGTGAACTGATTGAAAAATGTTGAGATCTCATCATGACTGATGAGTCTGGAAGATCTGATCGGTCCACTTGGAGCAGGACCTCATAAAACCCCCTGATCCCAATTTTTATGATGAACCAAAACTTTGGTGGGCCAAGATTAATACAAACAGCTCTTCCCTTGAAATTGTATTTACCTTTTCTATGGGCCACCAGAACCTTAGATCAGGGTGAAAATTTGCCCCCTAGGATTTCTTGGAATTTTACATCCTATGGACTGATCGGATTCGGCACCCATGGCACGTGTGTAGGTGCATAAGAGAGCATGCCTTATATATATATATATATATATATATATATATAGGTATGCATGCATCTATACATGCATAATATAAGGTGCCTCTTATGCATAATCATGATTGCACCCAGGACTGTCCATCCACTCTGTCTACTAGTGGGCCACATATTAGGCCCCCACCTTGATATAGACGTCCCCCTATCCTCACCGTTCATGCCTCTGGACGGTGGGTACCCACCAAATATAGGTACATGATGTGTCCTAAGTGAGCCACATCACATGGGAGTCCACATATGGACACCTGAGCCATCTGTCCATTTGACGAGCCCATCCTAAAGGCAGTGGGCCTTGCCATGTGCTGACAAGCCACACACATCATGTAAGTCTCACCTACATGAAGAGTCAAACCAACGACTCTCCATCGACTTAGGTGGTGGGCCCCAGGAATTGGCCGTAAAACCCAATAATTTAGGCCTCACATTTGGGGTAAGAGATTGATGGGCCTGATCCCTTTAGTAGTAGCCCAAACCACCTTAACCATGAATTTTTCAAAACCCCCACCAATCTTTATGGTCAAGACCTCAAAAATTCTTGTCTGATACAAGCGGTTTTCTCTAGGGACCCGTTCAATCAACGTGGAGGCACTAGCTTCTCAGAGGAACTCGCACCAAGGGACGCTCTACGCTTTGTCTGGTGATGATTTCTTCCCCTTAAGCTTTCCACTCTTAACTAGACCAGAAATGACAGTCTTATTAATGTAAATAGTTAACGATAAACTGTGTGTAGGAATAAACTGTATTCACTTGATTTATCTACTAAACATGATAATTCTCATGCTTACTATTGTTTAGATTCTTGAACTGCCTAGGTGAATAATCTAGTCATTTATGTCATGTATATTCAGTTGTTGTATATTGATAAGAATATATGTGTCGTTCCTTATTCTCATTTCATATCGTAACATATGCTGCTATGATACACATATTGTTGAAATCTCTCCACGAGAAGTCCTAGCAAATGAGAGTCCGTGCTTGGGTTGTAACTAGATTGGTTATGACATAAGTAGGCCCCTGACATGGAGGTTTTGGTTATGATACTTGATCATGGGGTTTACCATCTATGTGTGGTTTCACCTAACTGACTAGGGGTGAATCTCATAATCCTTCCAAATACTGTCGTTTACCCATTTTTAAATCATTCATGCCGACATGTTTAAATCGCCACTTTTGGTAGTTTCAACATTTCACCCCTAATCGGCATTGGTGGTAACCTCGTTATGTTAAATTGATTGACCACATGTTAGTGGGTGCTACACACACCCTAAGACGGTAGTCTCATGGGCTGGGGATGGTGGTAATGGAACACTATGCCCGAGCCGTCGGCCTACGCTGGGCCATGTGCTCCCCGTAGTGACCGTGAGCTTACTTAAATTGGCTGATTGCAAATGAACTAATAATGGGCTGACAAGTCATGCATACATAACATATTTCGATGACTTGGATCACTCTGTCCTGCGATTACGTTGAATGTTGCGCTTGTGACCAGTCATTCGACTGTGATATTGACTTGGATCACTCTGCCCTGCGATTACGCTGAATGTTGCGCTGATGACCAGTCTTATCCCTGGGTGACGACCCCCATGTCCGTCTGGATGTTTTTCCCGGGACATAGGCCGTCTGGACGTTTTACCCGGGCCGATAATTGCATTCATACATCCATGCATTTAAAAAGGCTGCATCTACTGTGTTTCGAATTATCTATATGCTTTTATACTATTCCGTGTTTAGGGCGGCGGTGTGTAATCTTAGCGGGAGATCACACTGAGTTGGCCACTTATTCATCAATATTCAACCGTACAGAGGACACAGGAACAGAGGGAGTTACAGAGGAGTCGGAGACGACGGAGGTCGAGGAGGAGGCTTACAACGAGGAGTTGTATCAGGAATCGGGTACCTATTTTGGATTAAATCAGTAGTTTTCTTGCTTATTAACATTTTAACTCATCTTGAGAATTGAGGTTTCTATATGGGCCCCAGCTGAGTGGCCCAGGATATTATTACTGTTGGGTTTTATCTATACTACGCTTGGTTCCGTTAATCGCACTTTGATTTGAGTTGATTATCCTCTTGCTTATCAGTTAACACCTGGGTTTTCAAGAGACGAGTGATATACTCAGGTCTCGAAAACCGGGGCGTTACAACCCACCACAAAAAACAGTGGGGAGAGTGATTCCCACCATTGAAACTATCCCAAGGCCCACCATAATGTTTATTTGAAATCCAACCTGTTCAAAAGTTAAAAAAGACATGAAATAAGAGAAAACACAAATATTAGCTTAATCTAAAACTTTCATGGCCTTTAGAAGTTTTCAATGGTGGGCCTCACTATCCCCACTATTTTCTATGTTGGTTGCACGGGAGCTTTGGATTTAACTCGTTATTTGCATATTGCCCTAAAATGATCTCTCCAAATGGATGGAAGGTGTGGATGTAAAACACACATCATGGTGGGGCCCACGGAACTTGGCGACGTCACTTCAATAACGTTTTTAGCTATTTTAGTATCTAATCCACGCCGTGTCTCTTCGATTTCCTATAAAATCTTCCCGTTGTTTAAAATTTTTACCATTCGACGAATAATGTGCTGCCAGCTTTCAACCTTATGGAAGGTATAATACGGTCGAGCGTATAGTACTTTTTTATAATGTCTCGAAAAAATTCGTACAGAGACCCGAGTACCACCTCAGGCAGAAATCACTTGGGACCGAATCCTTTAAAAATTAGACGAAAATTAATTAAGTGTTAAACTGAATTAATCAGTAGATTAGCTTGAACAACTTTTTATATGAACTGCAAGACATAAAACCAGTAGAATCGCTAACGCTACATTACCTAGAAACCTAGGATCAATCTCAAAACCCAGTTGCTCCCGGGAGCATCTTGAATCTCCATATCGAACCTGGACCATGTGTCGAAAGTTCAATTAATGTGAAACTATACGATTATGATCGCCTCACTGGGCTTCACAACCATCTCAGAAATCAAGTCTTAATAATATTCAGAAATGCACAACTTGAGCCCGGAGCGAAGTGTGTGAGAAACGTGAATATCCTTAAAAAATGAACTCAGATTTAAGTGAATTGGGTCGTCCACTTGTAGACCAAATTTAAGGTTTCTAACCGTCAAAATCTGACCCAAATACACCCTCGGATCAGGAAAATTTCTCTGCATATGTCAGTGTACTTGTGGCCCTGATCGAGTGACGATGATCGTTGAACTGAAACTAGTCCTCCGCGGTCGATCCGTAAATCCGATCGGGCTAAAAACTTAACCTGACCTAGATCCAATGTCAGAGAACTTTCTCTAAACCGTATACATAAAAGGGGCCTCCAATGAGCTTCGTTGGCCCCAAACAGCCAACTTTTGGCTATAGCCTAAGTATACCATGGTCGTGGGGCCATTGAGTTCACTTTCGAGCCTATATAAGTCCCTTAAACCCCCTCTCTCCCATGCCATACGAATTTTCTAAATCCTAGGAGAGAGAAGAGAGAAAAGAGGAGGAAAATGTGAGGAGAAGTGAGAGAGAGAGAGAGATAGTTGTTGGGATTCTTCCTTGCCGCTCCACATGCAGATTCGTCTCTCCCGTATCGTTATACCGACGATTCTGGTTCTGATTTTGGGTAAGAAATCCTAACCCTAATCTGTTTTAGGGATTCAAATAGGTAGATCGATGAAATAGTTAATCTATTTCATGCTGTAGGTAGCCGTTGTGCCGTAGACAAAGGAGTAGTGTTCAAACTGAGTTCAATACGAGTCCACTGGCGAAAG
The DNA here is from genome assembly GCA_021015155.1 of Magnolia officinalis. Taxonomy (NCBI): domain Eukaryota; kingdom Viridiplantae; phylum Streptophyta; class Magnoliopsida; order Magnoliales; family Magnoliaceae; genus Magnolia; species Magnolia officinalis. The sequence continues at coordinate 60,588,372 of JAJHSJ010000008.1, forward strand.
GTGCGGACTATAAACGTTTAGGTTATGGTTTTCAAGGCTTTTAGTATCAGTTAATGATTTATAACTGACTTGATTGCTATCACATATGCTTAGATATGATGATTTCCGCATATTACACCTATATGTAAACTATGTTGATTTTACTGCATTCTATGTGTTTGTTGAAATGTTTTAATGAATATGGAATTATGATTTATGCTTATTATGACTGATGTTTGAGGATACATGATTGTTGTACGTATGACAACTCCCTTGTGAAAGGATTTGCTATAATATACGTTGTAACTAATATATTACGTGTATGTTGGTATGTGTAGTCTAAGTGTTTGATACAATGCCTGAATGAGAAAATGCTTGTTGAACTGTATTTAATAAGGGTGTTGAGATAGGATTCTCAGTCCCCTTATCTATAGTTACAGTTTTCTTTATGTAACCTATCTTACTACTACGTGTTTTGTGGATGAAATGTCTATGTATGATAACATGTGTTATGTGTTTGTTGAAATGCTCAAATGAGATTTATATTTAGATTGGTTGTCACATGTTGTCTTTGATTTTCACACGTGAATGCTATTGCTTGGAGTGTGATTGGGGCTACGATGTAGTCCAGGCAATCGGTAATGGTTAACTATCGGTGGCCGAACATTCGAGGAATCCGAGTCGTACGATGATTATCGGCAGTGGTTAAGCCACGAGGAGTGCGTATGTGCTCCATGTCGATTAACTCAACGTGCGCTCGTACCAGTTGAGTTTGTCAAGTAACTCGATTGGCCCAATGTATGTTCACCATGTATGGAAGCTACTGCTTGAATCTAAGGCACCAACTTATCAGTGTAAAGCCCGTTTAACCTTGATACCACGATCCGTCTAGACTCATGAGCGGGGCATGGTGGTATGGGACACCATGGTCGAGCCGTTGGCCTACGCTGAGGTGACGAGCTTCCCTGTAGTGTCCAGTGAGCAAACCAAACTCGTGAACCGAATACAGTGGTATGAGACACTGTATTCGAGCTGTTGGCCTACGTTAAGGTGACGAGTCTTTCTCGTAGTGACCTCGAGTATAAACTAAGGCTGCGCTGAGGTGACGAGCCTCTTCTTAGTGACTTAAACTTGCTTGTCCACTGCTTTTAAATCAGGGGGACGTTGTGTAACACCCTAGATTTTTTGTCAACCTAGAGTTAGACGTCCTTGGGCAATGAGTCGATCATAACACCTTAATTGACTTCTCAGAACTCAATCATAAAGCGTCAAATCCCCTTTTGTAACGCCTCGGAAAAATTCGTACAAAGACCTGAGTACCACCTCAGGCAGAAATCACTCAGGACAGAATCCTTTAGGAATTAGATAAAATTAACTAAGTGTTAAACTCGATTAGCTACGAAATCCGCTTGAATCACTTTAAATACGATCTGCAAGACCCAAAACTTGTAGAATCATTGACGCTAGGTTACCCTAAAATCTAGGATCAATCTCATTACCTAGTTGCTCTCGGGAGCACATTGAAACTCCATATCGGATCTGGACCGCACGTTAAAAGTCCGATTTCTGCGAAACTAAACGATTATGACCGTCTTGCTGGGCTTGACAACCATTTCAAAAATTAAATCCAGATAGTGTCCCGGGGCTATTCGCTTGAGCCCGGAGTGAAGTGTGTGAGAAAACGTAGTTTTCTTTAGAAATTAAATCTAATTTAAGTAATCTGAAACTTGTCGCTTGCGGGCCAGATATAAGCAATCAGACCGTCAGAATTTAACCCAAATACACCCTCGGGTCAGGAGAAATTTCTCATACATGGCAGTGTACTTGTAACTCTGATCGAGTTTCGGTGACCGTTGAACTGAAACTGGTCCGCCACATGTGATTTGGAAACTTGATTAGAACGAAAACTTAACTCAACTCAGATCCATGGTCAGAGAGCTTAAGTCCGACCTTTGGCTCAAGGGGGGGCTCCGAAAGTGCTCCGTTGAGTTGAAACAGACGCTCTTTGGACATAACCTAAGTATACCTTGACCTTGGGGTCATTCCCATCAGTTTTAGGCCTATATAAGGGCTTGAAACACTCACTCTCTCATCCCATACGAATTTGGAAAGCCCTAAGAGAGAGAAGAGAGAAAAGAGAGGGAAAGAGAGAGGGAGAGTTGGAATCATTCCTGGGATTCGATCCCTGCTAATCCACGTACCTTACCACCACTTCCGTAGTGCTTACCGGCGATACCGATCCCGTTCTTAGGTAAGAAAACCTAACTCTAATCCGTTCTAGGGTTTCTAATAGTTGAAATGGTGAAATTGCTAACCTATTTCATGTAATAGATTGTCGTTGTGCCTTAGACGAAGTGTGGGTGAACGAACTGAATTCGTTACGCTTCTACAGCGAAAGGTGCGGACTATAGACGTATAGGTTATGGTTTTCAAAGCTTTCAATGTCGGTTAATGGTTTATTTTGGACGTAGGTGCTATTTTACATGCATAAAGTGATGTCCATATCGTTTTTCAGCTATACATTAGTTAGGTTGAATATACTGTATTCCTCGTATTTGTAAAAAATACCGTATACGTATAAAATTTGGATTTGTGCTTGCCATGATTAATTGTCGTGTGTGTATACTAGTTATGCGTGTAACAACTCCTTGGCGAAAGGATTTGCCCAAATACATGTTACGGCCAACATACGTCATGTAGGCTATAATGTGCAGTCTAAGTGTTTGTTGAAATGACTGAATGAATATGGGATTATGATTAGTGCCTGCCGTGTCTATGAGATACAATTACACGACTGCTGTGTATGTGACAACTCCTTGTTGGAAGGATCTGTCCAAGTATAGGTTATAATTAACATATGTTATGTATGTTGATATATGCAGTCTAAGTATTTGTAAAAATGTGTGAATGAGTAAATAGTTAGTAAATTGTAATTTCTATGGGTGCTGAGATAGGATTCCCAACAACCTTAACTATGTGCATGATTTCCTCCATGTACCGTATATTATAGTGTCTGTTTATCTATGTAATGTATATGTATAAATCCATGTTTAAGTTGTATTCTATAAAATGCAAAAACGAAGTCGTGAAGGGTGATGGGGGAGTGGTGTAACGATTCCATGCAATAGCCCTGACAGCCCTAAAGCGGACAATATCGGACATTTGATTGTATGATTTGAAATCTTGATCCATTACTGCTTTAACTATCTTCTAGGATATTTTGTTGTAATTGAATGTGATTGGGGCTATTGTATAGTCCAGGCAATCGGTAACAGATCCTAGATTGGTGGATGTTGTTGTTTCGCCATACAGGACGTGTTTGACGAACCCGAGTCATGCGTTGGTCGTCGGTAGTGGTTAGGCCACACGAAGTGCTTACGCACTTCATGTCGATCGATACGATGTGCGCTTGTATTAGTCGAGCTCGTCAAGTAACCCAATTTGCCTATTGTATGTTCACCATGTATGGACGCCACTGCCTAAACCTAAGGTACCAAACTCACCAGTGAAATCCCGTTTAACCTTGGTACCTCGATCTGCTAAGACTCATGAGCTAGACATGGTGGTATGCGACACCGTAGTCAAGCAGTCAGCCTACACTGGGGCGACGAGCCTCCCCGTAGTGACCAGTGAGTAACCCAGACTCGTGAGCCGAATACGGTGATATGGGACAATGTATTCGAGCTGTCGGCCTACACTAATTTGGTGACGAGCCCTTTGTAGTGACCTCGAGCATACTCTGAACCTGCGTAGAGGTGACGACCATTTCCGTAGTAATCAGAGTATACACCAGGCCTATATTGATTTGGTGACGAGCCCTTTGCAGCGACCTAGAACCGTAACATCGTATGAGATTTACTAGGACTGACGACCTTAGAATGGATCATTGTTTGAGAAATGATATAAGGGAGGTACCTTAGTTTTCCAATCCTGTTGTATGAAAATGACTAATAAAAACTTGGTAATCATGCTCATAACATCGCACTGCATGTGCCCCGGGTTGAAGAGCACGGAGGGAAGAAAACATGCCGCGACCGTAAGATGGTGTCGCACGAGGGAGTGTAGGCGAGGGCATACATCATTATTCATATCATTTTTGCATTAATAAGAGTATCTAGGAATGTTTGATTGTACTGCTTAACTGAGTTGATAACATGTTAACCTCTGCTTTATAGTTTCACTGAGTTGATCACTCACTCCCACGTTACGGGATGGTGTTGTACACACCAACCAGACTCTGTTTTAGTTGCAGGTGATGGCGATGCTAGGAGGTAGAGCCAGACTTTTACGACAGCGAGGAGGAGCTCTCCTATATGCAACTCTCTGGCGGGTCTATATAGACCTGGAGTTGTGCTGACGGGGCTACAGGGTTTTGGATAGAGAACATTACACTTTCTCATTTTGTACATTGTGGAACTACACTTGTAATTCTTTAACCTGGTAACATGTTCACACTCTAGAGACTTACACCAGTTTACATATATTTTATATATCTATCACAGTCTTCCGCTTGCGTAATTTAACTGTCTCTGGAGTATGGTATGTTGTTTTGACTTAATCTCATTCATCTTTAATGCACTAACACGGACAACATTAAATCATCCTTATTTATGTTGCATAAGTGATGCGTTAGAACTAGGGAGTTGAGTTTATGCTCAACCCCCGATTTTTAGGGCGTTACACGTTGCCCTATAACTTGCCTATCGTATGTGATTAACTAGGATTGATAACCCTAAATGGATCATCGTTTGGGTAAATGATATAAAGGGAGGTACCTTGGCTTCCCGAACCTGTTGTATGAATGGGTCTAATAAAGGACTGGGCTAACACGAACATGCACTGCATTGCATGTGCCTTTGGCGTAGGAGTTAACCACAGTAGAAGGGATGCATGTCGTGATTGTGAGATGGTGTCGCAAAGGGAGTGTAGGCAAGGGCATGCATCATTAACACATGTCATCCTTGTATTAACCAGAGTACCTATGAATGCTTGTTGTATTGCTTTATCATTACTACTTGACTGAATTGATAACATGTTAACCTTTGCCTTATAGCTCCACTGAGTTGATCACTCACTCCCACTCTAGGGCAGTGTTTTAAAACACCAACCAGACTCTGTTGTAGCTTTAGGTGATGTCGAGGCCTACGAGGCGGAGCTTGACTTCTACGACGACGAGGAGGAGTTCTCCTATTTGTAACTCTCTGGCGGGTCTATGTAGACCTGAAGTTGCGTTACCGGGACTACGGGGATATGGATTAGCAGACATTACACTTTATCATTATGTAATTTTGGGAACTATACATGTAACTTATTTAACCTAGCGACATGATTGATACTCTGAGGACTTACCACTTATATGCTCTATATACTTATCACAGTCTTCCGCTTGTGTAATTTAATTGTCCCTGGAGTATGATATGCTGATTTAATGTAATCTCATTCATGTTTAACGTGCTAATACAGACAACATTTAATCATCACTATCTATGTTGTATAAGTGATGCGTTGGAACTCGGGAGTTGGGTTCCTGCTCGACCCCTGATTTTCAGGGCGTTACTCCTTTTCCCATATATATATAGCTTGTTAGTACACCCCACTGTCGGTTCACACTTCACTTTTAGCCACCCCCACTAGGGATCAATACCAAAACCTTAGTGTTGAAACGAGGTATCTTTCACTCAATCCACCACTTGAGCTATGGATCTGCTTAAATTAACTGGTAGAGAGGATGAACGATGTGAAAAAATATATATATCGTGGTGGGGCCCATAGAGTTTTTTTAATAGCACATTGTACCAAGGACGATGCTATGTGCTACATTATGCATTTCCAATCCATTATATTGATGTTGTGAATCTACCGAGTATGTTCAAGGTCTAGATTAATAATGCATAAAAATAGTATGTAACCCCTGTCTTAGACTTATGCTCAATGCCCGGATCGGTCACCCCCGTTCAGCTAAGTTAATTTGATTCACCCAACTAAGATAAGTCATGATTCAACTCATCACAAGATACACATGCACATATACTTAGATTCTCATATACTTATCATGAACTCTCATCTATTAGTCTATTTTAATTGTGTGGCCATCTTGATGGATTGTTCAACTTGAAATTTTGCACATACACGATAAAATATGCCTTTTGTATGGGCTACAATATCTAAAACAAATGAATAGCCTAAGAACTTTTTGAAAGGTGGAATAAGAAGATACCAAAATAAAAGAAAAACATACTTACATAAAGACTTAATGCACGCTATAATATTATTATCTTTGAGGTAGTATTAGCAACTTACTTGTGATTAAATCAGTTTGTAAGAGGGTTATAGTAAATCCGCCTCCAAGATATGATAAGCCTCATCTCCTGAACCATAAAAAATTGCGGGCTTTAGGCTATAAAATTGAAAAATTACACCATGAACAAACTTTTGTAGCACATACCCCTGGCTATTTAAAATTTAGTGCGAAACCCAATACATCATTATAAGCCATTTGGGTTAAGATTACAATGTGAATGGTTCTTGCAACATGAAGTAAGTTAAATGCTAACAATGCAAGCCTAAAACTATCAAAGGATCATACAATTTTAAGTAGATATCCATAGAAACCTAATGAACACGCCCGGTCACATGAATATTGAGCCTAATCATGTGATCCATTAATCGAGGGTTAATATCTATGTGATTCCCTGTTAATTAATCAGAATAACCATAGTCTAATAAAGATCCACCTGGAATCAAGATAAATAATGAATTAGATCTTCATTATCCTATATGCATGAGTCAAATTGACTAAATTATCATTGTGGCTTTTAAATCAATGGTATAGATATAAGCAATGCTAAATCATCATTTTCGCTAATCCCATGAATAAAAAATAATGAACTTAGATCATTTATGTGCTATTCATCATACACAAGAAACTCCACTTTTCAAATCACCTTATAAATAGCCATGTTAATCAAGCAAGCTCTATACCACTCATTAGCGGGCCATCGACTTTGAGACTTTAGAAAAATATTCCCCTTGACAGGCTTGACGTCCCACATCGATCAGATTGTTGAGATCGTGTGCCAAATTATTCAAATTGAAGTTGCAGGAGAACACTTGAGATGCGTGAAGAACCTCTTATAGAAAATATAAGTTTTCTATATACTTCATAAAAATGGAAGTTAGTTGCACTAATTTGGATTTATTCAGTGTTAAAATATTTGGATTGTTGGTTCGCAATCAAATTGAGGACACCAACTTTAACCATTGTTTATCGGATATTCCTATAGCCGCGACCTCAATCGACGATCAATCATTGTTAAATTGAACTATTAATCATATATATGTTGATCGACACATTCAAATTGAGAAACGAGCGTTATTTTGCATAGATGTCACCTGATGTAATATTTTGATGACTTATATCGATATGTGCACTCCAATATGGGTCTTATAAGCTAAATTCAACCTACTAATGTACTATCGAACCATTAGCCTGTTATTATAGGGCAACCAAACCCCTAATTGAGACTTTAAGTTCTCATTTTTTGACAGCCACTCTTTATTTGAATTTTTCTTTAATTGAGTAATTGGAGAGTATTGAATGGGGAGAAACTTAAATTTAAGAGAGAGAGAGAGAGAGAGAGAGAATTAATTTGGGAGTTTTGGGTTCTAGAGAAATGAATTGCTAAAATTGACTATTGGAGCTGGTTAATCCCTCAATCTAATCCACATATACCTGAAGTTAGATGTAAGACTTACACTCTACTTCAGTTTTTCTTGTAATTGAATTAGAAAAAGTTGAGCATTTTCAAATTCCCTAATCATATGTGCTATTAGAACTAGTAACCTTTATTCAAAGTGATGACTATTCCTTCTAAGTTCTCCTTTATTGGCTATTGATAGTTTCAATTAGTAGTTTATTGTATTAATGAATTTCGTTATGATAAAGTTGCTGGAATTATTATAGTAATATAATATTTATGCCATTGGTTGTTAAGACCATAACATGATTGAATTGCATGTACTTGTGATGTTAAAAATTCTTTATATACTTTGTCATGTTGGGAGTGTATAGAGTTGTTTGAAATGCTTATCAAATATTTGTATGTATTTTTAATTAATTCATTATGATGTTATAATTGTATCTTACATGCTCATAACCATGTTCGTAATGTTATGTATATATATTGCTATTGATTAAATTGTGAAAACTATTGAATGTTGATTTCGTCGAAGTTTCTCCTATTCCATCGGATAAATTCATTTTAGAGTTGATCACTTATGTATTCTATTGTTATATAACACCCTATTAAATATGGGATACCACAATTTTCATTAAATTGAAATATAAATTATAACCATTAGTGTAATTAGGTCATATAAGTAGAGTTTCATGGGTTGGGCATGGTGGTGTGGAACACTATGTTCGAATTATCGGCCTATGCTGGATGATAAGCCCCCCCATAGTGACTAGTGAGTACCAATGGAAGTGACTAATGAGCACCAATAGATGAGACGAACATACCATTCATTTATCGGATTAGGGTGACGAACCATTTTCGTGTTGATTTAGTTTTTGTGACAAGCCCATACTTTTAGATTGATAATTCGTATTCGGTATTGGTGACAAGCCCTTACTATGTCGATGATATTATCGTGCAACGAGACTTTACCGTTCGAATGATTATTCACATAGATTTTTGGGTAACGAAATCTAATTTGGATTGAGGAACATTAGTGACGAGTTATGTGATATGATTTATTTGACTTGTGTTATAAACTGTGGTATCCTAGCTTCCCCAATACATTTTTTATGCAAATGAATCAATAAAGGCATGATTAAAGCATGCATATTATAACATTCGTGGGTAATGTTGGCAACGAGCCGCATTACTATTAGTTCAGAATTGTATTGTGGATAATATTGGCGATGAGTCACATTATTGTCAATTCAAAATTGCATTGCAGGTAATATTAGTGACAAGCCATATTATTGTAGGCTTGGATTGAATTGTGGATAATGTTGGTAATGATCCACATTATTGTTGTTTCGGATTGCATTGTGGATAGCATTGGTGACGAGCCATATTAATATCGGTTCGAAATTGCATTACATATAATATCGGCGACAAACCATATTACTGTTGGTTCGGATGTTTTTGTAGGTGATTTTGACGACAAGTCATATCATTGTCTATTCAAATTTTTTACTCCCTGGACATGTATCCATATATTATGACATCAATGTATTTAACTAACTATATTAAGAGATTGCTTGTTATGTTATGCCATCAGTACCTATACTTAATTGTGTTGATATTATGAGTAACTTAGATGAATGATAACATTGAGTTGATCGCTTGCTTACTCTCGAAATGGTGTTTTAAAACACTACGTATATATCATTGATACATGTACCATTGAGATCGTAATCTTATACAAGGCGTATGTGGATTCGATAGAGGAAGTGTTGTACTTTTGGATGGCTGGCGAGTAGGCTTAGTCCAACATTGCTTTCCGTTATGTTATTTTCACTGTAATAGTTGTTTAGGTTTACTAGGATTTCAGTACATTTAGATATGTATTTGAACCCACAAATGATTGGACTTTATTATTTATTTGAATGACTGTGTGGACATGTATGTGATTGTCTTATCACCACTTTATATTTTATACTTTATATAAATTATTTAGTTTTTTAATTCATGATGCTATTATAATTCGAATATCAAATTATAGTTCCACAACATAAAGTAACACATGGAGTATTGATAATTGAGTATGTACTTGGACCCTAGAAATTCAAGGCATTCTAACAACCTAACACATTTTGTAGTAAGATGGACAATTTAATCATATATTGTAAGCACCATCCACCCTAGCTCATCACAAAAAACAAACTCTTTTAGGTTGAACACCACCTGTTTGGAGAAGCTCGTGAGGGATAGAGATGATGGTGGCTACAATGCTCTTATCTTCTATTAACATTGGACTACGTTAAGGTTGCAACAACATGGCTGTTGCCAATCCATGCGCGCGATTAGAGCTGCACACGAGTAGACTTAGCTTGGTAACTCGCTCGACTCGGCTCGGATCGAAATGCTGTTCGAACTGAGTCGAGCCTTTTTTTTTGGAGCTCATAACAGTTCGAGTCGAGTCCGAGCTGGACCTAGCTCGACTCGATATTGAGCTCGACTCGACTCGGCTCTGCTCAACTCGACTCGGATCGAGTTTAAGTGAGTATATAAGGTTTTTTTTTATAAAAAAACCTCGTTCGCTCGACTCATTTCGCATTACCCTACCCAGCGAGCAGCAACCCAATCCTAACCCATTTCTTTGCCCAAATCGCCCTACCCTAACCCAGAATTTTAAGTATAATTTACAAAAATTGCCCGAGAGAGAGAGAGAGAGGAGGGAATTATGAGATATTCATCTGACGGAAAAGCATTCCGAGAATGGTGAGGGAGCAGAGAAGAACAATGAAGACGTCCGATATAAGCGAGAGCAAGCTTGATTTCCTATAAGCGCAGTGGTAATACACCAGCGTTTCACATATCAGTAGTACCACTGGCCTACCGATTTTTGTGCTCCTCCAATCCATCGAGATCTCTCTCTCTCTCTCTCTCTCTCTCAATTGAGAATTGCGAGGGCGACCATAAATGGAGAAGGCCAATGACATTAAGACGGAGATGAGTGGGGTGTTCATGCTTCTGAGGGAGAATTTTATAACTAGAAAGACCAAATCCAACCGGTTCTACTGTAAGTTACAGTTCACCGCTCTACTTTCTTCCAACATCTCCACCACTCTACTCAGCTTGAACTCGGCTCGGACTGGACCGAGCTGTTGGCCGAGCCAAGCACGAGCCGTTGTTCCAAGCTCGAAGGCCGAGCCGAGCTGAGACTCGGGCTGTCTAAGTCGAGCACGAGCTAGGCCAAGCTCGGCTCGGCTCGACTCGTGTACACCTCTACGCGCGATTCATTTCTTATGGGAAGACTCATATCACCTATCTAGTTGCTTGCTAACTATCATGCTGACACATCTTTCTAATGAATGTGTTGCTCTAGCAAGATACTAGTGTCATGCAAATGGTGAGTTCCACCATTAAGATCACAAGGTTAAAAAAGATAGATTAGTCGACTTGTCAGGTGGGCTACACCAGCAAATTAAATGGACGATTGGCTAATTGACTCAATGAACATGTGAGAATTACAACACAATCAATTTTGCAAATCTCATCCTTGAGTTGGGCATCCCATTTACCGATTAGTGTCTAGCGCATATGCATATTGTTCAAGTCCTTGTTAAAATGCATCATGTCAATCATGCTGTTAGAAAGCCTAATCAACATATAATCTTTCTCCGACCTATCCAAGTTGAGCCCACCCTTGGAAAGTTTTATTTAAGTTAAAATATAACATGAGTACATTTCATAATGCTTGTTTATCCCACTATGATGTGAAATTCCTGTAGCCAAAATTCTTACAGCTGTAAGCCATGTGGCTCCACCTTGATGTATGTCTTATATCTTTTTTTATGAATATGTTTTGCCAACTTAATTTAGGGCACAAGTCATAACACGAGGCAAATCCAAAGCCCACGTGAGCATCATCACACACAAGAAATAGTGGGGATGGAGACACCCTTTATTAAACCTTCTTTGGGCTAGCATGATGTTTATGTGTTCTTTAACCCGTTGATAAAGTGACTCTGATGCCAATGAAGAGAAAAGACAATGACATATTTGATTCTAAACTCCTATTCCCAATAAATTTTAAATTGAAGGTCTTTAATTCCCACCTTTTCCTATGGTGTGATCCGCTTAAGATTTGGATCTCTATTATTTGTGGGGTCATGCCCTTAAGTGAGGGGCAAAAGGGACCTAAATTGCTTGGTGACCCCATCACTGGGCCCGTGGGCCATGACTCTACTGGGCCTATTATGATATTCGTGTTTATCCATTTTATCCATCCATCTTGTCAACTCATTTTAGGGTACAGGAGCCAAACAATAAGGTAAACCAAAGCTCGAGTAGACCAACCATGGGGATTGAGTACCCACCATTGATTTTGTAAATCCCAAGCTCAAGTGTATCACACCACAAGAAACCATGGGTATTGAACACCTATCATTGAAGTTGTAAATCCAAAGCTCAAGTGGACCACACCATAGGAAGCCATGGAGATCAAACACCTAACATTGAAAACTTCCTGGGGCCACAAAAGTTTTAAGATCAAGCTAATATCTGTGTTTTCTTGTCATTTAGGTTTGTGTGACCTTAGGAATGGGTTGGATGGCAAATATATATCATGATAGACCCTAAGTAAGGTTTTAATAGTGGGCATCATTATCCTCATTATTTCTACAGGGTGATTTACTTGAATGTTGGATTTGTATCATTTTTATTTTTTTGTACCGATGCCCTAAAATAAGCTTGTGGATGGACAACATAGATAAAACATAAACATTGCGTCGAGTCTGTTAGGTCGCGCCACTGGATATTGGGTCATGTGATGAGTTTTTTGACCTGTCGTCGACCGATCGTGAGCCTCGCTTGACCGGTCGAAGCTGGTCTCGGCCAGTCGCGGGAGTCGAGCTGTGACATGACTCAAAGTCCAGCGATTTTGGGCTATTTTTCTCCAGGGTGCTCGACCAGTCGAAGGAGGTGCTCGATCGGTCGAAGGCGGCGCTCGACCAGTCGTGGACTCGGTTCGACTAGTCGTAGGTTACGCAGATTCTTCTGCGATTTTGGGCAGATTTCGTGTCGCAAGTCCTTTCGTAACTGGGATGCGGAAAGGAGTTTCCTAAACTGTAAAAGGGGCTGCCTAGGGTTTTCTAGGGGAAGACAAGAGGGTTTCCTAAAGCTTTACAAGGGATTTGCTAAAGAGTTTAGGGCTATCAAAGGTGAGAGAGAGAAAAAAAAAGAGAGAGAGGAAGCTTATAGAAGGGAGGTTCTGCTCGTAGAGGTTATCTACTGTGCAATCTATATCTCAGCGCTTCTATGTCCTCGTAATCGGTTAGATCTCTCCGTTTTCTCTATTTCTCTTATTGTTTATCCACTCCTGCGTGAGTGAAGAAGGTTTTAACATTTTACTTCATAGTGGATTGTTGATCTGGACGAGGTCCCGTGGTTTTTACCTCTTTGAGGGTTTTTCACGTAAAAATATCTTGTGTGGTGTGTGATTGATGCATTGATTGTTTTCATTGCTTTATTATCCATAATTCTGGTTTGTTCTGGAGGGCTAGATCCTAAGGTTTTGTGCAAGCCCCCTAACAAAGTGGTATCAGAGCTAAGTTCATTGAACGGGTAGGATCGATTTTGAATTATGGAAGGTGGCTCATCAAGGATGGTCAGCCTCAATGGTTCTAACTGGATCATATGGAAGGCTAAGATGAAGGACTTGCTTTATTGCAAGTACCTATATTCTCTAATTTTAGGCATATCAGCAAAATCCAAGGATATGACTGATGATGATTGGAAGAAGATGAACCGAAAGGCGGTGGGGTTTATTAGACAATGGTTGGATGATTCCGTGTTCCACCATGTGTCTATGGAAACCTCAGCCGTTAGCCTATAGCTGAAATTACAAGGGCCGTATGAGAGGAAGACAACCGGTAATAAAAATTTTCTGATAAGGCGACTTGTGAATCTCAAATTCAAGAATGGTGGTTATGTGGCCGAGCACATGAATGAGGTCAGCAATATAGTGAACCAACTCTCCTCTATGAAAATGGTCCTGGATGATGAATTGCAGGCTTTACTATTGCTTAGTTCATTGCCTGACAGTTGGGAGACATTGGTGGTGTTTCTAAGTAACTCCGCGCCAGACGGAAAGATATCCATGAAACATGTAACTAGCTGTCTCTTTAATGAAGAGACAATGAGGAAGTCTCAGGAGTTTACTCAGTAAGAGGCCCTTGTAACACAGGAATGGGGAAAAGGAAAGAACAAGAAGGGCGAGAAGGCCCGAGATAAATCAAGAGGCAAGTCAAGCAACAAGAAAGATGTTAATTGCTAGAATTGTGGCAAGAAGAGCCACTATAAGCATGAATGTCGTGGTAAGAAGAGCGACAAAAAAGGAAAAGGGAAGGAAGATGAATCAAATTCCACTGCGGTCGCTTCAGATGGCGACATGGTAGTTATTCTTTCTGCAGATCACAATGTATGTCTCACAGCTACGAGTCTGGACACCAACTGGGTAATAGACTCGAGAGCTTCTTTTCATACAACTCCACACAGGGACTTCTTCACAAGCTACAAGTCAGGTGACTGTGGAACTGTGAGGATGAGAAATTCTGGCGTATCGAAGATCGTGGGAGTTGGTGATATTTGTGTGAAGACCGATGTGGGCTGCACATTGGCTCTCAGGGTGTTAGGCATATCCCAGACCTTCGCCTCAACTTGATGTCGACGGGAAGGCTGGATGATGATGGTTATGAAAGCCGGTTTGTTGGTGGGTGCTAGAAGCTCATCAAGGGTTCATTGATCGTGGCCAGAGGAAAGAAGTGTTGCACCCTTTACAAGGCAAGTGTCAAGATGTGCAAGGGTGAGTTGAACGCAGCGGAAGATTCAGCTATTGACATGTGGCACAGGCGTCTAGGCCACATGAGTGAAAAAAGGGCTTCAGGTACTAGCAAAGAAGCGGCTCCTTCCAGACGTGACAAGTACACCTCTCAAAACCTGTCTTGATTGTTTATCAGGGAAACAACATAGAGTTTATTTATTAAAACTGCTTCTCATATTAATAAAGTGCATGCATTAGATTTGGTTTATTCTAATGTTTGTGGTCCTATGAGGACAAAAACCTTGGGTGGGGCATTGTATTTGGTTACTTTTATAGATGATGCATCTAGGAGGGTTTGGGTTTATGCTTTGAAATCAAGGACGAGGTCTTTGGTGTGTTTAAATTGTTTCATGCTATGGTCGAGAGAGAGAGACAGGTAGACCATTGAAGTGCATCCGCACTGACAATGGTGGTGAATACATTGACGACTTTCATGAGTACTGCAAGTCTGTGGGTATACGGCATGAACAGACGGTTCCCAAGACCCCCCAGCATAATGGTGTAGCTGAGCGAATGAATCGCACCATTGTTGAGAGAATTAGATGCATGTTATCTCATGCGAAATTGCCCAAGACGTTCTGGGGAGAAGCAATGCAGACGGCGGTGTATTTGATAAATATGTCTCCATCAGCCCCGTTGAATGGAGAAGTACCTGAGAAGGTGTGGACTGGACATGATCTATCGTACAGTCATCTCAGGGTGTTTAGATGCAGGGCATCCGTTCATGTACTAAAGGAAAAGAGGTTCAAGCTCGATATGAAGATCAGACAGTGTGTGTTCTTAGAGTACGGTGATGAAAAATTCGGTTATAGATTGTGGGATCCGACCGAGAGGAAGCTCGTCAGGAGCAGAGATGTGGTTTTCTTTGAAGATCAGTGTATTGAAGACATTGGTAAGCCAGAGAAGAACCAGCCTAGTTCAGGTGAGCTAGAGGACATGAATCCGATTATTTCTCCCGTGGTGCCTGATGACGGGGGAGTATAGTAAGGTACAGAGGACGAGGGAGTTCCTTTAGAAGATGGACTAGGGGAGCAGCCCCCACTTGATCCACCTGTTGAGCCACAAGTGAGGAGGTCATTTAGGGACAGACAGCTGTCTAAGAGGTACTCACCACATGAGTACATTATGTTGACTGATGGGGGAGAGTCAGAAGATTATTCTGAGGCCCTAGCCGACGAGCATAAGGGAGAGTGGTTGAAAGCTATGCAAGAGGAGATGGAATCCTTACATAAGAACCACACTTATGATATGGTGAAATTGCCTAAGGGCAAGAAAGCTTTGAGTAACAAGTGGGTGTTCAGAAAGAAGATTGAGCAGAAGAATTCACAGACGAGGTTCAAGGCTAGACTTGTGATGAAAGGGTCTGGTCAGAGGAAAGGCATAGACTTCGAGGAGATATTCTCACCAGTGGTGAAGATGACATCCATACGGGTGTTGCTTGGGTTGGCGGCTAGCATGAATTTGGAGATAGAGCAGTTAGATGTTAAAATTGCCTTTCTCTATGGTGACCTGGAAGAAGAGATATACATGCACCAACCAGAGGGGTTCGAAGTCAAGGGCAATGAGCATATGATATGTAGGCTGAGGAAGAGCTTGTATAGGTTGAAACAAGCTCCACGACAATGGTACAAGAAGTTCGACTCGTTTATGTTGAAACATGAGTATGACAGAACGGAGTCGGACCACTGTGTGTTCACGCGCAAGTTCTCAGATGGTGATTTCTTAGTTCTGCTCTTATATGTTGATGACATGCTCATCATGGGAAAAGACATCAAGAAGATCGACATGCTGAAACAGGAGTTGGGCAAGTCTTTTGCGATGAAAGACTTGGGCCCAGCTAGACAGATCCTAGGAATGGAGATAACCCGTGACAGAAGCAGCAGGAAGCTCTGGCTGTCACAAGAGCGGTATATTGAGAAAGTCCTAGAGCGGTTAAATATGAATGCAGCAAAGCCGGTCAGTACTCCACTAGATGGTCACTTCAGATTAAGCGACAGGCAATGTCCCAAGACGAAGGCAGAGGTGGAAGAGATGCAGAAGATACCATACGCGTCAGCGGTAGGAAGTTTGATGTATGCTATGGTGTGTATACGCCCAGACATAGCATATGCGGTTGGTGTTGTCAGTCGATATCTTGTCAATCCTGGCAAAAAGCATTGGGCAGCAGTGAAGTGGATACTGCGCTATCTAAGAGGCTCATCCAGGTTGAGCCTATGTTATGCGACGGTAAACCTGTGTTAGAGGGCTACACAGATGCAGATATGACAGGTGACATAGGCTTCAGGAAGTCTACATCGGAGTTCATGTTCACATTTCCAGGGGGAGCGGTTTCTTGGCAGAGCAAGCTACAGAAGGTCATAGTATTGTCGACGACAGAGGCCAAATACATTGCAGTCACAGAGGCATGTAAAGAGATGTTTTGGATGAAGAGGTTCCTAAAAGAACTTAGCCTGAAGTAGGAAGAGCACGTGGTCTATTGCGATAGTTAGAGTGCTATACACTTGAGCAAGTATCCAAGTCAGCATTCCAAGTCGAAGCACATAGAAATTCGATATCACTGGATCAAGGATACTTTGGAACAAAAGGTGTTACAGCTTGAGAAGGTCCACACGGACGATAATGGGTCAGACATGATGACCAAGGCTTTTCTCAAGGGCAAATTTGAGGTTTGTAGAAATCTGGCTGGTTTGAAGAAGGTGGATCCCTCCTGGGTCAAAAAGGGAGAGATTTGATGGATTTTTTGACCCGTCGTCGACCGGTCGTGAGCCTCGCTCGATCGGTCGAAGGTTGGTCTCGACCAGTCGTGGGAGTCGAGCCATGACACGACTCAAAGTCCAGCGAGTTTGGGCTATTTTTCTCCGAGGTGCTCGACTAGTTGAAGGAGGTGCTCGATCTGTCGAAGGTGGTGCTCGACCAGTCGTGGACTCGGTTCGACTAGTTGTAGGTTACGCAGATTCTTCCATGATTTTGCGCAGATTTCGTGTCGCAAGTCCTTTTGCAACTGGGATGCGGAAATGAGTTTTCTAAACTATAAAAGGGGTTGCCTAGGGTTTTCTAGGGGAAGACAAGAGGGTTTCCTAAAGCTTTACAAGGAATTTGCTAAAGGGTTTAGGGCTATCAAAGGTGAGAGAGAGAGAGAAAGAGAGAGAGGAAGCTTATAGAAGGGAGGTTCTACTCATGGAGGTTATCTACTGTGCAATCTATATCTCAGCGCTTCTATGTCCTCGTAATCGGTTAGATCTCTCCGTTTTCTCTATTTCTCTTATTGTTTATCCACTCCTGCGTGAGTGAAGAAGGTTGTAACGTTCTACTTCATAGTGGATTGTTGATCTGGACGAGGTCCCGTGGTTTTTACTTCTTTGAGGGTTTTCCACGTAAAAATCTCTTGTGTGGTGTGTGATTGATGCATTGATTGTTTTCATTGCTTTATTATCCATAATTCCGGTTTGTTTTGGAGGGCTAGATCCTAATGTTTTGTGCAAGGCCCCCAACACATAGGCCATCCGCGTTGTAAAGGTTCTGTAGGGCACACGATAATGCATGTGTTTTATGGAAGCGGATGGGCACCTAACACCCGCTATATAGCTGCTGTATTGACATCAACAAATTTTATGAGTCTGATCACGAGGTGTGTGTTATATCCAAACTATCTGTTCATTTGGGAGCTCGTCTCAAGGCTTGAGATAAAAAATAAGACAGATCTAACTATCAAGTGGACCTACTGCAAAAAGCAGTGGTGGATTGAACGTTTACCATTAAAACCCTTTTTGGGGTCAAATAAGTTTTAGATTAATATGAAATTTGTTTTTCCTCTTCATCCAGGTCTTTGTGATCATATTAACAGATTGGATGGAAAATAAACATTATGGTGGGCCTTACGAATGTTTTAATGGTGAAAATCATTACCACCTTTTCTATTTATGGTGTGGTCCATGTGATCTTGGAAATGATTCATTTTTGGGATAATGCTATAAAATGATATCTAAAAATATATGAACGGTATAGATATAATAAATACATCATTGTGGGGTATGTAACTTTGATGTCCTTTGAACTGTTTGTACAACTCCTAGCTCGACTCGTCTTCACACGACACATACCTACAACAGCTATAGGTCGTGGATTGCGTACTACCCCGCCTGTCCCTAGCTCGGAACAGGCAATTTTGTGGGCGGACCCATTGTGATGCATCTGTATCTTTACATCCAAGCCGTTTATCCCTTTTCTCAAATTATTTTAAGGCATCAAAACAAAAATGAAAAAGATCTAACCGTAAAATGGACCACACCACAGATGACTTTGCATTTAATGCTGTTTGTATTTTAATGCAACCCAGCTTATTATTTGGTGTGGTCCACTTGAGCATTGGATCTGCCTCATTTTTGTGATCATGCCTTAAAATAATTTGAGAAAAGGGATCTACAGCTTGGATTTACAGAGATACATCACGGTGGGCCCGCCCACAGAACAGCCCATTCGGAGCTAGGGACGGGCGGGGGTGGTACGCAATCCGCGTCCAGCAGCTATATAGCTTATGTGTGGTGCACCAGCCACCAGCTAATCCGCTTCCGTGTTTTATCCAGCCGCGCAATCCGGAAAACAGATTGGCTGCTGACCATGCCATTGGTCAATGGCCAATGGTTTGTGCTCTATGGCCCCCACAATGATGTATGTGTTTCATCCATGCCGTTCACCTATTATTCCAGATCATTTTATGTTATGTATTCAAAAATGAGATTGATCCAAATTTCAAGTGGACGGCACAGTATTGATTGAACGCTCACCATTAAAAAGTTCTTGGGGGCAACAAAAGTTTTAGATAAAGATGGTATATATATTTTCCCTTCATCCAAGTCTGCATGACCTAATCAACAGGTTAGATGTCAATTTAACCTTACAGTGGGCCCTAAGAGGTTTTTAATGGTGGACATTTAATCAATACTGTTTTCCCATGGTGTGATCCAAATGAGATTTGTATCTCCCTCATTTTTAATATCAAGCACTAGAATTATCTTTCAAAATGGATGGACGGCATGGATAAAACAAATACATCATGGTGGGGTCCACATAACACCAACCATCAGCCACCTTGCTGGTGGCAGCGTCACTAGCCAAACCGCGTCGCGCAATCCGCTTCCTCAAAGATAGATGGAGTAATATAACACGTACACTGTACATCACCGCGGGTACAGAGATTCCTGCGGCCGACACCTGCGTCCTCCTTCAACACTACACGTGTCACATGCATGCCAGATCAAAGCCGTTCAACGGACATTGCCCTGGTAATGATTCTTATCCCCAAAATCCGGACGATGCATTCATCCAGTGGGCCATTTTCCGACGAAAACCGATGACTAACGCCCACATGATGGACGAACCGTCCTGATTTTAAATAACCCTAATGAAATATGATGGGACGCGAGATCAATGTACCGCATCCCAGCACGAGTATCAAGTCGCCACGTGTGGCCATAGAGACATCAGCCACCGTCTTCGAAGGGGAGGCGATTCCTGTGACCCGTGTGGGCCTCAGAGAGATGTCCGTGACAAATCCACTCCGTCCATCTGTTTTGAAAGACCACAGTAGGGCAGGAATACAGAAATCAGGCAGATCCAAAACTCATGTGGGCCACACCATACGGAACTGGGTATTGAACGCCTGGTGGTGACGGAAGTTTTGTATCAGGATGATATTTGTTCTTCCAGTTAATCTGAGCGGTAATAATTCTTTGAATGGTTTGGATGGCATATAAACATCATGGCCAGCTCGAGGAAGGTTTCAACGGTGGACGTTGTTGTTCCACTGTCTTGTTGGTACGGCCCACGTGAGTTTTGGATTTATCTGGACGGAGTGGATTCGTCACGGACATCTCCGTGGACCCCACACCGCAATCCGCTCCCTCTTCAAACCGTTCTCATCAGACCTAAAAAAGACCGGCATTCGTCCGCGGCCACAAAAAAATTCCGGGAATCAATCTCCTTCTACACCCATTCCTTCTCCCATTTCTCCGTTCCTTCTCCGTACGCCAATTTCTCTCTCTTTCTTCCCATTTTGCGCTTCGTCTTTCAAAAGAATTCCATCCCTCCTTTTATTTTCTTCCCAATCTTCAGAAGCAGCAAATTGAGAAAGAAATGGTGAGAGAGAGGGGCAAAAGAGCGGTACTGCCTCCTTCTCAAGAGGTAAGTGATATTTGAACTGATTCTTTTTGAATTTTGAGTTATTATTCCATCAATCTGGAACGTTCAATAGGTTCGGGAAACCTTTCGTGGGTTGCTTTGAAGGATTTACACCGATCGGAGGTAGGTCTTCATCTGATCGATGCTATATAAGAGTTGACGGTTGGGATCAAAGAATGTCCAATAACAAATTTGAATTGACCGTTAGATGGAGCTCAATTCCTATTTCACATGTCTCCTAGGCATCATTTTGATCAGATGCTTGTAGCCATCTGATCAGAGACTTGGCAAACCTACGGTTGGAAAAGGAGAGGTGAACTTTTGGAAGGATGGCAATCTCTGATCGGCAGAAGTTCTTCATGGTGCTCCATGAAAGTGGGTCAAACGTAATGGACGGTCTAGATCAATGATTAGACCATCCACGTGTCTAAAAGCACCGAGGTGCACTAAGAGCGTCTGTGTACCCTGGACACGTGTTTGAGTCAGCAAAATGTTACAGATGGGATGTCCAGCTTCCGTTAATTCAAGCCATTGATCTAGTGGGCACCGGTCATGGGATTGGCCATGCCCCAGAATCTCTCAAATTGGACGATCCTGGTCATCTGATTTATGGCTTCGAAGTGGGAGATTTTCATCCAATTGTTGCATTTAATGGGACCCTAATGGATGGTCAAGATCATCCTCCATAGCTAGCTT
The DNA here is from genome assembly GCA_021015155.1 of Magnolia officinalis. Classification (NCBI taxonomy): domain Eukaryota; kingdom Viridiplantae; phylum Streptophyta; class Magnoliopsida; order Magnoliales; family Magnoliaceae; genus Magnolia; species Magnolia officinalis. The sequence goes on from JAJHSJ010000008.1 coordinate 60,609,783, forward strand.
TTGTCATATTTCTCATACATGATGGGCCACACCATATGAACATTTTGGATCACCCAAAGGTGGATGCCACATGGACAGTTTGTTTGGACAAGTGAACTGCTCGGACGAAAATTTGTATTTCTTCTATTTTTTCACAAATCACACAACATCAATCATATATGACAATCCACTGCTAAATGTTGTGTATTTTAAATGATAAAAAGGATTATTTATCACTGCCACATGCATTGGGACCGTAATTCCATCAGCTGTTTCATTTTCTTTTGGATTGGCTCTGCTCTATTATAAATTGTCACATGCATGTATTTATGTTTTCTATGTACACAAATGGCTTTTCGTGCATAAGTTGCAAATTGCAGTCACATGAATAGCAACATTGTTGTTATTCATTGTGTTGAAACACAATTGGAAAACATTAGACGACCTAGAATATATATATTTGTTATAAATAACAAAGCTTTGTTTGGATCTGAAAGAGTAATTGTCATGCCCCGGAATTCGAGTACAAAGTGTGCACCCTCAGACTCGAGTTTCGGTTTGTAACTTGTACACTAAGTGTACTTAACTCAATCAATTAAACGGTTTAATCATAGGCAAGTATTATGTCCATTCTAGGTTCCATCCGAGTCCATCTATTTTCATCCACATGCATTGATTTAACACCAATCATCCATACATTTCCAACATTCATAAACAAATCAAACCACATTCACTAGATACCATTCAACAATCAATGCGGCCTACCATTGAAATCTTATAATGGATTTAAATCAATTCAACAAATATGTAACTAATCAAATACTTACAACAAACTACTTCTAACAATTGGAATTTCAATTAAATAATTCATGAATGGTCTAATGCGGCCAATTCCTCTTCTGATAGGTACAAGTCGACCAATGTTGTCAAATTGCATATGCGATCGTGTGCGATTGCATATGCCTGTGCGCATATGCAATCGCATAATCGCATATGTGGTTGCACACATACACACACACATATATATAATTTTTTTTTTTGAAAAATTAAAAAAATAGAAAAATAGGGAAAAATTAAGAAAAAAATGAATAAAATATAAGAAAGTAGGGGGAACTTTCCTAAGTTAATAGATAAATAATTTTATATGCCCTTGCAATACATTCAAGTAAAATAAAACCAATTAAACAATGAATTAATATTAACTTATCATTCATTAACATTCTACAATATAATTAACAAATATCAACATTCAACATTCAACATTCAACAGTATAGTCAACAATTAACATTAACACACTTAGTAAGTAAACAAAATGAAGAAGTTATTTATTTATTATTGATCTAATCATATACTATATACATTGATATATATGCCATTGTGGCATTTGATCACCACTACCATCGTCATCATCACCATCATCATCTGAGTCATCTCCTTCTTCCACATACACTTCTTCTTCCGTTTTTTCATCATCTGTATGTACTAATACTTCATCAACATCCAATGATGGATCTTCAGCTTGATCATTATTATCTCATTCTTCCATCTCCTCAATTTTTTCAACGGGTTGACGACTACTACTCGCCCCCTGGCTCCCCCCATCCTTCGCCTTCGAGTGGTATCTTCTCCAGGTGTCGATTCGTATGTAGTATCTTCAACTTGCGCCCATGTCAGGTCCTTTCCAGCAAGTACCAGGTCCTCCGTCTCTACGAGCCACTCATTATCAGCATCTAACTCATCTAAGTAGATAGGGTCAAAGAAACCAGGCTTTTCTCTCCTAGTGTGGAATCGTTCTCACAATTTTTTATTGTATTGGACGAAAACTAAGGCATTGAGCTTTTTTTGCTTCAGGTGATTCATTTTCTTGGTATGAATCTGCATGAAAGAAATTGCATTTGACATTAACTATTTAGGTAATTAATTTAGCTTATGCCTTACACTAAAAAATTGAAGTTTACAATTACCAAATGTACTGCCTCGAACGTGCTCCAATTACGCTCACAACCACTGGCAGAGCACGTGAGTCCAAGAATTTTCATAGTCAGCTTCTTTAGAGCTAGATCCTCTGTTCGGGTCCACTCCATAGGCAGCCCACCAGTTAGCTTAGAAAAGCAGTTTAAGTAGGTTAGAGTCACTTTGTAGATTACATTGTAAAAAAACTATTTGTAAGACTGACATTCATAGTAGTACTTACGGGGTAATTTCATTGTCCAACGCCTGATGACGATATCCCTTGAGAATATCCCATCACTCTTTGTATAAAAATCCAGTAAGGTTGAGATCTTGTCCTATTCTTCTCTATCTGGAGTCATTTTTTCCAACACATCAATAAATCCAACCATATGCATAGTAAGTGCTTCTGTTGGATCAACAGAAGTGAATAAATAGGCTGGGTTAAGGATGTAAGCAGCTGAATACAATGGAGATGTCATTTGGTTGCCCCGTCTTCTATCTATAATATCTATAATTGGCTTGTAATCATGGTCTTTATAGTTAAAATGGTCCATGATCTTATTTTTTGCCCTCTCCATCGCATCATATATGTAACCCATTGCAGGCTTCTTGTCTCCATCCATCAATCGCAACACAATGACTAAGGACTCGGATGCTTTTAGCGCCTTTACCACTTGTGTCCAAAAGCTTTGCGAAAGGATTGTTTGTTGAACCTGTTTCCCTTCAACCTTCTTTGACCAAGGCCCACTTTTAAAATCGACCGACACTACAAAGCTTGTAAGTTCTGATTTTTTTGCATGTAATCTTTGTAGTGTTAAAAAGGCTATAGCGAAACGGGTGACCACTGGACGTAGTAAGTTATCCTCAATGTGTTTTCTCATTCGACTGAGAAGAAGGGTGTGTTTGTACATAAAGACTATGATTCTTCTAGCCCTTACAACCACATTTATAAATAACCATTTATATCTTCTAACATAAGATCAATACATTGGGCCACACAGGGGGTCCAAAATAAACGACGCATCTTCTTCATAAGAAGATGACCGACCATTACATACGAGGCTGCGTTGTCTGTAATTACTTATATGACATATTTCTCACCTATTTCCTCAACTACATTATCTAGTAAGCTAAATATGTATTCTCCTGTATGTGAATGACCCGATGCATCCACGGACTTCACGAACATTGTCCCAGCCGGACAATTTACCAAAAAGTTAATGAGAGATCGACCGGATATATTGGTCCTTCCATCGGCCATTAGTCAACACCCGTATATTTTCCACGATTTCTTATATTCAGTTATAAAGGATCGTGTATAATCAACTTCGGTTTTCAGGCATGTCTTCCTCATTTCATAATACGAAAGAGGTTTAAGCCCAGATCCAAATTAACCTATAGCCTCCACCATTACTTTGAAGCGTCTCGATTTAACGACGTTGAAAGCAATGCCGGTTGGTAAAATCACTTAGCAATATATTGAATAGTGATTTTCCTATCTTTTTGTTTATACCAATTTTCTAAAGTTGTTTGAGCCGACCCTTTGCCTCGACCCCTTTGGTTGATCACATCCTCGGGGTGTGGTCTACACCATCTATCAATGGGCCCATGTCTTCGGGCTCTTTTTGAGACCATTGGTTGTACTTGTGGTTTAGACTGGCCTGTCGAAGTAGGTGGAGTGAGACTAGCTTCATCTATATTAACTACGTTTATATCTTCATATGCGTCTTGTTCCATATATTCCTCGTGACGTAGGGTACTATTGCATCTTTTCTTGACCGTTTATCCATATGCTCCATGATCTCCCTTCGAATTTCTGGAGTAATTTTGTCGTATGCTTTTGCATTTGACCCCGGTAAATGTGCAAGGTGTTGCTTGTGCCTTGTAATGCCATCGGAACCCACATACCCACATAACTTACATACTATGTGAGTCTTATTCGAATCACTACGATAGTGCCTATACTTCCAACACGGGTCATTCGACTTGGGTTTCAAAGAGGAAGATTGGGAAGAAGATATTATGTTGGTGGTGTGTGTATTGATTGTAAGTTGCTACTTGCTAGTACTAAAAAGTAACTAAAAAGTAAACTAAAAACTAAAGTAAAGTAAATAAAGACTAAAGACTAAAGAGTAAAGACACTAAAGAGATGAGAGAGAGAGAGAGAGAGAGAGAGAGAGAGAGAGAGAGAGACTTACACTTACACTAGTAGTAGAAAGGGAGTTACACTTACACTTACACTAGTAGTAGAAAGGGAGAGGGAAAAGAAAAGGAGAGAGAGATACAATTACACTTGTAGTAAAAGAGAGGGGAGAGAAAGAGATTTACACACAAACACAATTACAAATTTACAAAAACACAAATTCTTCACTTCTTTGTCTTCACTTTTGCCTTGACCCTTGAGTCCTGAATCTAGAATATTGTAGACTTGTTGTAACTTGAGCTTGTAACTTGTAAGTTGTGTTGTAACTTGTAACTTGTAAGTAACAAAGTAACAAACTAAAAAAAATGTTAGAACTTAGAACTTGGAAGAAACTCAAACTATAATAAATTAAACTTGCAACTTGTAATGTAAGTTAAGTCTCTTGAGTCTCTTGAATGTAAAGAAACTTTAAGAAAGAAAGATAGAAAGAGAGAGTGGTGTGTGTGTGTGTGAATATGATTATGATATTTAGAACTTGAAAAAATTAGAAAGAGAGTTCAATGGATGGAGCTTGGTTGTCTCTTGATTCTTAAATTTTTATAGTTGCATTTTAAGTGCATGTAGGAGTGTTTAGAATCTTATTTTATAGACAAAAAATACAGGTTTTTTTTTTTTTTTGCTTGTTTTTTTTTTTTTTTTTTTAAATTTAAATTTTAATATTTAAATTTAAAATTCCCAACGGTCGGAAAATGGTCAGATTTCTGACCATTGGCGAATATGCGATCGCATACATCGCATATGCGATCACGTATTCTCGCATATTGTGAATATATGATCGCATATTTTGCGGAAATCTCACATGCCACTGTCGCATATGCGATTTCCATTTGGATGTGCGAATATGCGATTGCATATTCGAATGTGCGATCGCACATGACAACACTGGGTAGGACCAAGTCTCATGTGGGTTGTTCTTGGGTTTAGCAACATCCTCTTGTTCGTGCGCCAACTTGTCAGCTATTTGCTTATTTGTACGGTTTTTTCATCAATGAAAATATAAGTTGGCTAGGCCTAGTGAGAAAACCCAGCATGGTTCATGTGCATTAAGATTAAAATAGTACTAAAACACAGAATGCATGAGGATACGACTACATATGATGTGCGAATGCATCATATGGGATGATCGCCCATTTGCTTGGGTTAGATAATTGTCAACCTACATTAACCCTTTGGGTAAGCTTCAACCCTTTGGTAAGCATGGGCATGGCCCACATCTGGTAATGATTCTACCAGGATCGACATTCTTCCAGGGAGGTCCCCAGGATTGACTATGCAATATGTTATGAGATGAATTGAATTTCACCATTACTTATCGTTCACCATTATACAACTTTTCAGAGTATACACATATGGAATCAGTGTACAAGATCACAATGATTCAGGCATTTAGACATGTGAACACAGATTAGCTTGTGACATACAATAGCTTACATATACATTAGGTCAACCAACAACATCGAAGCAGCACATTAAAACAGTACGTCAACCAACACAAACAAAACTATTTTAATTCAAATGAACATGAGACACGTTGGGATCACTCACCCGTGTCCGGTAGAGATGAATTCGTGAAATATTCGGACAGATTTGAATTAGAGTCCCATAATAATCATATAAACGAAATTATTGTTTGATCCAATTCTTACACACAGTGGGGTCCACCTTCAATCATACCAAATTGGCTAACCACTTGATCTAACAATTCATAAATGGCCCAATGTGTGTGAATTATATGTATTACAGGTTTATTAAATCCAAATGTCAAAGTTTAGAATTAGACAGATTTGTCTAGGTGTTTAACGATCGAAGCTGTCAATCGATCGACTCCGATCGACGACTCCTTGATTGAATCGATCACCAATCGATCGAATTGATAAAATAAGAATTAGAACAGATAGGTCTTTTGGACCAATTTCGAAATCTTCGATCGAATCTATCGATCGATCGACTTCGATCGACGACCCATCGATCGAATCGAAAAAATCAGGGATTTTAAGGTTTAAGTCTTTGGAAGACACGATGAGTTGAGGATTTCTGCCTCAAATGTGTTCTCCATGTACTCTTTTTACAGATCTCTTGCTTTTGGATCTTTAGTTACCCCTTCCCATACAGTGCATTTGTGGAGATATGGAGTTCCTCCCAAAGTTGCTACTTTTGGATGGTTGGTGGGAAGAAATAGAGTTCTTACTGTTGATAATCTTAAAAAACGTGGCTTGTGTATCCCAAACGTCGCCTCCTTTGTGATGCAGGACAATTAAATACTTACTTTAAAAACTCGAACTGATAAAGCATGGTGAATTAATCCATTTATCTCATAGCCCAGGCCCCACATCCCATGGGTTAGGACCTCGACCGAACCCCCCTCATGGGCCCTACATCACATGGGTACCGCCCCATACGAGCCACCCGCCTCACACGGGTGGGGCCCGCCTCACGCGCACCACCCGCCTCACACGGGCCGCCCACCCCGAGTGTGTCCCCACATCCCACAGGTTACCCCACTCAAGCCCGATGTGAAAATGCCCCTGCATTACTTTGCTTTCGCTCCGAAGAAACAATGGATCATCTTTTATCCACTATTCTCTATCCACTATTCTTTCTCGACAGACATTTGGTGGAGTATTCTTAGACTCTTAGGGTTGGCGTGGGTGATGCCTTGCTCCATGGAAGCCCTCATGCGTCTATGACACACTGAATCTGGTGGGGTGATGGGGAAAAGAAAATGGAAGATTCTCTTCCTAGCTGTTCTCTGGGCGATCCGGACGAAGAGAAACAACCGTTGTTTCCGCAATCTTTTAGTTGTGGCCGTTGGTGTTCTCTCGGGTTCTCCTCATGTTTAGAGATTGGGCTCCTTGAGTTGGTTGTGTTGGGGGTCTTGCTGTCTGGGGGTCAGTTTTTGTACAGCTGCCGTGTCTTTTAGTTCCTTTTCGTTCTTTATCTTTTGTTGTATTTTCTTTTCTTTTGGTAGTCTGTTGTGTGGTTTTTTTTTTTTTTTTCCAACAATAAAATCCTTACCTTAAAAAAAAGCATACTTATACATTATTTCAATCAACAACATCGAAGCAACACATTAAAACAATACATCAGTCAACACAAACAAAAAGATTTTAATTATAATGAACATGAGACATGTTGTGATCACTCACCTATGTCGGTAGAATGAATTCATGAAATAATTGGACCAATTCGAATTAAAGTCCCCAAATAATCATATAAGCGAAATTATTGTTTGATCCAGTTATTTCACACAGTGGGGTCCACCTTTGATTATACCAAAGTGGCTAACCACTTAATCTAACAATTCATAAATGGGCCAATGTGTGTGAATTACATGTATTATAGGTTTATTTAATCCAAATGTCAAAGTTCAGAATTAGACATATTCGGCCAGGTGACTGTCGATTGAAGCTATTGATTGATCAACTCCGACTGATGGCCCCTCGATCACCGATCAATCAAATCAAGAAAATAAGAACAGATCGGTCTCTGGACCAATTTCAACATCTTCGATTGAATCTGTTGATCGATAGACTCCAATTGACGACCCGTCTATCGAATCGAAAAAATCATGGATTTTAAGGTTTAAGTCTCTGGACAAATGTTGACTCATTCGATCGAAGTTCGAATCGACAGTTGACAATTTGATCCGATATTGACCATTTGGAATATTTGGGGATTTCTCTTACTTGATGTTTTAGGGTCCAAGTAGATATTTTTGGACAGATCCACACCAACCACCGGTCTTCTCTCAATCAATCACAAGAGAAGGGTCCATTGATTGGTTGATCTGAACCACTAATATCTATTTAAATATAAATTATAAGAATGAATAATAATGGAAATTTGATCAGTGTGGTCCACCAATCGGTTGTTTTGATTAGATAATTGGGGATCTTAATGTAGTTTGATCCTAGCAATCGTATGGACCGATTTGATCAGATCAACAAATCATAATAGATCAAGCATTTTGTTTAGATCGGTGTGGTCTATTGGTCAGATCATCCAAATATTTAGGGTCCTGGCACGTTTTGACACTATAAACTGGATGAACGGTGTGGATCTAACCACACATGCTGGTGGCCCATCTCGATCCTTTGTGCCAAATGATAACAACGCTTGGGTAGGGATTTGGATTCTCTTTATTACACGTTCCAAATCTGACAACACAATGAGCATACAACCGATCTAGTCCGTTCATTGTCTTGTTCAGATAGATTTAACCCTAAATTATCAAAATTAAGAATCAAATCAATCTACCTTAAAAGTATAAATTAAATCACCCAACATCATATGTAGAGAGCAATTCTCTGCGCCGAAGCCTAAAGCTGTTTGCGCAGTGAATTGAACGTTCCCATCCAACTGTGTACGATGGCTGGATGGCTAATCTATATCGTTCATGATGACGATCTATGATTTTAACAATTACTAACACCATGAAATTAAAAAAAAAAAACATAATACTGACATGTAAGAATTCAAGCCTAACCTTCCTCCCTTCTCTCTCTCTCTCTCTCTCTCTCTCTCTCTCTCTCTCAAGTACGTGGCATTTTCTTTTGTTTAACGTTTGAGTTGGAGTGGGATTTTCTCCTCTCACGACTCCTTCCTTAAGAGGGAGGACTCGTTGGGTAGTTGAGAGATACGAGGGAGAGAGAATAGGGGATAAGAGGAGGAAGTGGTTGGATTTGAGAGGGAGATGAGAGATATGAAATCTGTCTCTCTCAAATTCAAATTTGATTTTTTTTTAAAACAAAATATACTGGCGTTACAGTAACAAGGTAGGGTTTGTTTTTGTTTTGGGTGGGGTGCAGGAGGGCTGTCTTCCCAATTCATAAAAGGACGCATTATCAAACTGCATTCTACTTGATACTAATAGACTGGGAATTTGCATCCTTAGCATTGATACTATAAATTCACGGCTTCAAATTGCAATGATGGTACTCTTAGGTTGGACTTCAGAAGAAGTGTAACTACAAGATAGGAACTACTTCACTATGAATATTAGCAAATGCCATTAAAATTTGTCATTCTTCTTGGTTAAGCTGAATGCTTGCATTCTTATTTGCTCATGCTTCTAGAAGCAACCAATGGGTATGGATTTAGTCCCACCTCTATCCTTAATAGTTTGGCTACATTATTTGGCTCATGATGTACATGACTAGATTCTCTCTTGATTGCTGAAGCAAATATGCCTACTCTTGCCATAGTGCACAGAAGATGCCACTTTCCCAGTTTTTTCCGTGCTGAGTAAGAGACAACATTTGTGGAATTTCAAATCCTCAAGCAACGCCTTCACCTCTACCTCATTGACTCTTTCACCTTTGTTGGAGCAGAGAAATCATAGATATGTATAACCTCCACTTTATCATCTTAGACTCCCCAAGGTCGGCCAATGTCCATTGAACTAAGTAGCTAACATTGATAATCAATTTAACAGTTTCTCTTAGTGTAGCTGCCCACTTCAATGAGGCTTATTTCTTCTCACCTTCGATCACTGCTCGTTAGATGAACCTGAAGTCATGAAACTAGACCCCATAGCACTTTTTTCTATAGCGTTCTTTCAATTCCATGGTAATGAATAAACAAGAAAAAAGAAGGGAATGGGAAAAAAGGAAGAAAAGAAAGAGAGGTTTGTGAATGTTATCCTACCACACACCTAAAACTCCAATTTATGTTAACTTCACCCTAAACACAATACAGTGCACTCAGGATTATATTAAGATAAGTGGTGCATAAAACCACATTATTTACACTCCGACTTAAGGTGGATCATATATATTGCTCATGCCTAGCCTGCCAAATGTACAATGAAGTTTGAAGAACTTGAAGCTTGATGAGCATACCCACCAGCCGGTTATCTGATCAAATGAATGTAGTACATAATAGCTTGGAGACAACTTGCTTTTGAACAAAGTGAGAATAAACTTCAATAGTTTTGGTCCTCTCATGAAAGATTGGATTAGAGGAAATACGAATTCCAACCTGATTATCAAGTGTAATGGAATGGGTGAAGGAATGTCAAAACCATTTCTAGAAGGAGAAACTGTCAAGGCCCGGAATTCAGCACCTGGGCTGGCCAGACCTTGATCCTGCATTCCAAGACATAACTTTTAATTTAAGCATTTACATCCATGATTCCATCAAGATTGCATAACACCAAACCATGCATTCATAAAATATAGTAAAATATTCAAAATCATTACAATAATTTGGAATCTCATCTCTTCTTTTACTAAACATTTTTTTCTTCAATGAATCTAGATTGAAAAAGGTAACTTGGACTAGGTTGACAACCAAAGCTTCGCCTTGATTTGCTCCTGTCTAAACCCTGCACCTCGAATTATTATCCAAGATCGGGGTGAGCTTACACGCTCAGTCGGATCGTTTTCTTATCAAAATTTAAAATTTCTAGATTTATATAAACAATGAAATATAATTGAATTAAAGCATAGAGAATGTAAGATTATGAATAACGTAATCAAAGAGATGCTGTGCATGCAATGCTTTTTGTGAATAATAAATTAAATGAATGTAGTCTTTGGTCACTGTGTACTTTTAGGGACAACCGGGGCAAAGCACCGTGTTCCTTTTATGAATATCCAAGGCAGAGCACCTGTACATAAACTTTTAGGACTATTCTAGGGCAGAGCACTGTGTTACTTTTAGGAATATCCCAAGGCAGAGCACCAATAAATATACTTTTAAGGAACCCAAGGCAGAGCATTTGTGAATATACTTCTATGGGAACCTTAGGCAAAACACCTACGATCTCAATCTCAATTCTCATTCAATGATAACATGCATATGATATGAAATGCAATCTCACAATCAATATTCTATTAAGTGGTACGAAAACACTAAATTCATCGCAACCACACATCCTTCTTACTCTTCGAATAATGTACAAAATTCCTTGTAAGATTAAGATTTTAAGTCAAGTTGTAATCTAACAAAATTAATTTTCCCAAAATTCAGAATTTAATTTAGATTATGGTCTAATCTTAATAAATTTAATTTAAATTAACTAAATCATGTAAAATATAATTTTTATAGAATAAATTTCTATTACTAAGAGTTTAAATCGGATTAATTCTAAACTTTGGTTAATATTATTTTAATATTCAAAAATCGGATTAATTTAAATGAAATATTATTCAAAATCCGGATTAATTAATAGTAAAAATTCCAACAATTAATTTTAAATAATAAATTGTGACAATTCAGGAATTTAACTTGAATTACTATAAAAAATTCAGAGTTTAAATAAAAAAGAATTTAAAAAAATGGAAGATCACCCACCTCGCTAAATAACTTGAAAAGCAACCCGACTCAACCTGAACTCAGCCCGAACTTAGTCTAACTCAGCTCAACTCGGTTGCACTCGTTCTCCCTCCCTCCTCTCTCTCTCTCATTATCTGATTACTAGTATACTCTCTTCACTATCGAATGGGTTCTCATAACACTCTCTTAGCCTCTCTCTTGGTTTTGTAATTCACGGTTACAAGAGGATTCTTGAATGGTTTATGGTCATGTTACGCTGGAAGGTTCCAGTAGCAACTTTTTGTAACTGTATACGTTTGGTTTGATGTTTCTAAATGCTGGATCTGATATGGTTCGAGTATATAATTATCACATGTTGATCAGATGGCCCTCATAGTGCATGGGTTGGATTTTGAGTTGGAGGCTTCCCAAGATTCTATGGTCGGGTTTTCTTGATGTGGAAGATGATGGGCATTAATGACAAATCATCAGACGATATGGATTTTGATATTTTGCTTCTTCTGGATGGTTTAGATTGGTGTAATGGAGCTTGTGGACACCAGATTTTGAAGGTCTTGATTGCTTTGGTCAGTGGGTTCTGCAGGAGAAGTTTTCTCCTGCCACACATGTTGTCGAGAAAAAGGGGAAACCAATTATTTTGAATGGATTTCGTGTTGGAGAGTGATGGGTCCCACAATCTCGATGGTATGGATCAGGTAGGTTTTTGAAAGTTTCCATGATTCGAAAGGAAGTAGTGTGTGAAGTAAAAGGATGGCCAAATTCTTCAGCAGCGGAGATTTCGGTTGGGTTTGGTTTCATGGCTTTGAACGGTCAGGATTGGATGGGGCAGTAACTTGCATTCACAATCATTGAAGGAGGAGAAAACATGGAAATAATTGGGATGGGTTTTCAACAACGTTCAAAGAAGATGCTGGTTGATTTTCTCGGACGATTAGGATTTAATGGATGAACGTCGGAGATGAATGGATAGCCAGATTGTTTCGTTGATGAAGGGTTAAGATGATGATGATCTAGGATAAATGGTTTTGATGAATCCAACTTAATGGTTGCAGAAGTCTACTGGAGTGCTAAGAATGTGGAGGGAAAATCGGATGCTAGAAGTGAAATGGTAGGTTCTGGTTTCTAGCATGCACGTGCGATTGATTTGCTCAAGCTCAGATTCATACGTGTGAAGAGTTATGTTGGGATTTTAGATTGATCACAAGTCATGGTCTTTTGTGGTAGCAAAAGGGTTTGATTTTGAACAGAATAGCTAAATGATTTCAGAAGTGCGAAACAAGTGATCCGCAGGGTTCTTTGGGGTGTCAAGGTATAGATTTATGGTAAGTTTTACGGATGGATCGTCGGATCATGATCTATCGGGTAGAGAGTGTACGGGGTAGGGTGTGGTTAAGTGTATTGCATCCTTTTTTGTTTTTTTAAGAAACTCTAGAATCATTAGGATTCTTTCTGGAGGATTAGGGCTTCAGAAATAGGTCCAGACATGGCCTGATGCGAAAGGTGAACCAGTAGATTCGTTGGGGGTCGCTTGTGGATTGTAATGATGATCTTTGTCTAGTTTTTAAGTGGGTCGCCTGGGGCCTGATGAGAAAGGTGAATCAGTAGGAATACGTGCATGTGGAAATCCATAGATGGTCGATGGATGTATCTCTAGCCATTGGAATTGAAATTTAATGGCTGGAAATGTTTTTTAGTGAATTTGGAATGAGGTGAATGGTTTAGAATTATGGATGGACGAATGTGTGGTTTAGATGATCTTAGGGCAAGTTTGCTATGATGGGATAGTCCGATGGTGACATGGACGATTAGATTATTAGATCTATGTCTAATTAGGTAAAATCCCTATGGTTGGTTTGGTGAATGATCGTGTATACGAGCATATATGGAGGTTCATGAATGAGTGATCTTAAATTAAAGATAAGAGTTGAAGCTTTTATACATGTCTTTTAAGGGCAAGAACTGAGGAATCAGTTCATTTTCATGGTTAGATTGTTTTGGACAGTTTAGGCACGTTATTGCATATCTCAACGGGCTGATATAGATCATGGGTTTAACGGTTATTAATGATGCAAGTCTATGGTTAGGATTATGGGTCAAACGGAGGTAGATTGATCTCAAACTTTACGGGTGTGCTATGGGTCGGTATAGCTCGAGATTAGACGGTTCAGAATGGGCTATTTGGGTGTACAAGTGGGTATCTATTTGGGCAGATTTTTAGTGTAATTAGAAGGCCCTACACGGGGCATGGTTCATGATCAGGAAGGTTCAGTGTATGTTCAACGGTTAGATTTGGGTTAGTTAGAGAATGAACGGGTGGTCTTAGGTGTGTACGAGTGGTGAGACTCAACATACACACACACACACACATATACACAAGGTCGTATGATTACTGATTACATAAATTTATGGTTAACAAATCTATCACATGTATTACAAGCCACACATTGCACAAATTATGAATGCGTGGATGAATGGATGGATCTAGGTATGTATGTTTAGATGAATGCAAGTGTACACGTATGCACGTGTATGTATGCGCACCAAAATCCCAGGGCATTACAGAACCAAAGCCAAATAAATTCGAACGTGGAATGATCCATTGCACAATATTTAGCTTCAACGAACGGATGAGCACCATAGTGTGTTTCTTGCTTTTCCAAGTGACCAAGTAATGTTTATCGTATCAGTATCGCATTATGTGTCACACCCCTTTTGGGATACAAATACGTATCAGTTATCGCACGGGATATGTCATTTGTATCATGAAATGTATCGCACTTTTTGGGAAACATAGGGAAACATTGGGAAATTGGTTGAATTTTTCAATGAAACTTCAGGGATTATTAAAAAGACCTTAAATACATAATTTTTAAATTGTAAGATCACGTAAAAAAGTGCATATAATAGGTTTCCTTTGTATAGTGTCGTAAGCTACGCTGTCTGACTGAATTGATGCAATTATATTCAAAGTGAATTCATAGCAGTTTTAAATGTAAGAAGACGTTTATGGAAACACAACCAATACATTCAAAACCAAAAGAAGAGGTAGAAATTTATAAATATATTTTAAAAAAAGTAATTAACCACCTTTAAATGCTAAAAAAATGCAGCCAATTGATCACTAGTACAACAGAAATTTTGGAAAAAATAATTTTTAAATAAAAAATATTTTTTAATAATTTTTTTTCCAAAAATAAGAAAAAAAATACATAAATCAGTGGATCAAGCATCATACATGTTTGGTTTCATGTTTGGAGTACCGTTGCAACCAAGTTGGGTGAATTTAGAAAAAAATTGGAATTTTCCTCAATTTCCCCCGAATCGGACCACCTACCCCCAAATTTCGAAATTAGAGTGTATGTAATGATGATTTCATCAAACACTCCTAAATATTGTGAAATTGGACTCAATCTACCGCTGCTAGAAGTGAAATTTCAAAAAAAAATATTTTATTATTTTTAATTTAAAATATTTTTTAAAAAATCACAAAAACTTCATGAATTAGTAGATCAGGCCTCATACATGTTTGATTTTGTGTTTGGAGTGTAAGGTTATAATCAATTTGGAAGAAATTAGGCAAATTTCGATTTTTCCTCAATTTCTCCAATTTTCCCAAATCGGATCACCTACCCTCAAATCTTGAAATTGAAGGTTGAAATCCTTGATTTTTCATGCAAAACATGAAAATCAAGATTTTCCAACCTTTTGACACTGATTTTGTATGATTTACACAAAAAAGGATCGAAATGCAAAAACTTTCACTGAATGAGAACTGGCCCCAAATCCAAAAAATATCTTGAATTGGTTTTTGTCCAAAAGATTGCAAAGGATGGACCGAAATCCACCTACAATCTGTTTGGAAGAGAAGATTGAAAGGAAAAGTGAAAAAAAAAAGAAGAGTTAGAAAGGGTTTTTGGAGGAAGTCCCTACGGTTCCTGTTTGGTGTTGACGATATCTGTTGATATCGACAGATATGGTTGATAAGAAAGATTTTTTCAGAGGAAAGATCGCCAATGTTGCACGATACATTGCGATATCGGTGATACATTGCAATACATTGATGATACATTGGTTGATACTCAGGATTTGAGACATTCCATGCCAGTTTCGTATTGCCCACATGCAATACTGATAATATCGCCCGATCTAATACTGTAATCATTGTGACTAGGTTACCTCCTACAAAAGTGCAATAGCCTTTTGTAGGCATCTGATCATTTGGGAATCTTGCCTGATCTGCATCGTACCAGCCACTCTAGTCTAGATTGCCTTGATTGGATTACAATAGTCCTTTTACAGGAGCAGACTTTAAGAAGCAAAGGCTCCATTAGATTGCTTATAAATGATGAGAATATGTGGCATGCACGAACTAATTTCTCACACTTACTGCATATGCAATGTCTGGAAAAGTTATAGTAAAATAAATGACCTTGCCAACCAGATGAAAATACACATCGATATTGATTAATGCTCTAGACTGCTTATCTTGGAGATGATGATTCCCTTCAATAAGAGTATCAGAGGAACATGCTTGCAACACTGAGGAGATCAGTTCCTTTGGGAAATAAATATCTAGTGCTTGGACTCTGCAACTTTAATACCACGAAAGTACTTTGAAGGCCTCAAATCCTTGATATCATAGACACCTACCAACCAGGAAGGATTGACATCATTGATCTTATCATCACTGCTTCTTAAGATCAAGGGTTTTGTGGATCTATTGATTGGATATATAGGAATAGGGGGTCGTGATTAGGGTAATGTCTAGACCAAGGGTTTCACGGTTGGAGATGCTGGGATTTGATTACCCTTAAAAAAGGGGATTTGATTGATTGATTGAGTTTTAGTTGAAGAGTACGAAGACCAAAAAGGAGGAAGAAAAAAAGAAAGAAACAATAAATCCCACATAAGAAGGCCCACACGTGGGACCTATATGGATCATCGCTGGAGATCCTGTTCCTTCCAAATTAGTTTCGAAATGGAAGACTAGTTGGAGATTCTTTATTATATAGTTTAGTAAGATGTATTTATTGGTTAGATTGCCTGCTTTAGCACCGTGAAAGTTTTGGAGAAGATTGAGGTTTGAGCTGATCCTTCTTTTTGCTTTGCCAAAAATTAAATTCAACATAGAGTTACAAATTCGGTTAATTTTTTTGAAAGGTAATGGTTAATTTATTAATAGTAATGAACTTTTACAAATTTGGTTAATACCCAAGACATTCATAGAAAAGAGCCTTGACATATTCAATAAAAGACCAAATATGGTGCGATGTGTCTCTCACTTAATAATCAAGCAATTGCAAGAATTTGCTAAATCAGAATATTGTATTTTTTTCTTTCCAGACATGTCCTTTTTCTGTGGCCTAACTTATTTCCTTTGTGTGCGAATGGTCTTCACCGTAGGTTTGCTCCCTACAGGTGAGGGTTCGATTCCCCTCCTTGGCTTTACCCGATACACGTGGTTGTGGGTGATTGCGTGTATCCCTATGGATTAGTCTCACCTCAAAAAGAGGTGGGGACACCTTGTGTCTTCAAAAAATAAAAATAAAATAAAAAATAAAATAAAATTTGCACCATTTGATCTTATGTGCAACCAAACCTAAAGAAACTTTCTTCCATGATCACACATTTGTTCAGGGATGCTATATTTAAGGGCCTTAAAACCGTTTCTTGTGAAATTCTCCTGTTTATGTTTCTTGTTCTAAAAAGTCCTCTCAGCCATCGTTGGGTTTAAGAGTAGGAGTATTTGTTTTGTTTGAATGTGGTTGCCTTTTTTTTTTTTTCTTTTGTTGAAATGCAGAACATAGAGAAATTAGAGAAAACTGTAAACGATGGCAATTATTATGAAGCCCAGCAGATGTACAAGTCTGTTAGTTCAAGGTATGAGGATTTTCCTTATGTTTATTCATCTCGTTATGGCAGTGTCACTTTGAGAAATTATGTTATCTCGAAAACATTTTGCATGTTTATATGTTATGCAACTGATCGTGATAATGTAGTATTGGGTAAAAGATGGTTTGATGCAGGACTTGCGATCTAATTATTTGGATGTTGGAGATTATTAACAGATTAATCAAAGTAAATCAAATATGATAACATGCTATCTTACCATGATTAAAAGAGTACCAAAGATGCAATAAAATTCAGATTTATGTTAAATTCACAATCCCACACAAACATGAATCATGTAAGCATGAAAACCTAAGGCCCAATGAGAGATTGGAACTCTCACATGAGCATATGCATGGTTCTAATTCAAGGGGCAGATTTGGCGCAATTCTAGGGTAAGGAAATTTGGGATTTGGGAATTAGGGTTGGGTAGAATTGGGTTTGTGGCGAAATAGGGTTTTGAGAGCTAGGGTATTGGGTTAGGGTTTTAGGCTTAGGGCTAGGGATCTTAAAGGGGAAAAATGAGTAAGGATTAAGAGAGAGAGAGAAAGGAAGGGCTGGCCGTACGGTCATACCCATATGAACATGCAGTCTAGGGGTTTGGTTCGTATGGTCGTACGGTTTGATTGGTCTAGGTTTAGGTGTTTTGAATGCGATGGGGATGGATTTTGGTTGAGAACAAAATGAAAAGGAAGAGGTAGAAAGGAATAAAGAGAGATTGAGAGAGATGGAGAATGAGAAAGTAGAAGAAAATACTTCGATTGTAGAGAATGAGAGAGAAGAATAAAATAACGGGCTTCACACCCTGGATTCACACCAAAATAACCTCTTTTCACAAGAGATTCCCACTTCACACGAGAGAGTATGCTTTTGCTAAGCAAAAGAGAGTTTTTCCTACCAAAATCTAAGGGCTTGTTTGATTTTCCAATTAGGTGGTAAATGCAGTATAAATGCGTAATCATTATTTCCTTACGATTTACCGCACTCTTCCCTAGATTTGATTTGACCGCTAACTTTTTGGATGCAAAAATCGGAAAGGCTGCAAAATAATTGTGGGTCCCACCATGATGCATGTCGCTTATCCACACCGTTCATCCATTATGCTAGCTGAATTTATGGCATGAGCCAAAAAATGAGGCATATCCAAAGCTATAGTGGACCACGCCACAGAAAAAAGTGAATCAAACACTTACCCTTAAAAACTTCTAAGGGCCAATGTTTCTTTTGGTGTGGGCCACTTGAGTGTTGGATCTACATAATTTTTCGGCTCATGTCTCAAAATGTCGTGGTAAAACGGATGGACGGAACAAATATGTAATATACGTCACCGTGAGGTCCAAAAATTTTAACTAGCACTCAATGTTCGAAATATCGGTATCGCGTTACGTATCGCACCCTTGGGATATAGATACATATCGATTATTGCATGGGATATATCCAAGGTGTCCCGTATCCGTTACGATATGGCCGTATCGGCCGATACGTAACGGTAACGGCTGACACCATTACACGATACGGGGTCGAAACGGGCACCCCCCCCCCCCCCCCCCCCCTCTTATTCTGTGACCGTAATGACTGTTACGGGCCTTGAAAAATAGGGAAAAAAAAAACTTACATTTTTTTCTTTCTTTTCTTCTTCTTCTTCTCCTTCTTCTTCTTCTTCCTCTTCTTCTTCTTCTCGGGTAGCTACGGCTGCGGCTACAGTGGCCTTCTTCTTCTTCTTCTTCTTCTTCTTCTCTCTCTCTCTCTCTCTCTCTCTCTCTCTCTCTCTCTCTCTTTTCTTTTCGGTTTCCCTCTCCCTTCTTTTTTATTTGCAGGTGTACCGCACACCAACTAGCTGCTGTAGGTATGTGTCATGCTAAGATGAGCGCTGAAACTCCTCGAGCTCCGAGTTGTATGAACGGTTTAAAGGAGATCAAAGTTACATGGGCTCCACAGTGATGTATTTATTATATCTACACCGTTCATCTATTTTCAGAGATCATTTTAGAGCACTACCAAAAAAATGAATTATATCCAAAGATCGTCTGGACCACACCAAAAATAGTAGCGACGATAATGATTTTCACTATTAAACAATTCGTAGGGCCCATCGTAACGTTTATTTTCCATCCAATCTGTTCATAAGGTCAAAAAGACCTGAATGAAAAGGAAAAACAAATTTCATATTGATCCAAAACTTCTGTGATCCCAAGAAGGGTTTCAATGGTAGACGTTCAATCCCCCACTGCTTTTTGCAGTGTGGTCCACTTGATAATTAGATCTGTATTATTGTTCATGTCAAGCCTTAAGACGAGCTCGTCAAATGAATGGACGGTTTAGATATAACACATACCTCATGATCAGACCCGAGTGGGCCCCACCATGATGTATATATTTTATCCATGTCGTCCATCCATTTTGCCACGTCATTTTAGGTCAGGATCCAAAAAATTAGTAATATCCAACTCTCAGGTGGACCACACCATGGGAAACAGTGGTTATAGAATGCTCACCATTAAAAATTTCTTAGGGTCCACTGTAATGTTTATTTTCAATCTAACATATTAATTGGGTCACACTGACGTGGATGAAGGGAAAACACACATGTCAGCTTGATCTAAAACTTTTGTAGCCCCCAATAAATTTTTAATGGTGAACGTTTAATTATTGTTGTTTCTTATGGTGCAGTCCACCTGAGCTTTGGATGTGCCTCATTTTTGGGCTCATGCCCTAAAATTATTTGGCAAAATGGATGGATGGTGTGGATATAACACATTCATCATGGGTGGGGCCCAAAAAACTTTGACACATGTGCTACACTTCACAATCCGAGTCCCGCCTAATTCGGGCCCTTAAAAAATTGTACACGAGACATATATTAACTTAAAATTTACCAATTAAATTATGGACTGCTGCTAACTGACAATGCCAAAATCAAATTGTTTGAATAGTTTTAATTGTTAATTTGTGGACTTTTATTTTTTAAAATAGGGCCTTTTGATTTTTATTTTTTTCATGATTCACTATCCAATAAATGTCCACCAATTCATAAGTGGGATAATGGCAATAAATTGCATGAATTTGAGGCTGATTTGGGGCATAGATTGGTCCTCCAAGTCAACCCTAAATTGGCAACGCCATCTACCTGAATTTAATTTCATTTTTTAAAAGAACTATTGGGAGAAATGATATCAAATTGTTAAGTATATAAATTAGATATTTAGAATATTAAATATATGAATTTTGTAGTCAAATTCAAGTTACCTGGTTCAAAAATTAATCAGACAGTCCGATACAACTTCTCACCAAAGAGTGGACCGTTACACCACCATAAATATGTTCCAATTTATAAATGAATGCATATTTGGAATGCTTAGAATATTCTGGATTTAATCCATATTTTTTCATTTCTTTTTTTTGGCAAAAAAAAAAAAAAAAAAAAAAACGGTTACGGGCCGTTACGCCCTCCTATCACCGTTACATCCCCATATCCGTATCGGTATCGGAGGGCACTGTTACGCCAACCGATACTGATACGAGATACTTTGGATATATCGGTTGTATCGCGTAATGTATCGTTGTTCTTGGAAACATTGGAAATTGGTCTAATTTTTCAATGAAATTTCAGTGATTATTAAAAAAGACATCAATACACACTTACAAATTGAAACATTACAAAAACAAGCGCACATAATGGGTTTTCTTTGTATGGGGTCCCAATCTATGCGTTGTCTAATTGAATTGATGCAAGTATATTCAAAGTCTATTCATATAATTTACAAATGTAAGAAGACATGTGGAAACACAAGCAATACATTCAAAAGCAAAAAAAGAATCACTAGATTAGGTTACATACATGTTTGATTTTGATTTGATTTTTTTTTTCAATTTTCCGCAACTTGGTCCTTCTCCAAATCTCAAAATTGAAGTTCCCAATCCATGATTTTTCATACCATGCAAAACATGAAAAATCATGGATTTGTAACAATTTAACACTAATTTATAGGGAAAAAAAAAGATCGAAAATTAAAAAAAATAAAATTTGTTCACCGGATCGAACATTTGAGATATATCCCACTACTTGTGTGTTTCATATCGTACAAGTGGGATGCAAGATATATCGGCTGATAGCGTTGATATTTAAAACACTGCTAGCACTTTTGAACCAGTTTCCAAGGCAGGAATTCCCAAAAATTTCCAAACGGGTGAAAGTGTCATAATTACCCATTTACCGGGTATTTACACTTGCATTGAAAAATCAAACAGGCCCTAAGGGCTAGGGTTGGACGTCCCCCCCTTTGTAGTCTCAATAATGCATTTTTACAATAATGTCCCTCAAATAAAAATGTCTCACGTTGTATGACGCCATAAAACATAAATATGCTAATCCTAAGCTATGAATAATCAACAAAAACATCAAATATGCTAATCTAAACACTCATGATCAAAGTGATCAAGGATCACAATGATCCAATCATCCAATCGAGGGATCCACACGATCCAACGGTCCGATCATCTTGTCCTCGCGATCCAATGGTCAAGACTCCTTGACTAAGCATCCCACATGCATTTTCCTAGTGTAGGGTCTTTGAAGATGCACGATCATGTATGTGGGGTCTCGAAGTCCTTAGTGCGGCCCACCTGAGCCCATGTACAAGTCATCGAGCCAAAGTGAAGGCTTGGGCGATCTCCTCCTCCTTTAGTACACTCTAAATGGTTGGATGCCTCATCATTGTTCTAGTGTTTATGGGCAAAGCACCCACTTATTTAGTAGCCATATAGGGGGTTCTTAGATCACTTACTACTGTTTTATTAATGTGCTACTATGCCTCGTCTAAGAAATTTAATACAATGGAAGCTCACTAGCCACGGCATATTTGGTGTCTATTGGAGATGATAATGGGGAAATCCAAATGGTATTTTATGCTCCTCTTGGAACAAGAATTTGAAAGAAGCGAATGCCATTAGGATTGGTCTGAATCTCTAGGGAATCCTTTGGTCCTGCTATGGTGGAAAACTAATGAAGAGAATGAGCCCAAGTTCATCATCGTCATCATCACCATCAAAGCCCTATTGCGACTAATTGTGGTCAATTACATGGATCCTTTTCCATTCCACTATACATCACCGATGTCATCATCATCATCATCATCATCATTATCGTCATCATCTAAGCCTTTTCCCCTCTAATGGGGTCGGTTACATGGATTCTTTTCCATTTCACTATATCAAGGGCCATAGCTTCAATTAGACTATAGGTCATTAGGTTTTTTCTTACTAACTCCACCCACGTCCTTTTGGGCCTTCCCCTTGCCCTTTCAAAGCCTTCAATTTGTACCCAGTGTTCGAAATATCGATACTATCGGCTGATATATTGGCCGATATTATCGGTATCGCGGTCCATCGATACGAAACCCTCAAAAATTTGAAAAATAAAGAAAACTCGATAAAATCCTTTGTATTGTGCAATATATCGCAAGATATTGCAAAATATTGGCCGATATCGCTGATATTGGAGAAAAAATATAGAAAAAAATTCTCTTACCTTTGTGATCTTCCTGTGGGAGTCGCTTTCGTCTGCATTTGGTGGGCTGCGGTTTACATTGCTAGATCTTGTAAGAAAATCTTTTTTTTGTTTTTCTTCAAAGATAATTATTTTGGAAGAAAACCATATTTCTGGCGAGGATGATGGGGATTTGGGTTGGGATTTGCGAAAAGAAAGATTTTTGGGAGAGATTTTTTGGAATGTTGTGATTCCAAAGAGAATTTGGGATGGATTGCACTGTTCTCTCGACCGTTTTTAATGGAGAAGAGAGTCGAAAGATACTCGAACTCTCTCTGTCTCTTAAGTTAGGGAGCAAATTAGCTGTTACGCGGATAACAACTTAGTGGGTGTTAACCTTATCGTGTGGGTCCCGTCTTGATGAATGTGTTTCATATCCATGTTGCTCATCCTTTTTTTTTTTTTTTTTTTTCCCCCGATTATTTAAGGATGTTATCCCAAAATGTAAGCAGATCCAAATCTTGGGTGGGCCTTGGGAATTTTTTAATGATGAGCATTCAATCATCACTATTTCATGTGGTGTGGTCCACCTGAGATTTGGATATGCTTAATGTTTGGGAGCATGACCTAAAATGGGCTGGAAAAACTAATGGACGGATTAGATGTACAACATATCATCAAGGTGGGCCCTACAGTAAGGTTAACACCCACTAAGCTGTTACCCGGGTAACACCTATCCGCACCCCTTAAGGGAGATTGGATTCTGTGCGACCTGACTGCATGAAAGATGATGCGACCCTTTCGGTGGGGCCCACCTTGATATTTGTATTGTGTATCCATTCCGTATATCCATTTGGAGATATCATTTTTGGTCATGAGAAAAAGGAGGAGGCAAATCCAAAGCTCAAGTGTACCCTACCACAGAAAACAGTGGGGATTGAATGCCTACCATTAAAAACTTAATTGGTGCCACAAAAGTTTTCGATCAAGCTGATATTTGTGCTTTCCCTTTGTTCATATCTGTTTGAACTTATGAACAGGTTGGATCTCAAATAAACATCATGGTGGCCCCCCCAAAAATGGCTTCAAGTTTCAACGGTGGCCATCACTGTCCCCACCGTTTTCTTTGGTGGGATCCACTTGAGCTTTTGATTGGCCTCATTCTTTGGCTCATGATCTAAAATGATCTCTCCAAATGGATGGATGGTGTGGATACAACACATGCATCATGGTGGGGCCACAATCAGGGTCCCACCCAAATCCTTGTTCGGTCGTGCTCGGATTGGGTACTTCCCCCACCATGTCGGACGCAAATTTCTTGCGAAAGCCTTCTACGGAAAGTTCCTTTGCTGGAATGCTAGGTGGGACCCACCGTGATGTTTGTGAGACATCCACTCTGTTCATCTGTTTTGAGAGCTCATTTTAGGACATTGGACCAAAAATGAGGTGGATTCAAACCTCAAGTGGGTTGCATGAGAGGGAAAACTGGGGAAAGAGTTTCTTACCATTGAGACCTTCCTGGGCTCCACTGTGATGTTTATATGCCATGCAAACCGTTTATAAGGTCATTCCCACTGGGATGAAGTGAAAGCACAAAAAATTTAGCATGATATGAAACGTTTGTGGCCATACGAATGTTTCAACGATGGTCATTGAATCCCCACAGTTTCCTCGTGCGGTGCACTTGAGTTTTGGATATGCTTCATTTTGGTCACATGTCCTAAAATGTGCTCTCAAAACGGATGAACGGGGTGGATTTCTCACAAACATCATGGTGGCCCCACCTAGCATCCCAACGCAGGATGGTGGCCTAAATCCACATCCTGTGGATTGCCTACTGACACTGCCAGTTGCGAGGTGGCTTCTGGACAGTGCTCTGTGAGGGCCACCATGATGTATTTGTTTTATACACGCCGTCCATCTATTTTTTCTAGATCATTTTAGGCCATGAGCCCGAAAATGAGAAAGATATGAATTCAAGTGGACCACATACTAGGCAAGTTGCACTGTATCAGATCACTGTTTGTCCATTGATTTCAAGTGGGGCCCCACCTGATAAGTGAACCAGCTCAATTTACAAGCTGGAAAGGACATTAAGAGATGCAAGTGAAGGTTTATATATGCTATGTATGTGATTATTTATCTATTCGAACTGTTTGCACTTTTGAAGTCGATCATGTGGGTCCACCTTTGGATGCTCATCACTCTAAATACTACTTTCTATTATATCATCTGCTTTTGAATGAATTGGATGTGATTTCATACATGTCTTCATACATTTATAAATGTTATGCATTATATTTTAATACGGTAGTTGCCTTCGTTTAAACAAACAATGCATAGCTTAGGACCCTCTACAAAGGAAATCTATTATGTGCACTTTTTTTTTTTGTTGAGATGTTATGATTTAAAAGTGTGTATTAATGTCTTTTTTTGTTTTTAAATTTTTTATTTTTAAATATAACAATCCCTGAAGTTTCATTAAAAAATTCAACAATTTCCTAATGTTTCCCCATGTTTCCCAAAGAGTGCGATAAATTACCCGATACAAACGATATATCCCATGCAATTACCGATACATATCTGTAAGTGTTCGAATTATCTTCGATATTATCGAAATATCTCCGATGTTATCTTTATCTCCAGCTCAGCGATGCTGATAACAATGGTAGCGATACTGATAACGCTGGTAGTATCAGAAATTTCAGGTATTAGCAATGTATCGCTAACGTATCCATATCGCTAATGTAATCGCTAATATTTTCAACTATGTAAATTCTAGGTAATGCTTGTATCATAAGTGTATCGACGATATTTCAATAATATCGCCAATGTATTAATATCATCAAAATTTTGTTTATTAGAAAAATTTTTATTTCAATTTTTTTTTTTTTCATTGGCACTTGGTTGTAGGTAGTGTTCAATTTGTCATTGATAATATCTCGATATTATCGATATTGCAACATGTGCGACCACAATCTTTCGTTTCCTTTCCAGTTATTGATGGTTTTTTGGTGAAATATCATGTATTGTTGATATTTTGCAATATCGATGGATGTTTGGATGGTTAAATAGGCCAGATGGGATGGTTGGACTGATTTCTTACAACAAATACTTTTAAGGCCTCGTTAAATGGAAACTTGTTATATATGCACTCTTTTTGCAATTATTTATTTATTTATTTCTAAATATGCAAATATATACATTTTAAGATCTCCTGATGTTTCACTGAAAATTCCACCGTTTTCCCCATGTTTCCCCGCATTTCCGGTTATCAGCGATATTATTGGCGATGTCGGTATTGTTTCCGTATCCCTGACCAGCGAAACTTGTAGCGATACTGATACTTCGAACATTGGTATCCCAATGTTGCGATACATTGCGAGATACCGATATTTCGAATATTGTGAGTGCCAACAGTTCTTGGTCTCCTTTGCACATGACCAAACCATCTAAGTCTACTTTCTGTCATCTTATTTTACCTATTGTTGCTACTCCTAAATTCCCTTGAATCTAGTTTTGATTGACAAGATAAGGGAGCATAAACACAAAACTAGGTTTATGGAGAGGTGTTTTAGAATCTAAAGGAATTATATTAGTTGGACTAAAATGGAGTATATGGAGTGTAAGTTTAGTAACAATTGGAGTTAGAACTAGGAATTAGTTAAGATTAAGTTTCCCAAAATGACCACATTCGATATATTGGGTCGATAATTCATGAGAGTGCCTCTAGAGTTTAGGATGGTCATTAGACTAGGCATGCTTTATGGACAGAATGTGGGCAATTAAGGAACTACATGTTCATAGGATGATTGCAGCTGAAATGAGGATGTTGAGATGGATAAGTGGCAAGACAAGGAAGGATAAAATTAGACATGTTCTCTCTTCTTGCAAATGCCTCGTTAACTCATCCACAACCAATTTGAAAAGGTATGGGATCAATGCTAACCCTCGGTGCAAGCTTATAGCAATTGGGAATTCACTTGGCTCTCCACTAGTGGTCTCACATTTGTTATCGCTCCCTCGTACATGTCCTCAATTATGTCAATATCTCCTCTTGAAACTCCTTTCTTTACCAAAACCTACTAGATGAGGGGTTGTTTGGAAGCCTTTAAGTTGGATTTTGTTGTAAGTCACCGAGGGGTGGGATTTTACCTGTAAGTCATTTACCGTTGGAAAGTTGCGTTTGAAAACATGGCAAAATACCAGTAAGTGCAACTATCATATTTTTAAAATCATAATAGTAAGGAGGAGAAGCACCATCTCTATATAAAGGGGAGTTGCAATACTCTCCTACATCTCCTACATCTCTCTCTCTCTCTCTCTCTCTCTCTCTCTCTCTCTGTAACTACTTACCTGTGACTGTCATCCAAACAAGCAACATGTAGGTGATTTTCACCTTACAACTTAAAAACTAAGAGGCATCTAAACGACCACTAAATCAATAAAGAGACCATGTGGATGTGGATATCCTCCTTCCTTTCCTTGTATTTCTCCATCAATTGTCTAAGTAGGAAAATAGCTTTAGTGCTAGACCTTCTTGGTGTGAAACCAAACCGATTTTCGGATACATTAGTTTGTTCCTTAGTCTTCATTCAATCCCTAATAGCATTACCTTAAAAAAAAGAAAAATAAAAAGAAAAAAAAGATGGTATGGCTCATAAGTTTACTCCCACGATAATTAGTGCAACTTTGTATGTCTTTTTATCATATAAAAAAGGTTCCATGGTACTTTTCCTCCATTCGTCTGACATTTGCTTCGATCTTACAATCTTTTTGAACATCTATTGGGATACCATCTTGTCCAAAGGCCTTTCATGTTTTCATCTTTCCCAAAGCTACTTTCACTTTAGATATCCTAATCCTACGAAAGTATCTAAAGGCTTCGACATCATTTGAGTTTATGGTTCATTCTATCCCTATGCTTTCAGAGTGATTGTCATTTAACAAGTTTTGAAATAAGCTTCTCCACCTTTCTTAACCTCATTGTCCTTGGCTAGTACATTGTGGTCATCGCTCTTAATGCATCTAACATGATTTAGGTTCCTACTCTTCTTCTCTCATTTTTGCAAGTTTGAATACATCTTTCTCATATTTTCTTGCACCCAATCTATTGTAAAGATCATTATAAGCCTTAAGTTTATCCTCACTACTTATCAATCTTTTTTTCATTTTTATGTTGTCCAAAATTTTCATTGTTTCTAGTCCCTTTCCAAGTTTTGAAACATGAACGTTTTTCTTCATTACTTTTTGTACATCGTCATTCCACCACCATGCTTCTTTATATGATTCTCTTTTCCCTCCAGATACACCTAAAACATCTTTTGCCACTTTCTTAATGCATTCAACCATCTCATTCCACATAACGTTTTCTTTTTCCTCGACATTCCACTTTTGTTCTTCCATCAATTTATTTATGAATAACGTTGTTTTCTCTCAAACTCCTAGTTTTTCTACACCCATTAATTTCATTCCCTTTCTTCTATCTCTAGTATAGCATTCTGTTACTATTAACTTGTGTTGTGCGGTCTAACCCTCTCCAGGTATTAACTTGTAGTCCTTAGGTATTGATTGTTTTGTCTTCCTAAGTAGAAAGAAATATGTCTGGCCTGTATTTGATCCACTTTTGAAAATTATTAAATGTTCATCTCTCCTTTTAAATTATATGTTTGCTAGAGCTAGACTGTATGTATTGTGAAATCAAGGATAGCTTCCACCATCTAATTTCTTCTCACAAACCCATATCCTCCATGTATCCTCTCATATTTACATGGCCATTAAAGTTTCCTCCTATAATGTCCTTTCTTTGTTTGGAATATCTTGCATTAGTCCACCCAAATCCCCTACTTTCTTTTCCTACACAACCATTAAGTTTTCTCCTACAAACGACCTTTCTCCTGTCAAAATTTCTTGCATTAGCCCATGCATGTCCTTCCAAAATGATCTCTTGATTCCATCCTCTAACCCTACCTGTGACGCATGTGCATTAATAACATTGATTATCTCTCTCCTAATACGAGCTCCATTAATAAAATCATATCACTAACTCTTTAATGCCTACAGCTTTATGCTTTAAAAATTTACCTACCACTACACTATCCTATCCTATTTCTACTATTGTCCTGTCCCTTTATATCGGAGCCCATATCCATCAATTTCTGTAGTTTTGGCTTCTTCCACATGGTCTCCTTAATGCGAGCTATGTTAACTCTCATTGCTTCATCCTTTCTACTAAATCCATACTCTTACTCGTCAATTTTCCTATATTACATGTTGGCAAGATGAATCTATTCTCCTAGACTAGCTTCTTTACCCACACATGTCTAGAATGGCGTGAGAGCCCTTTGCCTAATTCTCACAACAACTGGGCGTTGTGGCACATTGCTTATTGGGGACACCCTAGCCAACCCTCGCCTGTTTCTTACTACACCAAGGATACGATGTAGTGCGTTACTTATAGAGAATGCCCTAGCATCATTTGGAATGACATATTGTTTGGATTCATGTTGGAAGCTATGGTGTAGGTTTGACGTTGATTGCCAACCTGATGCAACCCTCCTCTTTATTTGGGTTGGGGACTAGTAGTCGGTGCATAAAACTACCACAAGTGCAATGTAATAAACCATTACATACTTTGATTACAATGTAATAGAATGAGCCTAGGTTATCTATAAAAGAAGTGATGAAGAGAATAACCTAGGCAGAAGTAAAAGAAGATAAAATAGATGTGATAAGGAAAGAAGATGGATCCACACCTTGCACACATTTTTTAATAGTGAGTTTGGGTTCTAATTCCAAATACGGGTGAAGTCATCTCCATCATATTTTGCTTCACCTTTCATGAACTATTACATTTAATGGAAATTGGAAATCTTTTTATGATATAAGGGTGCATTTGGAAGTCATTGTATTTGCATTGAGCTTAGTAAAGGAGAAAAGCTTTGAAAGAAAGGAAAGACCGGTAGGGTTGGACATCCAACTCTATTGCATTTATAAGCCAAAATATGCAAATTATATAAAAACGCCTTAGGTTGGAAATGGTAAAAAAAGAACCCTGAGAAATAATATAAAACTAATAGGCCCAAAGGTCCACAACCCAAACTAAGGGCCCATGACAGACCCATTTATACTATAACACTCCCCCTCAAGCAGGGGCATGGGTATTAATCATGACCAGCTTGTCTTGAATACATCTTCCTACTTCAATTGAAATGGCTTTAAGGAAGATATCAGTAAGTTGATTTGTAGACCTGCTAAAGGGAGTAAAAATAATGCTAGCAGTAACCTTCTCACGATTAAAATAACAATCAGCTTCAATATGTTTTGTGCGCTAATGAAAAAATGATTGGAAGCGATATAATTGTAGCCTGATTGTCATAATACATGGGCACAAGAGCAATGTTTTAAATATTGACGACATCGGCTGATATATCCCACGATATATGTTGTATCTCACCTGTGCAATACGAAACGCACAGGTAGTGCAGATATATCCCACATGTTCGATCCGGTGAGCATTTTCAATTTTCGATCCTTTTTTTTTTTTTTTTTCCTGTTGAAATTATGTTAAATCAGTGTCAGTTTATAAATCCATTGGTTCTTCATGTTTTTCATGAAAAATCATGGAGTTGGAGCTTTGATTTCGATATCCATTTGTTCTTCACCATGTTTTTTTTTTCAAAATTTCCCTTCAACCAGCTGTCAATTGAGACTAATTTCGAAGTATTTAGGAGTGTTTGAGGAAATGATCATCG
Source organism: Magnolia officinalis (assembly GCA_021015155.1). NCBI lineage: Eukaryota > Viridiplantae > Streptophyta > Magnoliopsida > Magnoliales > Magnoliaceae > Magnolia > Magnolia officinalis. The sequence goes on from JAJHSJ010000008.1 coordinate 60,640,325, forward strand.
CATACATTGTAAATGTTATGCATTCAATTTGAATATAGTTGCATTAGTTTAGTCAGACAACGCATTGCTTAGGACACTATACAAAGGAAACCTATTATGTACACTTCTTTTTTGAGATGTTATGATTTAAAAGTGTATTAAGGTCCTTTTTAACAATTCCTGAAGTTTCATTAAAAAATTCAACCATTTTCCTAATATTTCCCATGTTTCCCAAAAAGTCCGATAAATTACCCGATATAAACGATATATCTCGTGTGATAACTGATGCGTATCTGTATCCCAAGGATGCTATACTTAACGCGACACCGATATTTCAAACATTGCACAAGAGTAGTCACAAAAAAATATCCTAACTCAGAGACAACTGTTCAATCACTAAATTTCACATGCAGTATTCACATGGCTCGATATTCAACCTCAACACTAGATCTTGCAACAACAATTTGTTTCTTAGTATTCCATGTAACAATATTTCCTCCAAAAAAGTACAATACCCTATTGTAGAACGATGATCATCTGGACTTCCTGCCTAGTTTGCATCTGGATAACCTTCAATATTCAGATGATTTTGACTAGAATGCCACGTCCTGGAGAAGGCTTGATGTATGCGACAAACAACTTTTAGATGATTGGATCGAGGTGCATGCATAAACTAGCTTACTAGACTGACTGCATGAGATAGGTAAGGATGATTACTAGTTAAATATTTCAACTGACTAACCAAGTGCTAATACATGCAAAAGATCATGAAGAAGCTCCTCATCATTAGCCCAAAGTTTCTTAGTAAGCTCTAATAGAGAATCAAAGGTTTAAAACTATGATTACTAGTTGAAGTCAAAAGATCAGGAACATATTTTCGTCGAGAGAAAATAATACATTTCTTTGAACAAGAGACTTCAATGCCAAGAAAATATTTGAGTAGCCCCAAATCCTTGATGTCAAAAACCTTGCTCAGATAGTCTCAAGTCAGAAATGTCACTAGCATCATCACCTTTTTTTTTTTCCCTTCGTAGACACCCTCACACACGCACACTCCCACACCCACACGCACCACAATGGGTACTTGAACCCATGACCGTAGTGTTGAAACTCTTGTGAGTCTACCACCAACATCATCACCTATAACAATAATATCATCCACATACGCACTGATAATGATAATGCCTTGCACATGCCGCCTGACAAATTGATTAGTTTGACTAAGTAGGAGTAAATCCAATGTCAATCGAGGCCCCACTAAATTTATCAAATTAAGCTCGAGGGCCCCGCCTCAAATCATATGTCGGCTTTTTACTAAAACATACCTTATTTTCTTCCACATTTCAAGTAAAACTAGGAGGAAGCATATAAATTTCCTCAGTCAAGTCATCATTTAAGAATGTGTTCTTAACATCAAAATGGTGCAACGACCAATTGAGCTTAGCAATAAGAGAAATAAGAAATGATAACACGAACCAGTTCATCGTAGCAACATGAGTGAAGGTTTCAAAATAATCCTCACTATACGTCTTTGTAAACTTTTGAGCTACTAGATAGGCTTTATATCTGGCTATATTGCCATCGGGGTGTTTTTTAAGAGCATATACTTGGCAACAACCCACCGGAGTCATCCCAATAGGTAAAGTAGTCATCTTTCATGTATGATTCTTCTTAAGAGCAGTCGTCTCCCACTCCATAGCTTGATGCCATAGAGGAGAAGTCAGGGTGATGTAGGACAATTAACCACTTGCTCTAAAAGCTTGAATTGTTAGAGCATGGTGAATCAATCCCTTTATCTCATAGCTCAGGCTTCACATCTCATGGGTTAGGACCTCATCCGAATCGCCCTCGTGGGCCCTAAATCACATGGGTGCCGCCTCACATGAGCCACCCACCTTACACAAGCCACCCGCCTCACATGGGCCGCCCACCCCGAGTGTGTCCCCGCATCCCACAGGCTACCCCACTCACTTCCGATGTGAAAATGCCCTTGCATTACAGAGCCTCTTTATAATTTTTAGGAATAATAGAAGAAGAATACTTAAGAGTAGAAACAAAGGACTTATGTTGAGGACACAATGAATGATATGAAATAAAATATTGAATAGGATGAGTAGTACATTGTCTTTTAGCTTTTCTAATAATAATGGCAAATCAAGAGACAAATCTAAATATGGATCAAAATAAATGGGAATGCAAGTAGGAATACAATCAGTTCCTGGATTTAAAGGAGCATGCCTTGTGGTGGACTATGGGAAGACTGTTGTTCGAACAATCCTTCTTTCATATACCTTCAAATCAGGTTTAGTTACCTAAGAATCAGGAACAACTTTATCGGTAACATGATTGGGTGGAGTGCATGCCTTTGGAACAAAAAGAATTGGATAAGAGTCTAGAACAGGTATAGGAGGAACCATTGACTGGTGTTCTTTATGATTTTTTGAAAAATATGGAACATTTTTAAGAAACTTGATGATGCAGGACAATTAACCACTCGCTCTAAAAGCTCGAACTGTTAGAGCATGACGAATTAATCCCTTTATCTCATAGCCCAGACCCCACATCTCATGGGTTAGGACCTCGGCTGAACCCTCCTCGTGGGCCCCAAATCACATAGGTACCGCCTCACATGGGCCGCCCACCCTGAGTGTGTCCCCACATCCCACAGGCTACCCCACTCGAGCTCGGTGTGAAATGCGCATTAATCACCCTCAGTGAGGAGTCTCGAACACGAGACCTCCCCCGTGAGCCCCGCCCACCCCAAGTGTGCCCCTACATCCCACAGGCGATCCCACTCGAGCCCAGTGTGAAAATGCCCCTGCATGACTTGACATCCTATGATGTTTAGCCAAAGCATAGGCTTCACATTGAAAATTCTTGATATAATTAGACTCAATTGAGTGACGTAACAAATATTGTAGGACTGAATTGAAGGATGATTAAAATAACAATGTCAAAGATAAAGATCCCCATTTTTATAGTAAGACATTTACTAAATTGACTTGAAGAATTCGAATGAAGAATGTTTAACCCATCATTCTCAAGTACACCACCAAGCAACTTCTTGTCTTCAGATCCTGAAAGATACAATGATTTGGAAAAATTATCATGCTACAATTTACATCCCCTATAATCCGACTCATAGACAATAAATTAGAAGCAATATTAGGGACCAATAAAACAAGACAAGGAGAACAATGGTGAAGCTGAAACAATAACCTTTTCCTTACAGGTGTCAAGGTACCATCTTCTAACTTCACATGATCTAAATGAGGATCCGAGGAAAATGAAGAAAAAGAAACAATTGTACCTGTCATATAATCAGTAGCCCCTAAATTAACTATTGAAAGACTAGACTTGGAAACAATGTGAAGAGCGATGAAGGTATTACTTTCGAGCTAAAGATTTAGATGGAGAGGTCTTATTCTGGGTAGTGTTCCCTAATAAAGTGTCATCGAGAGATGGACCACATCCCCAGTTGGTTGGACCATTGGTGACTTTGCCAACGGAGCCATTTCCCTAACATTCTTGGAAAGTCTTTATCATCTGCAGTAGCTGAATTAGTAGAATGGCCTTAAGGTGGTCTACCAAGAAGTACCGAGCAATAAACAACAATATAGCCATATGGCCCAAATCGACCACAATGAGTACACAAACAATCTGCACCATGACCATGGCCTGCATCTCGACCTCCTCATCCAATAGCTCTACCTCTTCCAGTACCAGCCCCAGTCACAAGAGCAGATTTCTCAACCATGTCAGGTCCCACATATATAACAACAAGCTCAGTGGCCACTGGCTAGGTGTGGCCATCATGCTTGATTTGGCTACTTAGTGCATCGGATTCACTTGCCATTTGAAACGGGTTTGACGGACTTTCCCCGTTCCTATCAATGTGAAATGGGATTTACAACCTTTCCAAATAAAAGCAGGTGTCAAATCAATAGTCTTCACTGTTTAATAGGGTGCAATGGCAATTGCTGTCCAATAGGCACATTATTCTAATACTGTTAGAAATGGAAGTATGGGAAAAGCGTGCTAAGATGTCATGATATTATTGACGTTGCAATGTTATCATGATGTTTCTCTTGAATAGCACAGAAATTTGGCAAATTGTTGCTCACTTCGTTTTATAACTATTTTGACTGGCATGAAATCAGATCTACATCTTTTCTTTCATTTCATTTCATTTCATTTTTTAAGGCTTATCATTAGTTAGGATCCCATGCTTAAATTTATCTACCATCTTCACAGGCATGCATGCTGGTGATAATATTCGTATTTTTGTACAGATATGTAGCTGCTGAGCGATGTGCTGAAGCTTTGGATATTTTACAATCAGGTGCTTCCATCCAACTGAGAAATGGGCAGGTTATGTTCTTCCCAGTCTCATGTAATTTCATTGTTGTTCCATCATTTGAAGCGAAACTCTTCCCTCCAAGAAAAATTCGTTACTTCTCGGAAAAAAAAAATCCCTCCAATTTTATTTTGGTAATTATGTTGAAGTCAGATGACCTTGTTTAATTTAACATCAGATCTTTCTCAAAGCCAAATGTTTTATTTTGGGATGGGCTAAAGTTGTATTTGAGAGTGGGTATTGTGGGAGCCTTTTGTAAGCTGTCGGTGTGCTTTTCTTTGTAATCGGATGATACCTTGTCGTCCTTTCTTTTGTGCAATAAAGTTTTGGAATCTTTAAAAAAATAAAAAAAATCAGGTCTTTTCATCAGCACAATTTTGATCCGTCAATTGAATATCTGTTAACATTTTGGAGCAATGTATTGTTAACATTGCATTTTGTGCTAATATTTCAGACTAGAAATGCATGATTTGATTATGTAGAAGTAAGCTACTCTGCATTCTAAGTGGTTAGTTACATGTATTACTTCTCAAAAGAAGAAGAAGAAGAAGCATGTATTACTTGTGCTCCAGTGAGAAGGTTCTATATCGAATTGTAGTGTTGGTGAGTCCTATTTTTAGCATTGCTAACATATCAATGTATTTAGATTATAGAATGCTGTATCACAGGAAACTTCGGTGTGGTAGTTGCTGTTTGGTTCCTCAGAATCCTAACAAGGATCCACATTAGGAGGTTTACTAATTCTGTATGTGTGTAGATCCCAGCCCTCAACATTATGCCACATATGCACACTCTAAGTTGTCCATCAGGTGGAGCTGATCATGTACTTGCTCTAGCCGCTGGACAAAGAATCAGGCTGGTTCACTATCAGGTGGGGCAAAAGGCATGAAACATATGGATGGCCAAAAAGCCCCTTTTTTCTTCGCCATATATCTGTTCAGTAAAATTTCCCATGTGATGAATGGTCCTGCCTGTTTTGGACCTAGGATCTACGCTGTGGGACCCAGCTGATAGACACCTTGGATGTTGCATGCACATGCTAGTTTGGTACATGAGGTGGCATGTAGAGGGGTTGGGTAGCCAGCCAAACTGATAGGTCTGGCCAGCTGTAGCAGGGCTTGTAATTTGTCATATGCCCAGGCCTGGCTTCTTAAGTGCGAATGGTAGCCTAGGAACATCAAGTCCTCAAGGCTATTTTTCAAATGGCTCGATTGGTAATTAACCTCATATTATGGGTACTTAACACTTTTCAAGGTCATACAAAGACATTTAACTCTAGATCTAAGAACAACGTCTCCATCCTCCTTTTTCCTTTTATAGTTGCATCTCTCTCCCCTGTTTGGTAATGGGGGATTAAGTCGCACGGAGTGTAAACAAGGTCTTTACAGGGTCCCCCTTCTCTCTCCTCTCTCTCTCATGCCCTTCTTGTAACTTAAAAGGGTCATGTCCGTTCCTCACTCCCTCTTAATCTCTTTGTTATTTGTTATTTTTTCTCTTGCCAAACTAAAAACTCCTCATTTCTCATCATAAAGTGGGTTTCCTTGGGTTAGGCTCAGGGGCCTGCGCTTGGTTAGACGGCATCCATGTCAGGTAGGGACTGAGCCTGGCCTAGTTCAGCCCCCATTGTTTAAGTAGCTAGTGGTCACTCGTAATTGCATACGATGTTTTGACCCCATCCAAAATTACTATGCCGGTTACAAATATACTTGTTGGGGGTAACAGGATGAAATGCGGTTGTGGTGTTGTGGGCGGAGAGTTTTGAGCTTCCTCTATGGCACCGATTCTAAAGAAGTTGCCTTGAGGCTTCAATCTGTTTAGTTCTCAATCGGTGTGGCTTCATGTCTGATTGAATAGCATTATTTTTTGGCACACCTGGTGGAACGTGTGTACAACTAGAAGTTCAACAGTTCAACAATATGGTTAGAAGATCTAAACTTGAGAAAAAGCTAGAAGATCAAGAAAGGCTTGTGAAGAAGGATATGCCCTTAGAAACCAATCATCCCCCAACATTTGCAATCCACGAGTCTGGATCCTCCAGCAACCATTCACTGGAAAACATTATTGGCCTCTTGGAAGACATGCTCTCTTGCAACAAATTTTAGAACAGTTGAGAAGACAAGGCGAGTACATCGACAGGTCGAGGGAATCTCTAGAAATTCTTATAGAAAGAATGCCACTTCCTGACGATCAGCTTGAGATACCATTCCTTGCCTTAAATGAGGCTTGGCTGATTAAATTAGATTGTCGTTTCTCAAGTTGATTGAGAAATGATAATGAATGGCCGACTATACGGTCAGTATGACTGGTATGATCCCCCATAATTCATACAGGTTGAGGGAATCTCTAGAAAATTCTTATAGAAAGAATGCCACTTCTTGATAATTGGCTTGAGATACTATTCCTTGCCTTAAATGAGGCTTGGCTGATTAAATTAGATTGTCGTTTCTCAAGTTGATTGAGAAATGATAACGAATGGCGGACTATATGGCCAATATGATTGGTATGCTCCCCTATAATTTATACCCGGGGGGGGGGGGGGGGGGGGGGGGGGCGGGGGTGGGTGTGACAGTGAAATTGGCTACGAAAAATTTAAATTGACAATGAAAATAGCAAAACTAAACTATGAAATAACGAATTTGGCTATATATATATATAAACATAACAGGCAACTAAATCACCAAAAATGCCGGCAAATTTGTGAGAAGGCTGTTAAAACAGTGAAAAAGGCTACCTTTGCTGATTTCTTTGACTGTTCCTTGGGGAGTCTTCCAACTACTTTTGTTGGGTTGCCTCTATGTGTTAATTTGAAGAAATTGAAGATGTTTGGTGTCAATTTGGATGAGGGGGATGCTGGAATCTTTGCTGATTTCTTTGACTGTTCCTTGGGGAGTCTTCCAACTACTTTTGTTGGGTTGCCTCTATGTGTGGGTAAACCTCCAAAGGCCCTCTGGGATAAAGTCATCGATAGGTTTGAAGCCTATTTAGCCAGATGGAAATGCAGATACCTTTCTATGGGGGGTCGATTAACCCTCATTAAAGCAGCGCTCTCAAATCTTCCATTATTCTTTATGTCTGTATTCAAATGCCCGACTTCGATCTTAGCGACACTGGAAAGATTAAGGCAAGATTTTCTCTGGCATGGTAATGAGGAAAGAAGAAATTTCACTTGGTTGATTGGAAGGAGGTCTGTCAGCACATTCGGGGGGGGGGGGGGGGGGGAGGGGGGGGGGGGGGGGAGGATACCGGAATTAGAGATCTTAAGCGCATGAACAGGGCCTTGCTTGGGAAGTGGCTATGGAGACTTGGAACTGAAGACCTCGCATTATGGAGTATTCTGGTCAAATGTAAGTATGGCCAATCGGCAGGCATTTGGTGGACCAAGTCCTCTTCCCGATATAGAGCTTCTTCTTTGTGGAGAGATGTTCTCTTCACTCAGTCAGATGTTTGTGGGTGTATTCATTACTCTATAGGCAACGGCGACATGATTCGGTTCTGGGAAGATATATGGGTGGACTCTACAACATTAAAAGATCAATTCCCTAATATTTATCGCTTGGATCCGATCAAATCTGTTTCCGTTGCTGATTGCTATTCTATTCTTGTGAATTTCATAGTTTGGAGTCCTTGTCGCCGGAATCTTCAAGACTGGGAAATCGAAGAACTGACCATGCTTCTCGATCGTATTTCAAAAATCTATCCTGATCAGTCCCGCGTAGATAAGCTCGTTTGGTATCCTGACAAAAAGGGTATGTTCTTGGTAACATCCTTGTTCCATTGCATCAGCAGAAAAGGCGACGCTAGAGCCGAGATCATGATAGATAAGTCTGGAAGTTTAAAGTTCCCCCAAAGATTGCGGTGTTTGGTTGGTTGGTGGCAAAAGGAAAGTTTTAACAGTTGACAACTTGAGAAAAAGAGGAATGACAATTCCCAATATCTGTCTATGTTGCATGGCTCACAAAGAAACGATAGACCATCTTTTTATTCATTGTCCCTTCTTCCATCAGGTATGGTCAGCAATCTTATCCTCATTTCAATTCTCTTGGTCCATTCCAAATTCTACGGATCGTTTGCTTTCAGCCTGGTATGGCATATTCCTAAACAAGAATCGGAGCGCGGCTTGGAGAATGGCCCTTTTGGCAGTTTGGTGGGCGGTTTCGGAAGAAAGAAATGGGAGATGTTTTAGAGACACTGCTAAGTTTGTGGATTTCATAGTGCATAAAGTCTATCATTATCTGATTGAATGGGCTTCTTTTTCGGTTAACTTAGAGAATTGTAATCTGTTCTCGTTAGGAGGATAAGTTGGTCACTATCTCAGCGGACCTCTTCCTCCTTTGTTTTCCTTCTTTCTTTAATGAAATCGTTTTGTTAATTGTAAAAAAAAAAAAAAAAAAATGTGAAAAAGGCTATCAAATTCGCGAAGTTGGCCACGAATAGTGCCGGTCGGTGAATAGTGTTGGCCGGATGAATAGTGTTGGCCTGTGAATAGTGCCGGTTGGAGGAATAGTAACAACCGGAAGAATAGTAAAACGGCCAAGTGAATAGTATGGCTTAGTGAATGGTGAAAGCGATCGTGAATAGTAAAACGACCATTAAAAAAAGGAAAACAAGGCGTCGAAAAGCCAAGAAAATGCTGTCAAAACAATAACAAAAATGATTGACCTAATGACAAATTTAACCAAGGTATCTTTTACAATGGGGGGGGGGGGGGGGGGGGGGGGCCAATAACATAAGAGACGTTCAAGCCATTCAACGTCTCTTCACATTCTCTGAGTACACTTTTTAAATGTAAAGAGACATGGGGGGTATTGTTTACACCTGGCTTGGCGCTGCCATATCAAACGGTATAGAAGACGTCATATATTAGCCAAGCCACACGTGGTGTAGATGAACTTTAAATGGAGGAGTTAGAGATGTGTGCATATCGAAGTATTAAATGCTAGAGTTCTGTCAAAAGTACTCTTTGTAAAGCAAGAGTCTCATTAAAGCAAGTCTCTTTGCAAGCATTAGATGACAAAAATTCTATCAAAGTAATTATTTATCAAGCATTTAATGCTAGAATCTTACCAAAAGCTATTTTCTACATATGCCAAATCCAAGTGACATGAGAACTCCAACAACTTTCTTATGTGGGAGTCTAGTGACGTGAAGACTCCAGTCGACCCATGATCCTAATACGCGAGAGTATCTCTCTTATACATGTGGACGTGCACAATAGGCTATGCTTATGTGGTGAATCAAGGAGATTTGCACGAACAACTCTTCAAATCTATCACGATACGGAAACCTATGCATGTCTATCGCCTCCCAAAAGCCTATAAAGTAATAATCGATGAAGAGCTTGAGGCCTCACGCCATCACAATTAAACCCATCTCTATGCTGCCCATACACCATGGACACTTGTCATTTTATTTTATTTTTGTTTAGCCTCCCATTACTGCTCATAGGATAGGGCTCTAGTTTTTAGTCTTGCTACTGTGAGGGAGTTGTCGAATAACCTCAGTTTTAAGAAATCATAATGTTACACTTCACCATAGTGCATGGTGAAGCGGTCGATGTGCTCGATTGTGGAGGTCTCACCTTTTTCAGAGAAAAGGGTGAACTCTAGGAACTTGAATCCTCTGGGTAGTTCAAAGTATTGGTCTACCCAGTCAGGATAGGGTTTTCTGTAGACCAGTCGTTGGGTTGGGCTTCAGACTTCTAAATGAGTCCAATAACGTTGTCCTGATCGAGTGCGCGTTACGACTGTGCCGGGTATGGTCTTTGTGCTGCTTGGTTAACGGCCGTTGGAGGTGGTGGGATCAGAGGTTGCCCCTTGGGTATCTCACCCCTCTAGTAGCCTTGTGGAAATTGCCCCCCTTGGTTTTCGGTAGTTGGATAATGGTTATACAACACTGGCTGGGCGGTCGGATGCCCTTTGAAGTTATCGATGCAAACCGGGGTTTGGTTCTGGGGGTCATCGTAGTCCGCTTGGCCATATGGTTGGCCGTTTTGGCCATCTCTCCTTGCCTTCGGTTGTGGTGGTACAGGACGGCCTTGATGTTCGAACTTGCTGGCTTTAGTCGGGAGCTCAACCGCCCTTTCTGCCTGCAGTTTCATTGGGGGACTGGGGTAGAGTGTATATTGCTCTCTTGAACGTCTCTACTTGCGTCTTGGTACCCCCTGTGATTTGCCGTAGGTACCCTTGCGTCTGAAGGAAGTGTGTGGCGAACTCTCCGAGGGTTGGTTGAGAAGAGGATCTTGCATCCATGTCGACTGGTTCGAACTGTTGACCCTCATCCTCTGGCTCTTTTACAACGTCAGGGATAGAATGAGCCTTTTTCGATTTACGAGGCATCTTCTATTGAGAAATACTAAAGATAGCCCATTGGGTCCTACCGAGCGTGCCAAAATATGTTTGCTCGATTCAATAAAAACTGAGGCCACATGTGTTGACGAAGGCCTGTATTCGGTTAAATGTGTGCGTTTCAGATAGTGCGGGCATGCTAGAGTCGTACTTGACTCAAGTTTGATTGAGCACTGGTGCCCCCCACGTTGATATAGACTGATCAAGACCAAACTCATGGGATCAGACTCCCTCTCTACCACCAATGGTTATAGCGATCGAGCGATTTATAGAAGGGTAGAGGTTAGTCCTTCCGAATGGATTCTTTTTGCCTTGTGATAAGGTCTTTTCTTTCAGCGTGATTTCGACCGTAGTTCAACAATAGAACAATGGAGAAAGAAGATTGAAGCCGAAAGGATTTTATTAATGACTTTTACAATATTGACACTCACGATCGGCTTGAGGGATGACGATCTGTTCGTCGTCCAATCGCTGACCGAGCTTTGTAGCAGGATGGTCGTGATGTGTGGGATGGTCGTCTGTTCGTTGCTCGATCGGAAATCAGGCTTCATGACAAGATAGTTGATGGAGGGACGGATCTTTGACAATCTGTTCATTGCTTGGTGGAAAACTGTGCTTTGTGGCGAGATGGTCGATGAGGTGACAGTTTGTTCGTGGACTTGGAGGGAACCAAGCAGATGGCAAGACAGTTGTGATTTGACTACCTATTTGTTGTTTGGCGTGGACCATATTTCGTGGCAAGATGGCCTATGGAATCACTTAGCACATAGCAGGAAAGCCCCACACCATTTTGTTCGAAATTGAGCAATCTTCCTTGCTATTCAGCGGGGTGCCGTGGATGAAGGGTGGAGAGGTAGATTAAGGACTAAAAACTAGGACCCCATGCTATGAGCAGTGATAAGGGGGCTAAACTAAGTTAAACTAAAAAGTTGAGTGTCCATGGTGGATGGGCAACGTAGAGTTGGGTTTGATTTTAATGGCGAAGGCTTAGAACTCTTCGTCGATTGTTGCTTTTATAGGCTTCTGGGAGGCGGTGGTCGTCCGTAGGTTTCTGTATCGTGAAAGATTTGAATAGTCGTCTGTGCAAATCTTCCTAATTCTACATGTTAGCGTAGCTTATCGTGTAAGACCACGTGTACAGGAGATACACTCTCACTTGTTAGGATCATGTGTTGGCCGAAGTCCTCACGTCACTGGACTTCCACATAGGAAAGTTGTTAGGGTTCTTACGTCACTTGGCTTTGGCATTTGCAGAGAGTTGCTTTTGGTAGGATTCTAACATTAAATGCTGGATAGATGTTTGCTTTGATTGGATTTTTGGCATTTAATGCTTGCAGCGAGACTTGTTTTAATGAGACTTTTGCTTTGCAGAGAGTACTTCTGATGGAACTCTAGCATTTAATACTTCCACATGTACGCATCTTTAATTCCTCCCTTTGAAATTCATCTACATGACACGGGGCATGGCTGCCATGTGGTGTTTTTTGGACCGTTTGATCTGGCCGCACTAGGCCAGGTGTAAACAATGCCCCCTACGTCTCTTTGCATTCAGAAAGTGCACTTGGAGAATGTGAAGAGACGTTGGATGTCTTTGCAATCCCTCGTCAAATTCGCTGTTGATATGGATATCTCTTCTTTTGCCCCCCCCCCCCCCCAAACACCAAAAAAAAAGTTTCCCATTATAGAAGATACCTTGGTCAAATAGGCCGTTAGGTCAATCATCTTGGTCGTTGTTTTGATGACATTTTTTGGCTTTTCGATGCCCTTTTTCTTTTCTTTTTTTCGATGGCCGTTTTACTATTTATGGCCGCTTTTACTATTCATGGCCGTTTTTACTATTCACGCCCATTACTATTCACCCAACCATTTTACTATTCACCTAGCCAGCACTAATCACCGGTCGACACTATTCATCTAGCTTATACTACTCATCGACCGTTACTATTTATGGCCAATTTCACGAATTAGACGGCCTTCTTGTTGTTGTAATGGGCTTTTTCCACGAATTTTCTGGCCTTTTTTGTGATTCGGTCAGCCTTATATATATATATATTTTGTATATGGTAAACTTTGCTATTTCATGGCCTAGTTTCACTATTTTCATGGCCAATTTAGCTTTTTGTTGGCTAATTTCGCTTTTTGTTGGCCAATTTCATTATTTTCCATGGATGCCAGCGACATGGGATATTGTCTTCACGCTATTTGACACATATATAGTAAATGTGTGACACAGAGGCATGAGAGATTGCCCTCTGAGCTAGTCGGCGCTGGCGTAATACTGCCCCCCCCCCCCTTGGGTATGAGTTATAGGGGGTCATATTGGCCATATGGTCGGTCACTTGTTATCGTTTTTCAATCAGTTTGAGAAACAACGGTTTGATTTAGTCGGCCAAGCCTCAGTTAAATAACTTGCAAAAGGTTATAGTATGCTTTGAAGCAGTATTGGGCTTGATAGTCAATGTGATGAAATTTGAGATGTTGGGTGTGCATATCGAGAAGGAGGACCTTCTTCGGTTTATTAATCTCTTTGGGTGCCGTCTTGGTTTCTTCCTGTCAAAATACCTTGGATTGCCTTTGTGTATAGGTAAGCCAGCCAAACACCTTTGGGATATGGTTATTAAAAGAATAGAGCGGACACTCGCTTTTTGGCAATGCATATATCTTTCTTTGGTGGTCGCCTAACTTTGATTAAGACAACCATTTCTAATATGCCGGTGTATTTTATCTTTATTTAAATGCCAGAGATTGGTGTTGGAAAAGCTTGAGAAGCTTGGGAGGGATTTCATATGGAACGGGGCTAGTGAAGGGCGAAAGTTTCATCTTCTTAGGTGGGATGAGGTGTGTAAACCTATTGCAGAGGGGGAAGTGGGTATTAGGCCCCTAGCTACTATTAATACGACTCTTCTTGGCAAATGGAGAAGGTTGATAGCTGCTAAGTATGGTTTACAGGAGGGCGGTTGGTTTTTGAAAACCTCCTCTTTGTAGAGCCTCGGGTGCTTGGAAAGGTATTGTGTCTATGCAACATCTTTTGAGTAAGGGCATCGTCTTCAGGATAGGTTGAGGATCTCGTAGTTAATTCTGGGTGGCGTGGCTTTCGGGTGCTTTAAGACATTTTCGAGGGTAGCTAGGGTTGCTCCTGACCAATTTGTTTGGGTAGCGGATTGCTACTCTTGGGATGGGGATGGGGACGGGGTCCTTTGGTCTCCTTGCCGTAGAAACCTTGTGGATGAGGAATTTGATGAGTTGCTTGCGTTGTTGGATCTTTTAAATCCGGTAAAGCTAGATTTGCTTGAAGAAGATAGGATTGTTTAGGCAAGAAATATATCCAAGAAATTTTCACACTTGACAACCTTCAGAGAAGAGTGCTAGTCCTCCCTAATATTTGCTTAATGTGTATGGGCAACTAACGCAGGGACAGTTTCACACCGGGCTCGAGTGGAGTTGCCTGTGGGATGCAGCGGCACACTCGGGTGGGCGGCCTGTGTGAGACGGATGGCTCGTGTGAGGAGGTACCCATGTGATTTGGGGCCCACGAGGGGGGTTCGGCTGAGGTCCTAACCCAAGAGATATGGGGCTTGGGCTATGAGATAAAGGGATTGATTCGCCATGCTCTAACAGTTCGAGCTTTTAGAGCAAGTGGTTAATTGTCCTACATCAGCAACAAGGAATCGATCAATCATTTATTCATCCATTGCCCTTTTGCCTCTAGAGTTTATGATCATTTCCCTTCTTGGTCTAATACTATTTGGGTTATGCCCAAAGCTGTGGATGAGCTGCCTTGGCCCTGGCACGGGGGTGAAGTTGGCAAGACTCGAAAAGCTGTATGGCAGCTTCTTATCATGGCTATTTTTAGGGCAATTTGGGGAGCTAAGAATGGTTGCTGTTTAAAAAGCGAAAGTACTGAGATGAACGAAGTCAGTCAGAGAGTTAAACAACTTGTATCAGAGTGGGCGATCTATGTAAAGGCAACCACCATTGCCCTCCCTTTTTGAGTGTGCTCTTTTTCCTGTCGGGCTTGTGTTCTTTTCTCGCTTTTTGCGAGTTTTCTAATAAAATTACTGTTCTCTCTCAAAAAGCAAAATATAGTTTTTTTTCCTGCAACTACATTATGAAAAGTTGTGGGCAATGATTCCTTAGCTCTGTGTGTGTATGATATGGGAATGCAGATTTTGGACAGGCCTTTTATGGCACGTCTATGTGTCAATTGGGATGGAAGAACGTGGTTAGTATGTAAACTTGACCTCAAGGCAGTGAGTGACTTTGTGGGTTGGGTCTTCTTCAACTATACAAACGGATTGGGATTTGTTGTGCAATGGAGGGGTTGGATGAAGCAATGTTGCTCTTCCCCTAGTTTCTCTATTTTGGCAGAAGGGTTTCTAAAGGCCTTACTTTTAAAGCTCCAGAGGCATTTGTTTGGTGACCTCTTTATCTCTACTTTGTTTGTGGCGGTGGCAAAGCTCTTAGTGAAATGATCAAAATGACAGGGTGTGATGGTTCGCTTAGAGGGTTCAGGTGAACAATTCAG
This sequence comes from Magnolia officinalis, assembly GCA_021015155.1. Taxonomy (NCBI): domain Eukaryota; kingdom Viridiplantae; phylum Streptophyta; class Magnoliopsida; order Magnoliales; family Magnoliaceae; genus Magnolia; species Magnolia officinalis. Next base: position 60,655,530 of record JAJHSJ010000008.1, read on the forward strand.
TGATCTAATTGCCGCATCTTCTAAGTGTGGGTATTATATATATGTATGTATGTATATTTTTGTGATGCATCTTTGAATAAAATTTCTAACTTTAGATTCTTTGCCTTGAGATTTTGGGTTGTAAAGTAGAATCATGCACTTGGGTCTTCCCCCCATGTTCAAAACCTCCAAGGGCTATGAGATTTAGTTTTAGAAATAATGGTACACTAGTTGTCGACCTGGAAAAGTTTCTATGGTTTGATCGGAGGATTACTTGGATTAAAGTGGGCATTTCTAATTTGTTGGTCCATCTTATGCCCCTCTTGAAGTGCCTTATGAGTGTTATTGACCATATGTAAATAATTGAATGTGAATTTCTTTGGCGAAGTACTGAAGGGAAAAAAAAGATGAAGAAATATCAGGGTGGAAGAAATGTAGATGTACTCGTGGAGTTTTATGCAATCATTGTGAACCATTCAAACCGAAAGGGAAATTTTGTAGGATGGCTATTGGACCAGCCATACTTTATGGGACAAAATGTTGGGTAGTTAAGGAACATCTGCATAGGATGAGTGTAGTTGAAATGAGGCTGTCAAAATGAGTGGCAAGACAAGGAAGGGTTAGTGTTTTGAATGGTGTACGCGTAGCGTTAGCAAATAGCACAAATCCCTTGTAGCATTTTTGTAGCATATGCTACAAGGGTCATAGCGACGTGTAGCGTTTGTAGTGTACACTACGTTTTTTTTTTTTTTTAAATTTTTTATTATATATATATGCAATGTTCGTAATATCGATACTATTGACCGATATTATCGGTATCACAATCCAGCGATACGAAACCGAGCTGGAGAGACTTGAAATTTTGTTTTAAAAATAGAGGAATGCTCGATATCGTCGAGATATCGATGAATATCGGTCAATATCGCTCGACATCACAAAATATTGTGTGATATTGACGATATTAGAGCTTTTAGCAGGCTTTTTCGTTGAACACGCTGTAGCCACTTACCCATTCATGGGGCTACTGTAGCCACCTACCAATTTTGCCGATAAAAGTGGCGGGATATCGGTAGATTTGACACAACGAAATCATTCGAAACAATCGGAAAGAAAGAGAGAAAAAAAGCTTTAAGGGTGGATTTCGTACCTGGAAAGAGGTTGGTTGTGATTGGAAAGAGGTGGGCTGTGATCGAAAAGAGGTTGGCTGTGATCGGAATTCGGAAGCTTCCCCAAAAATCAGATCGTTGCAGCTTGTAGGTGAGTGAATCTCGTCCAATCTAGAAAAATATCCCCCCAAAATCGGAAAATTTCCGAGATTTAGGCGTGATTTGGGGTTTTAGGGTTTTGGAATCCCGAAACCCTTTGCCTCCAAAATCGGCTTCAACAGCCCTTTTAATAGCCATTTTGGGCGTCGTTGGGATGCTACGTGAGGTCCACCTTGATGTTTGTGAGAAATCCACTCCGTCCATCCATTTTTCGAGATCATTTTAGGACATGTGACTGAAAATGAGGCGAATACAAAACTCAAGTGGGCCGCACTAGAGGAAACAGTGGGGATTCAGTCACACCACCGCAGAAATATTTTTAAGTGGGCCGCACTTGGGATTTTTGCATGAGGCTAAGTGGACAGTTTTTTCACTTCATCCCAGTGGGAATGACCTTATAAACAGGTTCGATGGCATATAAACATCAAGGTGGAGCCCATGAAAGTTTCAACGGTAGAAAACTCTTTCCCCAGTTTTCCCTCCCGTATGACCCACTTGATTTGTGGATCCACCTTATTTTCTGGCGTATGTCCTAAAATGATATCATAAAACGGATGGACGGAGTGGATTACTCACAAACATCAAGGTGGACCCAACCTACCATCCCGACGCACCAACTTTGTGCGTATACGTTTTGAACGGAAGCGGATTGGCTGGCGTGCAGTGTACGCTCTTATCGTACTGATAAAACTCTGTTGGGCCCATCTTGAATGTATGCGGCTTATCCACACCGTCCATCCATTTTTCCAGCTCATTTGAGAGGTTGAGCCCAAAATTGAAGCATATCTAAAGATTTGGTGGACCATACCATAGGAAAGTGGGAATAATGATTTCCACCGTCGATACCTTCCTAGGACCCACAGTGATGTTTATTTGTCATCCAACCTATTCATAAGATCACAAAGACATGAATATTTCAACGTTAAACGTTCATTCATTTTTGTTCTTGTGGTGTGGTCCACTTGAACTTTGGATGTGCTTCATTTTTTGGCTAAAGATCTAAAATTATCTAGTAAAATGGATGAGGGGAGTGGATAAAATACATAAATCACAGTGGGTCCTACAGAGTTAACTCAGTATGCTTGACATACTAAGTTACTCAGTACACAGTCCGCTTCCGTGTAACATGCACCACTAGCATGTATTGACGTCACCTAGTTTTTTGGGTCCCATCATGAGGTATGAGTTATATCCAAACCGTCCGTCCACTTGAAGAGCTCATTTGAGGGGTTGAGCCAAAAAATAAGACATCCAAAAATCAACTGGACCACACTGTAAAAAGCAGTGGGGGATTGAACGTTTACCATTGAAACCCTTCTAGGGGTCACAGAAATTTTAGATCAATATGATATTTCTTTTTCCTCTTCATCTAGTTTTGTGTAACCTTATGAACAGGTTGGATGAAAAATAAATGTTATGGTGGGCCCTATGATTGTTTTAACGGTGAGAATCACTGCAATATGTGGTGTGGTGCACTTGAGCTTTGGATATGACTCATTTTTTGGGATCAAGATCTAAAATGGTCTCTCCAAATGGATGAACGGTATGGATATACTAAACATCATTATTGGGCCCATGTAACTTTGATCTCCTTTGAACTGTGCGTACAACTAGAGCTCGAGGAGCGTCAGCGGTCGAAGCGGGTTACGTCCTACCCCGCTCGCACCGAAATCCATCCGGGCAGGGCTTTATGGGGTCCACCATGATGATAAGGTTTTATCCACGCCGTTAATCCATTTTCTAAGATCATTTTACCTCATGATCCAAAAAATGAAGTAGGTCCATAGCTTTGGTGGACCACACCAAAGGAAGCAATGGTGATAATGACACCCACCATTGAAACCTTTCTAAGGGCAACTGTGATGTTTTTTTACAATCCAAACTATTCATAAGGTCATGTAGACTCGGATGTAGTGAAAACATAAATATCAGCTTGATCCGAAACTTATGCAGCTCTTAAGAAGTTTTTAATGGTGGGCGTTCAATCACCACTTTGTGGCCCACTTAAGCCTTGGTTCTGCCTCATTTTTGGTATCATACCCTAAAATGATCTGTAAACAGTGTTTCAAATATTGATACTATTGGCCGATATTATCGGTATCGCACCACTGCGAGACGATATAATCGCGATAACATCCGGAAGATACCAAAAAATCCCAAATCTAGATATCGGCCGATATTATCGGCGATATCGCGCCATTTATTGACGATATCGCGCCATTTCCCCTCCATTATTGTTGGACATCAACGCACGGACAGTCACGGGTGGATTGCAGGAGACTCATGAGTCCCACTGTAGCTAACCACCCACACACCACATAAAAATCGGATCCGAGCAATGGAGAATAAAAAAAAAAAAATTTGAATTAGAAAAAAAAAGAGAGAAATTGGAGGGTACCTGGCTGTAGCGGTGATTGGAGGTGGGCCATTCGACAGGTAAGTGCGATTTTCTTCCCATTTTCTTCATCTTCCCTCTTTCTCGGAGATTCCGGCGAGGAATCAGGCCGGATCGACTCACCGTTCCTTCCGGAACGAGATTCGAGGGGACGAACTGGATCGGACTGCGTGGATGGAGCCATGGAGGGGAAAATGAAGAGGGAAGATGAAAAGAGGGATGGATGGGGAAATCGGGTTGCGTACTGAGTTACGTACGCTCTTATCGTACTGAGTAAACTCTGTAGGGCCCATTGTTTAGCATCTGGTTCATCCACGCCGTCCATCCGTTTTTCCAGATCATTTTAGGGGTGGAGCCCAAAAATATGTTATATCAAAATCTCAATTAGACCACACCAAAGGAAACAGTGGAAGTATTGATTTCCATCGTTGAAATATTTATAACGCCCCCATTGATGTTTATTTGTCATCCAAACTGTTCATAATATCACAAAGACATGGATGAATGGAAAAAACAAATATCATCTTGATCTAAAACTTCTGTGGGCCCCTAAGAACTTTTCAACGGTAAACTTCAATTCAAACTGTTTCAGGTGGTGTGGTCCACTTGAGCTTTGGATATGATTAGTTTTTCTTTCAAAAGCCCTGAAATTATATGATAAAATGGATGGACGGATTTGATAAAATGCATGAATGACAGTGGGCCCCACAGAGTTTACTCGGTACACGGTGCGCAATCCGCTTCGTCGGATGGAAATAGGATTGCGTACTAGTTACTCAGTACGTTTTTATCGTACTGAGTAAACTCAGTTGTGGTCCACCTTGAATGTGTGCGGTTTATCCAATCCGTCCATACGTTTTTTCACATAATTTTATACGTTGAGCCTAAAATTGAAGCATATACAAAGCCCAAGTGAACCATAACACTGGAAACAGTGGGAATAGTGATTTCGACCATTGAAATCTTGCTAGCGCCCAAAGTGATATTTATTTCTCATCCACCATGTTCATAAGATAAAAAAGACTTGGATGAAGTGAAATAAAAAATATCAGCTTGATCCAAAACTTCGGTGGCCCCTAGAAATTTTCAATGGTAGACACTCATTTCACACTATTTCATGTGGTGTGGTCCATTTGATCTTTGGATATAAATTTTTTTGGTATATGTAACTTAAATTAACTTTTAAAATGGATGGACGGTGTGGATCAAATAGATAAATCATGGTGGGACCCACGTAACTTGGTGACGTACCATGCCCCCGTCAGTGACGGTCATTCACGTTGTGCTGATGGAAATAGGATTGCGTACTAGTTACTCACATTGTGCGGATGGAAATCACGTTGTGTGGCCCACCGTGATTACACGTGGTTTATCCACGCCGTCCATCCGTTTTTACTGATCATTTTAGACGTTGAGCCCTAAATTGAACCATATCCACTACTCAAGTGGACCACATTACAGGAAAAAATGTTGAATGAACGTTGACCATTAAAAATGTTGTGGGAGCCATAAAAGCTTTGGAACAACCTGATATTTATTTTTTCCCTTCATCTGGGTCTTTAGGACCCAATCAACAGATTGGATGTCAAATAAACAGTACAGTGGGCCTTAGGAGGATTTTAATGGTGGATATCCAATCATTATTGTTTTCCTTTGGTGTGGTCCACCTTCGATTTAAATCCCTATGATTTATTGCATCAATCCCTAAAATGATCCGTAGAAATGGATGAAACAAATACATTATCGTGGGGCCCACAAAGCACCGACCACCAGCCATGAGGCCGGTGTCAGGGGGAGTAGCCAATACGTCTCCCCGCGCGCACTGATGGGTTGCGTAGCCAGACTGTTGAAGTGACACACCAAGTTCTGTGGGGTCCACCTAGATGTATGTGTTGTATCTACACCGTCCATGCATTTGGGCATATCATTTTAAGGCATGAGACAGAATGAGTCAGATCCACTGTTTTCTGGGCCTTAGAAATTTTAATGGTGGGCGTCACTCTCTCCATTGTGTTCTATGGTGGGGTCCATTTGAGCCTTGGATTTGACTCATTCTTTTGCTCCTGCCCTAAATTGATATCTTCAAATGAATGAACGGTGCGGATACAACAAATATATCATGGCGGGTCCAACAGAACTTGGTCACGTCACTTCTGTAGGGGCCGTGTATGATAGCTATGTCTCAACCTGTCAATAGCTAATCCGCTCCCACATGCAACCTCATCAATACAACTTTAGATACGTGTCGTGCAAGGACGAGTGTGTACGCGCCTCCAGCTCTGAGCTCTGAGTTGTACGAACGGTTCAGATGAGATCAAACTTACATGGCCCACTATAACGTATATTTTCCATCTAATCCGATGAAAAAAAAAAGTTAATTGTGGGGCCCACCTTGATGTTTGTGCATTATCCACACCGTCCATCCCTTTAGCCAACTCATTTTAGGGTATGAATCAAAAAAAGATGCAGATCCAAAGATCAAGTGGACCACACTACTGGAAACAATGGGAATTGAAACCATTGAAAGCTCCTTGAAGACCCTGTAAGTTTTGGATCAAACTGATATTTTTGTTTCCACTTTATCCATGACTATGTGACCTTATTAAGGGGTTGGATGACAAATAAACATCACTGCGGGCCCTAGGGAGAAAACAACTTTCAACCATTGACGTTTTAATGATCCCTGTTTCCTAAGGTGTGGTCGACTTGAGCTTTTTATTTTCCTCAGTTTTGGGCTCATGCCTTAAAATATATTTTTTAAAAGGATGGATGGTGTGGATAACTCATATATATTATGGTGGGGCCCGTATATTTAAATCAGTAATAAAAACGTTTGTATGGACCGATTTTCGAAGCGTAATTCCTGGCGACTTTCAAACAGGTGTAGAAAGCAATAATTAGGTAATTCCCGTGTATTTATCAGGGGAAATTAAAAAATATTACAAAATATATGTGGGTCCCACTGTGATGCATTTGGCTTATCCACACCGTTTATCCATTATGCCTTTTGAATTTAAAGTACGAGCAAAAAAATGAGGTATATCCAAAACTCAAGTGGACCACACCATACGAAAATAGGAATCGAATACTTACCGTTAAAAACTTTGTGAGGCCACTGTTTCTTTTGGTGTGGGCCACCTGAGTGTTGGATCATCATTATTTTTTGGCTCATGCCTCAAAATATTGTGGTAAAACATATGGATGGAATTGATATATCATACACATTACCTTGAGGTTCAAAAATTTTAAATAGTTATTTGAACCAGATCCATATCAGTTACAGACTGTGACGATTACTCAATACCCACGGATGGGCGTATTGATTCAGTTCGGAGAGGATGAGTACCAGCGTTATGTCAGGGAGTATCTTAACTGATACCACTCTACTATGACCTGGGTATAATATTGTCAATTGGTGGAGCAACAGTACTATGCCCAGCCCCGTTGAGATGGAGATGATGATTATGAGCCACCACGCAACTCTATGTGGGTCTAGACTACAACTAGTCCCCATCATTGATATGTATATTTCTCAAAATTTACTTCTTCAGTTCTTCTTTTGCTTTTCAATGAATTGGTTGTGTTTTCATACATGACTATAATATATTTATAAATATTATGCATTCAATTTAAAAATAGTTGCATTAGTTCAGTTAAACATCACATAACTTAGGACGCTATACAAAGGAAATTTATTATGTGCATCTTTTTTTTGAGATATTATGATTTAAAAGTGTGTATTAAGGGCCTTTTTAACAATTCCCAAAGTTTCATTAAAAAATTCAACCATTTTCCCAATGTTTCCCCATGTTTCCCAAAAAGTGCGATAAACTATGCGATACAAACGATATATCCCATGCGATAACCGATACGTATCTGTATCCCAAGGGTGCGATGCATTGTGCGATACTGATATTTCGAACACTGTCTGTAAATAGGGATGGACGGTGTGGATAAGACCTTTACATCACCGTGGCCCTCACAGAGGTCTGCCCGATCGGATGATAGTCCAGTCGGAGTTGTACGACGCATTCCAACCTTCGTACACACGAAATCGGATTGTGTACTGAGTTACTCAGTACGCTCTTAATGTCCTAGAAAGATTGAAAGAAGACAAGGGGGAAACCATCAGTGTAGGGGGCTTTGTCTTTGCCCAAAGAGAACACACCATTTTTAACCTCCAACTCAGAGAAGGGAGTCTTAAGCAGAGCCGCAGTCTTTCCTGAGATCTGGGGAAATATAATGTTATCCAGAAGAGGATGAGACCATCCTACGGTAGGGAGGAGGTTGCGATAGAATGCGACCATATGATCACAAACCACCTCCTTTTCCTCCATTTTCTCCGTTGGCAAAGTTTCTGAGAATCTTATTGGAATGGGCACTGGCAGTGGCAATATAATGTAAGAAACGAGTTTTTCTTTTTTATCTCCCTCTTTGAGCAATAGGTCCCTAGATCTTTGGCGTCATTTAATTTCTTCCTATTGACTTTGTTTAAATAATCTACCAGCAGAACAGATCTGTGGTGTCTTTCAGAGTTAGACAGCAGGCCAAGCTCATCCTTAGCATCAAGAGCCTGAATAGCCGAGAGAAGACTGGCTAATTCAGATGCTAAAGAATCCAAGGAGGACTTCCTCCAATAGATCTGCTTAGCTTCGAGAAATTTCAGCTTTTGGTTAAGGATGAAACCTGGCTCGCCAGAAACTGATGACCGCCAATTCGTGATCATGAGGGAGAAGTCTTTCAAAAGAAGCCAAGAAAATTCAAAATGAAAAGGTTTAGGTCCCCAACTCTCCTCGACAAAATCTAGGAAAACCGGAGAATGATCCGAAATGGATCGGGGAAGGCCCCTTCGAGGAACTAAGGGAAATGCGTCTAGCCAATCTGAGGAGACTGAGAATCTGTCGAGGCGAGGGGGGGGGGGAGATCGGCCATTGGTCCAAGGTAAACTTGGAATCCAAGAGCGAAAGATCCACTAAGACATGGAGGGAGACCTAGTTTGAGAAAGATTTCATGCTAGAAGTGAGCCTGCTGCCATTCGATTTCTCAGAACAAAATTGAATAACATTAAAGTCCCCCCCAAGGCACCAGGGGTAGGACCACTTAGATCTGATAGCATTAAGATCGTCCCACAAGAGGTGCCTCAAGGAAGGCTTGGAGGGCCCATAAGCTGCAGAAAAAATCTATCTAAACCCTGAGGACAGGCTCCTAAAGACAATCGAGATAGTGACAGTTTTCTGACCACAGGACTCCTTACATGCCGGCCCTTGTCATGTAATTAGACCGTTTATCCAATGGATCCCACAATGTATGGTGATTCCCGGAATGCCCCCAGATTGGGAGAACCCAACCCTTTGATCATTGGCTTAAAGATGTAAAGGTAAGAAAAAATACCGAATCTGTTGAACATAAATTATTGCTTAACATTATTCGACTAGTTTATTTTTATTTTCTTATTTTACGTGTCAACAAGCTGAAGCTTCATTTTCCTACAATGCTTGATTTTAGCTTAAATTACTCTTGAATATCTGCCACCTGACATCTAATTTGATTTTGTTGCGAGGACAAGGGCCTGTTTGGGTGTCACCATTTTCATATTTCATTAATCTGTAGGGGCCATTGCACTTACTGAGAAAGCTACTCCATTCCCATTTTTAAAACAAACATGCTAGTGAGACCAGGCGATTGTTGTCTCTCACACATGTTTAAATGTGTGTGCCACATGCTCAAATTCTGAACCGTTCACCAACTAGCCATTACGGAAAAAGGCTCCCAGTGAAATTTCAGGCCCGTTGGATACCTGTGGGCCACAACCTTTACTTGAATATTAACTATTGGTTCACTTTTAACAGCCACTGACACTGGTGTTGGCACTTGCAAAAGAAACACATTAAAACTAATTTTTGGGTGGCACCCAAACACGCCCTAATTTCTTGAATTTCTGCTACCTGGATTACGTGCAGGTTACTTGCGGGTCCGAACTTGCTGTACTGTTTGCGGAGACACTCATCAAAGGGAAATTTCAGTGTAGTGAAGAAACTCTTGGTCAGGTTCTTTTCTTATGGAATAATTATTAGTGTTTAATGACAGCTTTCTTCCTGAAGCCATCTTCTGAAACCTCTGAAACTGATCTCACCATTTTCTATGTTGATTTCTGGGAAATTGCTTTTGCCTATCCACCTGCTGTTCATTTCTATATTTATCCAGATTTTATTGAATACGAACAAGCAATTCATTTGCATTTTTTTATTCCTCTTAAGAGTTCCACTTTTTGAACTTATTTCTATGCGAGTCCTTCATATTTTATCCGTGTCGCGCGCGATGACCACGACAGTTCCAGTGTTTGGCTTTTGTTTTGCTGTTATGTGGGGATAGTTGTGACACAATCACTCCAAAATCAACCTGACATGTATTTTTGGCTGTGAATGTGGGTTGTTGCTTATAGGTTTGTTTGATTCTCCATTTGCGGCTCTTGATTGGTTTGTTAGGATCATCCTATGCCCAATACAAGGTGGAACCTACTAGGTGAACGGTCCGGATTGCTGATTGGACTGTCTGCTTGCATAATACATGTGAATTTCCCTGCAGTTTGGTGTAGGCATTGTTTGAAGTATTGGTATTGCTACAAGTTTTGCTGGCCGGGGATATGGAAACAATATTGATATTGCCGATAACTGGAAATGTGGAGAAACATTGGGGAAACATGGGGAAAACGGTGGATTTTTTTGGTGAAACTTCAGGAGATGCTAAAATACACATATTTAGATATTTAGGAATAAAAAATTGCAAAAAGAATGCATACATAATAAGTTTCTATTTAATGGAGGCCTAAAAGCATGTGTTGCCATATGAAATTAGTCCAACCATCCTTATCAATCCCATGTCTCCATCCAAACATCCATTGATATTTCAGAATATCGACAACACGATATTTTGCCGAGAAATCATCAACAACTGGTAAGGAAATGAAAGACTGTGGTCTCGATATCGCCCATGTTGCGATAACAATAACATCACGATATTATCGATATTATCATCGACAACTGGTAAGGAAATGAAAGACCGTGGTCTCGATATTGCCCATGTTGCGATAACGATAACATCACGATATTATCGATATTATTATCCGACAATTTGAACATTGTATACAACTATGTGCTCATAATTTTTTTGAAATAAATTTGTTTTAATAAATAGATTATTGGCAATATCGATATATTGGTGATATTATCAAAATATCGCTAATACAATGGTGATATTAGCGACACCTGGAATTTACACAGGTGAAAATAGATATATTGGTGATATTATCAAAATATCGCTAATACAATGGTGATATTAGCGACACCTAGAATTTACACAGTCGAAAATATTGGCGATATCGATACATTGGCAATACAAGCGACACCTGGAATTTGCATAGTCGAAAATATTGGCGATACTTCGCCATACATTGCCGATATTGGAATTTTTGGTACTATCAGTGTTATTGGTATTGCCAAGCCGGAGATACGAATAATATTGGGTATATTTCAATAATATCGGGGATACTCTGAACAATGGGTGTAGGTGACTTGCATATTCTACATATAATACTATGATGCAATGCCCAAGGCTCAAAGTCAAATTTATAACCTAAATCATCGCTTTCTTCCATTGAGACCTTTTATATCATGGCATTTAACTATGGTTTTAAATACCGTTTATGGTATTGCTATATCATCCACCCCCTTTATACGATACGGGGATGTAGTGGTCCATTAAGAAAAAAATGGGCCATATCTTGTATCGCCCGACATAGGCTCGTATTTTCAATATCAACATCGATATTTTTTGAGAGAACTGAATTTTCATTAAAAAACCAGCCGAAAAGTGGGAAAAGCATACAACCCAAAATAGAACTCAAAAAAAGATGAAAGATTAGCAGCCTTTGCTTCATTGACACAAGGAGCCCAACCTAAAACAAGGCCCTTGACTTTGCTAATGATTGCTTCCACTGAGGAACTCATTCTAAAAGCGCTGGTTGTTTCGCTCCCTCCATAGGACCAAAGCACAACCATACTAATGAGCCTGCACACGCCTTTCCCAAGCTTCCCTACTCTTCTGTGCCAAGCCCACAATAAGCCTTTGACAAATTCCGGCATCACCCAAGTAGTATGGAGGGACATGAGAAAAAGCTCTCAAACTTGTGAGCCAACGGATTATGAATTGAAAATGATCTTTCATCTCCGCAATCTTCATACACATCAAACAAATATTAAGGACGACCAGGGATCTCCTATGAAGATTGTCCACAGTAAGAACTCTCTTTCTCCCAACTAGCTAGACAAAAACCGCCACTCTAGGTGGGGCTCCATAAAACCAGTGATGGAAAGGATGAGGATGGCCATGATTAGGAGTCATCCCATTAATCAAATGCGCAGAATGAACTGAAAATCTACTCAAACTATGAACAAATAAGATCATCGAGTCCTCATGCTGTGGAGAAGGAACTATATTCTTCAGGCAATCATGTAAACCCACAAATTCCACAATCTCTTAAGCCCTCATGTTCTTACAGCGAGGAGGATTCCAGATGACGAAACCATTGTAAAAAGAGTAGCATTGAACTATCATAAAGTAATGAACCGATCCGGCGTGGGGGAAGCCAATCTTGGATAAAGGTCTTGAAACACTTGATCTCCACACCAAACATCAGCCCAAAACCGAATACAATGCCCGTTCCAAGGGAGTAATTACCCTTGTTCGTAACGTGTTCTATTGATGCTATTGCCTTCATCGGAGGCCTAGTATAGAGAACATCTCTTCACAAACCAACCTACCTCCTGCGAGCTGTACTTGCTTACGATAGTCTCCCTCCCCATATTCTTTCCGGTTTAGAGCCAAATCTCCAATGCCATTTTCCAAGAAGAGCTAAATTCATGGATTCCAAACTTTTTAACTTGGCACCCCCTTGCATTAATCGCATGGTGTGCCATAAAGGCCGTTACATAAAGGTAACAGTAGCAACCGTTACACGTTACGGGGTCGTAACGGCCGTAACAACCATTATGGAAAAAAAAAACCTGTAATTGCTATTAATAGCACGTTACATTCCCTATAAAAGCCATAATAGCTCCATAATGGTCTATTACGGTACATATACAAGTTTTTTATACTTTTTAATCAACATTATGGGGCAGATATAGGTTTTTCAGGGGTTTTTTTCAATAAATAAAAAATAAAAAAGAGAGACCGTAACGGCCGTTACAGGGCTGTAACAGCCGTTATGCCCCGTATCGTAAAGGTAACGGTGGTGGCCGTTATGGCCACCGTTACCGTTACGGAACACCTTGATTAATCGGCTTGCAAACCTCTTCCCATTTAGAAGATAGAACTTTCTTGCGTCCAAAGCCCCCTTACAGAAAAAATCCTCAACTTTTCTAGCTCGACTTACAGGGCACTTGCAAAAAGACATTAAATACACTGGCATATTAGACAAAGCCATTTTGATAAGAGTCAACCAAGGACAAATAACAGTACTTCCAACTTGTTAGCTTTCTCTCAATTCTTTCAATAACAATATCCCAAAGATGGACAACATGCTTCCTAATACGTAGGGGCAGACCTAGATACATTGTGGGAGATCTCCAAAACGCAATAAATCCTCATTAACCACGCGTAGTGTTCGAAATATTGGTATTGCGTTACGTATCGCACCCATGGGATATTGATACGTATCAGTTATTGCATGGGATATATCTGTTGTATCGCGTAATGCATCACTATTGTTGGAAACATGGGGAAACATTGGGAAATTGGTTGAATTTTTCAATGAAACTTTAGTGATTGTTAAAAAAGACATCAATACACACTTATAAATCAAAACATTACAAAAAACAAGTGCACATAATAGGTTTTTTTCTTCTTCTTTCTTATGGGGTCCTAATCTATGCGTTGTCCAACCGAATTGATGCAAGTATATTCAAAGTCTATTAATATAATTTATAAATGTAAGATGACGTGTGGAAATACAAGCAATACATTCAAAAGCAAAAGAAGAATCACTAGATCAGGTTACATACATGTTTGATTTTATGTTTGGACACAATGATTGCAACCGATTTGCGAGAAATTAGGAAATTTTGATTGTTTTCAATTTTCTGCAACTCGGCCCATCTCCTCCAAATCTCGAAAATGAAGCTTTGCATGAAAATTCATGGATTTGTAATGATTTGACACTGATTTACATTAAAAGAAAGAATCGAAAATCGAAAATGCTCACTGGATCAAACATGTGGGTTATATCCCACTACTAGTGCGTTTCTTATCACACAGGTGGGATACAAGATATATCGTAGGATATATCGGTCGATATTGTCGATACTTAGAACACTGACTGCGCAAACTCCTAACATTTCAGATTTTACCACGATTTTTAGCCTCAAAATAGCTTCAAAGCAAACCATAAATTTTCAAAAGTTGTTCATAGAAACTGCATCTGCATCACAAAACAATAAAGTATCATCTGTATATTGGAGGTGACTTATCTGAAGATCATCGACCGCAACCTTGAACTCACTATCCAAAGCATTCTCTTTCCCTTTGTGTAGCATCTTATTTAGCTCCTCCCCTATAACGACGAAAAGATAAAGGGAGAGAGGATCGCCTTGTCTAAGACCCTTGGATGCCTTAAAGAAGCCTTTTGGAGACTCATTTACAAAAATAAAAAAAGGAAGCAAACTAAATGCATGACTGAATCCAACCCTTCCATTTCGAATTGCAAATTAGTTTGTGTAGCATGTAGTCCAGAAACCCCCAATCCACATGATCATAGGCCTTTTCATGTCTAACTTGCACACAATTTTGCATTTCCGCTCCCTATATTTGGAATCAATACATTCGTGGTTGATAAGGGCGCTATCCAAAATTTCTCCTCGCAATAAAAGCTCCTTGATTCTCATTAATAACCGAGGATAGAACTTTCCAAAATCTTAGGGCAAGGACTTTGGCAAGGATTTTGTAAGGGCCTCCAATAAGGCTTATATGCTTTTTTAAATTTTTTTTTTTTTTTTTTTTTTTTTTTTTTTTTTTTTTTTTAATTGCTTTGTGTTGGGAATTTTTAGAATAAGAGGTATAAATGAAGCCTCGAGCTTGTTAGAGATATGACCATGCTCGAAGAACTTTAAAATAAAATCCTTCATTCCTTTTTTAATCAAAGACCATAATTTTTGAAAGAACCGCATTAGAAGCCGTTAGGGCCAGGAGCCATAACCTTGGTCCCCACACATCGAATCAAGGGCCACTTTCACTTCCTCTTCTGCATTTGGCGATTCAAGAAAGGAAGCATCCTTAGTTGACAATCTATGAAAGTCTAATTATCAAGCCTCGATCTATTCCATTGATCACTAAATAACATCTTCTCATGATAGTTAATGATAGAATCACAAATTCGACCTTTGTCCGCTGTCCTTGTCCTGTCCACAATCAAACTGCTAATCTTGTTTCCACAAGCCTAGACACTCGCTATACTATGAAAAAAGCGAGTGTTTTTGCCCCATTCCTTTAGCCAAACTACTCTTAATCTTTGATGCCACTTAATTTCCTTTGCTTTTGAGCGGTTAGCATAATGTAGATATAAAGCCGATCTCTTCTCTCTCTCCTCTCTTGCTAATCCATCGAACTCCTCCAATAAGTCGAAGTTGTGAATCTCCTTGGCCATATCATCAAAACCAGCCTCTCGAGCACCAAGCACTTCCTTCTTTGAAAATTTTATTTTTTTCCTTCTAAAGATTCAATTTACGGCAAATCCTGAAACTGACAAAACTCCCACGGCTAAGGATGCCCACTAATCAACAACCAACTAGTCAAAACCATAGATTTCCAACTAGGCAAGCTCAAAATGAAATGGTTTCAGTCCCCAATTCTTGACCTTTAGGTCAATAGGACGACGATAAAAAATGGGCCTTGACAAAGCCACATCTGTTGCATATTGGAAATTTCTCTAACTAGTCCGCTGATGCCAAAAATCTATTATGCCGGGATAACATTTTCTTTGCCATTGGACCATGTGAAGTTTGCACCCCCCAAAGGCAAATCCACCAAATACTCTCTAGACACCCAATCAACAAAACACTTCATATTGTGAGTAATGTGCCCCCCTGGAAGATTTCTCATGGAGAAACCACATCACGTTGAGTCGCCCCCAACACACCAAGAGAGTCCCATCTCTGCCTAACATTGTCTAGTTCCACCCAGAACTAATCTTGTAGATTAGAGGAGCAAGGACCATACACTGCTGAAAAAAAATCAACTGGAAGCGTGAAGATATCTCTTGCAGCAATATCGATAGAGAAAAGGTCTCGAAAAAACCATTTACTTCATAACTTAAGAGTTCCTTGCCACTATGTATGATACCTCCCGTAAACCTAGTCACATCGATAGCACCCCATTCCTCACTCCTAATCCCCTGAATTGAATCGAGTAGGCTTTTATCTACCAACCTAAGCTTGGACTCTTGTAGAGAGATAATATCTGCCTTCGATTTTCTTTACACTTTCTTGACTTGAGCTATTTTAATATTGTAGCCCAAGCCCTTGATATTCCATGAAAGAATAATCATTGATCACTAACCTTACCTGCTCTTTCCCTCTTTCCTCCATCGGCCTTTCCTGCTGAGTCATAATTGATAATGCATTTGAGGTTAAGAAGCTCCCTCCATCCCCCCATTTTGAATTTTTTGTTTAAAAATAACTCTCTCTCTCTCTCTCTCTCTCTCTCTCTCTCTCTCTCTCGTTTTTTTTTTTTTTTTTTTCCAGTCGTGAAGGAAGCTTAGAAACTAATTTTAGACTAGATTAAGCCTATTTTGAGGATCAAAACACAAAATTTGAGAGGGATTTGACGAATCAATGCGGAATAGACCATTTTGGGAGATCGAGAAGAGTAATGAACATAGCTCGCCTTCGCTGCAAGATGAAGACTTGATGATCTGGAAAGAACATAGCTCTGGTGTCTTCTCAATGCGATCATTTTATAATATGATCTCTAAGCCGATTACCTCGCTTTCCTTTCTGTTTTATTTTTGGTCCTATGGGGCCCCTCTGAGGATCGCAACGTTTGTTTGCCTTATAGGAAGGAAAAGAGTTCTAACGATCGATAACCTTCAAAGGCGATCCCTTGTTCTTGCCAACATATGCTTGATGTGTATGGGTGATGCGGAGTCCATTGACCATCTCTTCATCCATTACCCCTTTGCGTGTAAAGTTTGGGTCCACTTCATATCACTTTTTCATATGTCATGGGTGATGTCGCTTTTTGTTGACCAACTCTTATGGGCTTGGCACGGAGTGGCAGTGGGCAAGTCTCGGAAAGCCATTTGGAGCCTGATTGCTATGGGTATTTGTTGGTTTATTTGGAAAGGTCGGAATAGTTGATGTTTTGAAGACAAGGATAATCTCATTGAAGAAATCATTCGTGTACTGAAATTTGGTGTTGTAGAATGGGCTCCATATGTCAAAGCAGTTGCGTCTGCTAAACTTTCAGCTTGGTTTTTCGCCTAGCGTTGGGTTGTATTCTTTTCCTGCCTTTTGGCAGGTTCTTTTAATAAAATTGTAGTTATATATATATGCTCACCTGCGCACCTTCTTATGTGAACACCCGTGCACACCTTTGCACACATGTCTTAGGCACAAAATCTGAACGGTCCACGTGATGCGGCACCCCTTGAAACCTCACAAGCCCAACTTTCAGCCCGATACAAAACTCTTGTGGGCCATGGAAAAAGGAAACAATTTCCTCCCTTGATTTGCATCTCTCTTTGCTATGGCCCACTAGAGTTTTGGATCAGGCTGAAAATTGTGCCCATAGAGTTTCAAGGGGTGCCACATAATGCAGGAGCATTTTCACACCGGGCTCGAGTGGAGTCGCTTGTGGGATGCAGGGGCACACTCGGGGTGGGTGCGGCCTACGGAGGAGGTATCGTGTTCGAGACTCCTCACCGGGGGTGATTAATGCGCATTTCACACCAGCCCAAGTGGGGTAAGCCCGTGAGATGCGGGGACACACCTCGGGGTGGGCGCCCATGTGATTTGGGGCCCACGAAGGGGGTTCGGCCGAGGTCCTAAAAAATCCATGAGTGGGGGCCTGGGCTATGAGATAAAGGGATTAATTCGCCATACTCTAACAGTTCGAGCTTTTAGAGCAAGTGGTTAATTGTCCTGCATCACCCCATCACTTGGACCGTTCAGATTCTATGCATAAGACATGCGTGCAAAGGTGCGCATAGGTGCTCACATAAGAAGGTGTGCAGGTGAGCATTACTCTCTCTCTCTCTCTCCTATATATATATATATATAATAATATTATTATATATATATATATATATATATAGATAGATAGATAGATAGATAGATAGATAGATGAGAGAGAGAGAGCATTTGGGAATATTGGAAGAAAGGGAAAACCATCATGTTTCCCCATTTTTTCATCTTCTTTTTGTTGTATCCATATGTAATGGGCCTTAATCCACCAAATGATGCTTGATTTATAGTTGATTAGGACTACATGGTTGACTTTCAGCTGGACTCTAGCTGACACAACATTCTTATTAAGAATGGTCTAGCACTATTGAATACATGTTAGAAAAATGCGCACAAAAAAAGAAGGAAAAAAAGACAATTTTGATGTTTAACTTTTTTTTTTTCCCTATTTTCTCAATAATTATTTATTTATTTTTTCATGGCACCAAAAACAATTTTGGCTGCTTTGGGCTTGTATGGCCTGATATAGGTTTGATAAAGTCACATGAGCCTTGCATTATATATGTATTGTTTTTGGCCCAGGATGATATGCATGGTGTTCCGTGGTCACCACGTTACCTTTACGATACAGGGCATAACGACTGTTACTACCCCATAACGGCCGTTACGGTCTCTCTTTTTTATTTTTTAATTTATTGAAAAACCCCCGAAAAACTTGTATCTGCCCTATAATGTTGATTAAAAAGTATGAAAAACATGTGTCTGTCCCATAATAGACCATTACGGAACTATTATGGCCTTTATAGGGGACGCAACGTGCCGTTAACGGCAATTACGGGTCATTTTTTTCCATAACGGCTGTTATGACCGTTATGACCCCATAACGTGTAACGGTTGCCACCGTTACCTTTACGTAATGAACTTTATGGCCTCGTAACGGCCTTTACGGCACACCATGATATGCTTATCAATACCATTATTCAGAACTTTGCTTTATTGTCCCCATCCCATGAATGAACTTGTAGTAGTCTCCATCCATCCCTTTATTTTCAACAATTAATGTGTTTCTGTTACATGCATTGTGGAACTGAGCTAATAGGTTAGATTGAAACTGCATATATGTCAAACCATGGCTTCCAAATGCTTGGTAATGATATTGTAGTTCAATTTTATCATCATCATCAATGGTCGTCGTCATCATCATCATCATCATCATCTAAGCCTTATCCCAACTAATTGGGGTCGGCTCTTGGTTCTACTTTATAAATAGAAATTTATTATGGGCATGTTTGATGTCACCAATTCCATGGAAATCAGTGGAAATGGACAAGGTTTTTCATTGATGTGGCAGTTTGAGTTGTTTGGATAGCAAAGAGGAGAGGATTCTACAAAGCAATCGTTAATTCCAAAATTGGGATTCTTTGGAACGAGAAACTAGATGACCGTTGTCTCACAAATATGAGATTTTCACTTGCTATCCAAACACGACTCCTCAAAAATGGAATACATGTTTCAATACTTATCCTAGAAATAATAATTGCATACTCATTACCCTTTCTTTCCTTTTTTATTTTTATTTTTTATTTTATAAGAATACGAGTTTCCAAACTTTGCCTATATGTTCAGTGCAATACATTTCCTGTTGATACGAGTTCTTTACATTGGGCTAATGTCATTTGTTTTTTTTTTTTTTTTTTCAAAAAAAAATAAAATTTAATTAATTATTAATTTTTAAAAATTTTTATAAATTTTTTAACGCCTTGTCTTGTTTCATGTCTGTAGTTGTTTTATTTCTTAGCTATGTATCTACTATTTTTACTATATGGTCTTCACACAATAATGATTAAAGCGTTTACATTAGATCGTGTCAGGAAGATTTACCAGGAATTTCCTCGGATTACTTTGCACACCACTTGGGGATGAGGATGATGATGAATGCAAAAACTTTCAGAAGCCATGGTGGCAGCAAAAACACGTGTTGAGGGTTGCTCCTCATTCTTGAAGGCTGCAATTAGGTGAGGATATATATATATATATATATATATATATTATATTATATATATATATATATATATATATATATATATATTTCATCGTTGACTTTTTGGTTTGGAAATTCTCTTTATGTGTATGCTTTTGTTTGAATGCTTTAAGGAATCATGGATACTTTGGTTTTGAAATTCTCTTTATGTGCATGCTTTTGTTTGAATACTTTCGGTTTGGAAATTCGCTTAGTTTTGTTGTATTTTGCTATTTTTGTTGTCTAATTAGATCCATCATCATTCAAAAAACGTATGAGGCCACTGGTTGTCATCAACAATATTGGAACAACTTTGATGACTTGAATGATGATCCGTGACATGCATGTCAACTGCAACAACGGTGACAATGACAAAAAAGTTTTGTTTGGGGGCATATAGAAATCATTGTTTGGTTTATGGTAATTGAAAAATCCCTATAATAATAATTGTATTTCGCAATAGATTTTTGGAATTTTGTTATCCATCAATTTGGGGTTTTTATTAGTGCCTTGGCTGTGGTTAGTGATTTAAATATTGATAGTATCGGGCCACTGGCCAATACTATTGATATCGCATGTGGCCGATGCCATATACAGGGGGAGTTGTCACATTCCTTGTATCACACAAAATATTGGAATGCATTGCCTATATATGACAATATGTCAATACATTGTAATTTTTTGCCAAAAAACCTTCATAATATTCCCCAGTATCGTCAACACATTAGATACATTGTGATATTTACCGCCAATACATTGCGATACGTTCCCCCACCGGAAACTTAAAAAAAAAAAAATGCCAAAAAGCCTCACAAAAATCTATTTTCTCCTAGATTTGTTGGGGGAATCTGTTTTGTACTTATTGTATGATTTATGAATTATATGAACTCATTTAGGATATAATTGCATCACTTCTGTCAGATAGCGTATGGTTTAGGACCCTATTCAAAGGAAACTTCTTGTGCATAGTTGTTTTTTGTGATCTTTTTAGTGTGTAATCATTTTATCTTTCAGAAAAAAAGTGTGTAATCATGTCTCTTTCAACATATCCAGAAGTACTTTGACAAATTCCATAATTTCCAAATGTTTTCATCAAACTGCAATACATTCCCTGATAAATGCTATAGTTCCCATGCGATACCATATTTCAAGGGTACGATATGTGCATCAATACTGATATTTAAATCAATGGCGATGGTGATTAGGAAGAGAAGAAATGAAGGGAAAATTGACAATATTTTAGGGGTTGCTTTTATTTTTCCTATTAAAGGAAAAAGGAAAGTGAATGCATCTTACCTTTTAAAGAAAAAAAAAGAAGTGAATGCACCTTATCTACATTTTCCTTTTATGAGTTTGATCCTACACATGCGTATAATACGAGAAAGATATCGTGACTTGCCTGGGTCACTGATCTGACTCACCAGAGTCTAATTACTGTCGTAGGCCTAGTTGAGTTTGAGCCGGAGTTTTCCAACCTTGGGAACTTGACATAGTTGATGAGCTGTAAAACAGACAATTGGATATGAAAATATCATATGAAAATATATAGGGAAATATTGCTTGACTTCAAGTCCATTTAGCTCATTCTCTTTTAATTTGATGCGTAATGTTGATCTTCTTGTTCTCTCACTGCCCAAAAGGTTGTACCTATTTTTCCTGTTGTTCTCGAAGGTCTGTACTTTATATGATATGTCAGTTCGCTTTTGTGAATGCTTCTTAATTGTATTTGATGATTCAGTTGCATTACTAATTTTCTTTTTCATTGTTTTTAATCAGGTGGTCTGCAGAGTTTGGAGCTCCTAGGCATGGATCTCCTGAATTACATGATATGTTAGCTGAATATTTTTACACTGAATCTCCTGAAATGGTAAGACCAAGGGGAAATTTAATTTTATTCAAATTCTGGTTACGAGTGTTAAAAGATAAAAAGGCTTCTGATGTTTTGCTTATTAAGATTCATTGATGTGATGGCTTCACACACCCCAAAGGTTTGAGGGTTCAAGGAGTCGGTGCAAACATTAAAAAAAAAAAGATTCGTAGATTTTTCTCTAGCGACAATCTTACATTTTCTACAGAGATTGGTTTAAAATAATTCATCCAATATGATTTTATTTAGTTGGAATTGTATCAGTTTCAGTCTGAAATGGAACAAGTCGACCGACTGAAATGGTACTGAAACCAACCAAAATTGGCTGATGTGGGCCTATGTAGGGTGAGTTGCTCTGGTTTTGGTCCTTGGCGAGTCGCAGTTCAGACTGTTGTTTAAATCCATGACAGAGAAGAAACCAGATTCCACTAGGCTCCCAAGGGGCTTGTTTGGACACAAATTTATGCATTGGTTTATTCTTAAATGGCGTCATTCGTGAACTGAGGTGGTGGTTGTGTTTCACTGAGGAAAACATGATTCATTGGTTTCATTCCATTTTTGCCTCACTTTGCGAAGGATATGATTTTAAGTCATCTCACTCTAGAATTGTGTGGCCCCAAATTGGGGCATTGGTGAATTTCGTGGGATTCCAAACACGGCCTTTGTCTATGATGCGCTACATGGATGATTTGCACTTCTCCCTTCAGTTAATGCATGGTCTGAATTTGATGAATGCGTTCAAAATTGCTGTCCTTGTTTTCTACATTGTTCAGTGCCTCATTGCAAAGTTTGATTGTTTTGTTTTTTTTTTTTTTTTCCAACTTGTATCTTGTGTCTTTCCAATTATTAGTTCTTGTATTTTGCTGGTACATGTTGGACCAATATACTTGTTGTTATGCAGGACATGGCTAGAGTGTCATTCCATTTTGTTCGAGGAAGCAACCCAGAGAAGTTTGCTGCTACATTAGTAAATTTTATGGGCAAGGTTGGCCCTCTTGTCTTATGCTTTGAATTGTATCATTTATAGCGTTTCGTAAAGGTCAAGCTATATTGCTTAGGAAATTTAATTCCAACTTGCTATATCCATGGTATTCCATAATAGTAATGGTGGCCATAAAGGCCACCACCATCCCCCCCCCTCTCATTCTCTCTCTTGGGGAAAAAAAACTGGATGAAAACCTGTATTGACCCCATTACGGCTGTTATGACTTTGTAACACAATGTAACAGCCATTACGGTACACCTTGGCTCTATCTTATTGGAAATGCAACGTCAAAAAATGAACCTCATAAAATGTTACCAAATATAGAACTTGTCTATGTGCATATTGTATTTCATGGTGTCACGCCAGCTAAACACCATCGTCGTCGTCGTTGTCGTAGCCTTGTCTCAGCTATTTTGGTTTTGGCTTTACAAATCCTATTTCACCAACCATCAAGATTCAAAATAGGAATTCTCATGATTTCTTGGAAAATGTTTGCAGATCGACTGCCTGCTTGAATATAATCATGAATTCATAATTATCATCACCATCATAGCCTTGGCCCAACTATTTGTGGTTGGCCTTTAAGAATCCCGCTATATTCCAAACAAGAATTTCACTTATTTCTTGGCAATAGTTTTATGATTATCCACCCACCTGATATGAACATAGGATCCCGATCAATCCATTGGTGGATCCATTGATGGATTCAGGAGTCAGTACATTGGTACATCCATTGGTAGATTCATTAGTTGATCCATCCGTAGTGTCATCGGTCAATCGACCCGTCGAGCCATCAATTGATCCAGTAATGGATTCTTCTTGTTTATCATCTTGGATCGTGACGCTGTCTACATATGTGTCTTCGTGTGGATTTGCATGCTAATCCATGTCTCACACCCTTGGGATACAAAAATGTCATTAGAAACATTGGGAAACGCTATGGGGGAAATATTAGGGAAACTTTAGGAAATGGTGGAATTTTTTAGTGAAACTTCAGGAAGGAGATGTTAACAAGCCCATGCTCACACATTTAGAATTCAAAATGTTGCAAAGAAAAGAAAGAAAGAAAGAAAGAGGATAATAGTTTTTCATTGTTTAGAGGACAAAACTATGCTATATCAGTTATAAGTAATGCAATTATCTCCAATATGGGTTCATATAATTCGAATATCATACAATACAATGAATAAAAAAGAGAGCAATAGATCCAAAAACTAAAAGAACAAAAAAAAAAAAACTTTGGTTTAAGATCTACATGGAGTTACCCATTTGTGGAGATGTTCTTTTATGCTTGTTGAGATGCGGGATTAGTGTCAATGACAAACATTCTGTTTGCCCGTGTCGAGAGGAGGGTAAATGTAGTTTCCAACACCTTTATTAATCAATACCAATCTTGCCTTTTTGATGTAGCAAAGAGGGGGATTGAACTTTTTCTTTTTCTATTGTTATTATTATTATTATTATTGGTGAGGAGTGAACTTAAACTGAGGT
Source organism: Magnolia officinalis (assembly GCA_021015155.1). NCBI lineage: Eukaryota > Viridiplantae > Streptophyta > Magnoliopsida > Magnoliales > Magnoliaceae > Magnolia > Magnolia officinalis. The sequence continues at coordinate 60,679,766 of JAJHSJ010000008.1, forward strand.
AATATCGATACCAATTGTAGATTCACCACTCCTGCTTAATTGCCACAAATAGAGAAGAAAATATCCAACAACGAATGCAGTTGAGGGGCTGTTGTGGGCGATTTATATCTATTTGATATCCAAAAACGAAAATTTCCAACAAAAAAAAAAATTGTTTAATGTGCATGGGAAATGAGGAGTCGATTGATCATCTTCCACACTTGCTTTGCTTGCTTCAAACCGCTTGGGTGATGTGGAAGTCAGTTAAGGGGCTGTTGTGGGCATGGCATGAAGGAGTTGGTAAATCTGGTAAAGCTTGTGGAGATTGACCATCATGGCATTTTTTTGGGTGGTTTGGGGAGCTAGGAATGGACGGTGTTTTCGAAATGAGTGTGAGAGTGTGGAAGAGGTTGTTAGGAAAGTTAAAGGTCTTGTTTCAGGATGGGCTGTTTATGTTAGGACCGCTTCAGCAGTTTTTCCTTTTTCATATGTTTTATTTTGGTTGTATTCTTTCCTTGCTTTTGTGATTTTTTAACAAAATTTCAGTTCTATTAAAAAAATAATAATCTAACAATGAACTGTAGGTCCTGTGTGGCATGGAGACGGGAGTTATCATTGATATCATGGAAACTATCTTAGATATCTCATGAAATATCGCAGATGTCACAGGAAATATTGCAGATATTGTGATATATCATCATGTATCGACAATATTATCATCCATACATGGAATTGTTTTTGGTTATACCCCCATGTTTTGTATTGGTACCTTGCAATATCGAATAATATCAGCTGATATTGTTGATACGTTCAACACTGATGTCAACAATTGGATAAGGAGTAAGGCTTCATGGGAATAGATTATCTGCTGAAATTTGGAAACTAGGTTTTGGATAAGGACCGTAAGGTGATCTCTATATATTGGCTGATATTGCTGATAGATTGAATATTGATCTCAAGAATGAGATAAGAACTAAGGTTTCATGCGGAACAGATTGTGTGCTGGAATTTGATACTAGGTTTTGGGCTAAGTCATCTCTAAATCTCAAGGATCAGAAATACCGTGACCTGGATCAAGAGAATTTCCATTGGCAAAGGTTCTCCTTGTGACCTTGTAAATAACAATTTGCCATCATGTTCACCAAAGTTTTGCCAAGGGTTTGCTTTCAGTGGCTCAAGAGAGAATTGACCATTGGATCTGTAGGGACATTCAACTTGAGGGCGAGTGTTAAGAGATAATTTGTACTATGAAGTTATTCTTTTAACTTTTGTGTTCTCTGAGGGTATTCTTGTAACTTGATGATAGTAGATCGACTACTGGATATTGTGTTTATCTTAGCCCAGTACTTATTGATGCGCTAAGAAACAACCCACCGTTTCTCACTCTAATGTTGAAGTTGAGTATCGATCTCTAGCTTCTGCAGCCACTGACAATACAGAGATGTGTTTTCTTATTTGCAATGTTGTTATCTCTTGTGCTACCTTTGTCACTCTGTTTTGTGACAATGTACTCAGTGGTGAACATGTGGCTTCAGACGTTTACGCATGCACCAAATACATAAGAATGACTGTCACACGGTTCTATAGAAAGTTTCTGTAAGTGAAGTTAAGATATTCTTTTTGTGACATCGTAACAACAAAATTTTGACGTCTTCTCCAAAGCTTTGCAATGGGATCTTTTCAATGGCTCAGGAGAAAGTTGGCCGTTGGAGATGTTATGGCTCCCGTGCCTTTCGAAGAAGCTGCTTGCTGGTCTCATTGGGTGGGGGGTGAAGGGATAATTTGTACTATGATGATATTCTTGTAGTTTGCTTTAGTATGACCATATGAGGGTATTCCTGTATTCTGTAGTTCTAGAAGCTTCCATGGTGGTAAATCTTTTAGATAGGCTTGAGAAGATTTTTAGAATCTTCCCTGATTGACTTGAGAAGTCCATAAATAATATACCTCCATTTTTACTCTATTTATTCAATCATGAAAAAAAATTCAGCCCTGGAAGGTTTTTACAGCCTTGACAGATCATGTTTTGCCAATCATTCCCAATGCCCTAACTACCGTAACCATACAAGCCTTCATATCCCTTGCCACCTCAAGCAGTCTTTTCAGGTCTTTCCCTCATTCTCCTTTAGGTTCTTAAACCATAGTCAAAAGTTTCCCATCTAATGAGGGTTGTCTGTGGCTTTAGTAACATGGCCAAACCATCTCTGTCGGCTCTTCATCATTTATCTTCCATTGGAGCTACTCAGATGCCACTTCAAATATTTTAATTCTTGATTCTTAGAGTTATGAAACAGAAATTCACATGATTTTTGACAAAAGTTTTATGGCCATCTGCTCACTTGAATCAACACTCATTCGGGTCTTGGGACCAGTTGAACATTGTTTCCAGGAGGAGTTTAAGCATATGATTACATTCCTAGACGTAGGGGAGATAAATGGTTACTTTTACCAAGCAACCAGATGCATTTCATAAGTGGCAATTTATCAATCTAATAACAGTGTTTATAGTGAAATTGTATAAGCCCATGCCTGATGGATACTAATTCAGTATAAACAAAAAGTAATCAATCATTGCCTATAAATATACTTTCTTTTAATAAAAGCTTTCTGTTTCTTCAAACTGGAAAGGATTTTGGGGTATAACCCATCCATGGTGGGCCCATCAAATCAGTGGTCTTGATCACGAACTAATGGGTACCCCATGTACAGAATCCTGCTCCATGGCAGGCTCTATACATTTGCTAATGCTCAAGACATGATATAGGCAAGCTATGCATTTGCACTGAGTGCGTTTGTATATGCCAACGGCTGCATTAAGAAGGCAAACAATTGCGTATTGTCTGTTGACAGTTTGCCATCTTTGTTTACTGACATACTCTTTAATTATCTAGTGCTATCCAGGAGAAGACGATTTGGCCATTGCACGTGCAATTCTAATGTAAGTATGTAGAATAATATATACTTCTTGTTGGTTATACATGAAATGATTCTTAACTTGCTCAGCCGCTGTCTGTCTGCAATATATTTATTCTAACATCAGTGTTACCATCACAGAGATAGGCAGCCAACATGTTGACATGCACAGCACATTGGTGGCATTTCATCCACGATGAACTGGCATACATGTGTGTCAGTACAGACTAAATTGTGGATAAAGCATAGACCAAAAATCAAACTGATCGGACAGCCCTAACCATCTGAATTTGCATGCTGAATTACGACTGCTGACCACACTTCTTCTCCACTGTCCATTTTATGGGTGCCTCTTAGATGGTTAGGATCATTCAATCAGCATGTTTTGACACTATGCTCCATCTAGGACCATGGTTTGGACACTCTGGATTGATATACATGTGCGGTGAATTAGCCAGCACCATTGGACAGTCTGGCAAATGCACACCGTAGTCAAAGTCCAGTTGTAAAATATTGAAAATCTTTATTAATGAAGCTGGAAAAGTTAAAACAGATGAATAAAAAATATACAATATGTTAGCACCTAATATATTGTATGTTGTTGTAACACTTCATGACTGGCCACTGTCTGTCATTACTTCAAATTTCCGGGTGTTATTTATGCTTTTGACCCTGACAAAGTATGCTTCCTTTCCCTGATAGGTATTTATCATTAGGGAATCTGAGAGATGCCAACCGCCTCATGGATGAACTGAAGATTCAATTGAAATCCAAGCAGCTTGACTTCCCAAAATCAGACTTGATCCAGTTCATTGTGTATGTTGTGAAGACGTAAGTCTTCCTCTCTTCCTTTCCCTTTCCTGTTAGAGTTTGTGTATGTCAACAATTGTGCTGCTACTAGAAAAGAGATATATTGGAATTTGGTGGTAGTTAAAAACCAATGCTTGCTCAATGTATCATGAACTCTGTAGTACTGATGGTTAGACTAATTGCAAAAGTTGAAGACAAAAAACATGCCAGCCAAGTTGATGAGTAAAACTAGCTCCTAAGCTTTGCTATTCTGGAAGAGTCCCCACATGTTGACGTGTTTGTGACAACCAGGCAATTTGTCAGGTGGGCCCCACCATGTACGTCCTTGTCCTCATCATCATACCCATCCCAACCATTTGGGGGTGGCTCTATGAATCCTGATTTGCCAATCAATTTTATGCAAGGCCCTATCCTCGTTAACTGAACAAGCCTCCACATAGTTTCTCACCACCTCAACCCAAGTTCTTTTAGGTGCTCCTCTCATCCCCCTTTTCAGGCCAGTCAACCCTGATTAATGTTCCCCTCACGGTCTCACCAGAGCCATCTTAGGTCTTTATTGCATGTGACTGAACCATCTCGGTTTACTCTCCTTTGTTTAATAATCTCAGTCTGGTCTCCATTATTCTATTCTCTTATTTTATCTCCATTTTGCACTATGTTTTCTTGACAGCCCTATGGTCGAACCTATTTTCTGCTTTTGGAATGGCATGGGTGATGCCAGCCATATTTCCGTTCACAGCTCGGCAAGGAGTTAGGCTAGGCTGAAGAAGGAAAATTTCTTGGTGGCTTTCTCTACTAGCTATTTTATTGTCCATCTAGAGAGAAGAAACATGCTTTAACATCTTCTTAACCTGAAATGGCTAAGGAGAGGAAAGATTCATTTTTGAGGGTACTCCTGGGAATAGATCCAGTGGAGACGGGGTGGGGCCTGTAGCTCAGAGGATTAGAGCACGTGGCTATGAACCACTGTGTCGAGGGTTCGAATCCCTCCTCGCCCACAACTGGTCCTAAAGGGAAGGACCTTTCCTTTACCTTTGGGGGTAGAAAAATCATGATCGGGATAGCGGACGCAAAGCTATGGAACTGGGGTGTGGGTCTTTTGTCGAAATGGAATGGCCTTACTTTTTTTTTTTTTTTTTTTCTTTTTATTTATCGTCAAGTATTATATCATTACATATAGTATACCCGCCCAAATTAGCAGTCTATCTGGAAAGAAGAAACAACAGAGCCTTTTGTAGCAAGGGCGATTTTGGTGAGGGTGTTTTCGGGCGAGTTAGGAATAGGATTTTTTCTGGGATCCAGGGAAAAAACGAGATTGTTTTAGGATTCCCTTGGATTGTTATGGTGTTTGGTTCTTGTTCTCCTTGATAATCTTTCATAATCTTTCTATTCTCTTTGATTTGAGCTTTTTTTTTTTTTTTTTTTCCGTTTTGTTAACAAAACTATCTTTACCTTCCCAAATAAAAATAATAATAAAAAAAGAAATAAAAAAATAAAATAAATAGATTAAAAAAAAAAACCCCATGTGCTACATTGATTTTGTGGGGGAGAGTTGAATTTGCAATCCTACTTTAGTGACTAGCCATACTATAACCTAAGATTCTCAGAAGGGAAAATGATGGATAGTCCACTAATATAGCAATACTCATATTCAGCTTGGACTAAAACTTTCTAACAACCCACCCATCTGAGTCACCTTAGATTCTAATATAGCAACTACCTTCAAAATCCTAAGGCTGCTTTTTCACTTGGGGTTTAACAATTTCCCTATTTTCTGTAGCAATTAGCCTCTAAGGCTTTATACAAGCGAATGACAGGCTTGGGGCTCATCAAATTTGTAGACAAGTTTAATTCCCAAATGCTCTCAAACTGGTCTGCCAATGGGTGTGTGTGGGGTCCATACCATATATCAAAAACCAAAATCCCTTAAAACATAACTTTTCGAGCCTTTTAAGCTCTATACCTGCATACATGAATATTTATGTTTTTTAACACTTCCATCTTCTAAGTGTACATGCGGGGCCCTACAATAGGTGCATCATCATTGAAGAGCTCCCAAATGCCTTGCCTCAACCCACATTCTGTAGAGAAGCCTGGATACTTTATCCTTTTAAAGCTGAAGTCATGCTTGATATGCACGCGGGATCTGCTAAAGTCACACTAGGGAATCGTGATTGATATCCATGGGTGGGCTTAGGCCCATCTTTACCTATGCCAAGGGTGTGACTGCATATCAATCATAGAGGATGCAATTCCATAGCATGGTTCCTTAATTGTTGAAGTTGTAAAAGAGAACAATGTATGACTCAGCCTGGCAAGATCAAAGATGAATAGTTTTCTGATGGATAATTCAAAAAGGGCATCTGGACCTTTTCCATTGACTAGCTTGCGTTGATTGAGTATAGAAAATACAAAGAATTTTCAGAAGATATAAGGAGCAACACTTTTTTATAAATGAAAATAGAGAAACTCCATCAATATAAGTTGTTTTCCTTTTCTTTTGGCCTGCTTGGCCTGAATAAATTCCATATCTTTTGGGAAAAATTGTTATTAGAGGGCCTACTGGATATTGGTATGTTTTGGTACTGCTCAATATTTGTATTTGCAAAAGGTCAGTTTATAACACTTCGACATGTGAGTTATTAATTAACGACCCATGAATCCATGTCTCTTACTTTGGTGTGATGTCTGAATATGCAGGTTGGAAAGAGATGCTTTGCCACTCTTTCGGATATTAAGACAAAATTACAAGCTGAGTATAGAAAGGGATCCTGCATTTGATGAGGTGTTGTCTCTTCTCTCGTCCCGGAAAGGAACTATTAATTTACTGATGCCACTGTTTCAGACCATTTCATTGCCATTAAGAAATTTTTTCTTGACGGGTTTATTCAAATAAACCTTGCTTTATTAGCCATTAAGAAACTTTTTCTTGACATGTTTATTCAAATACACCTTGCTTTATATTTTTATAAAACTAAAATGATCATGCATTCTATCTAGGCAGCGAAATGGTTCTTGGGTTTTTTTTTTTTTCTGTCGCACCTCTATTCTCTCTTGAGCTTGTTTTTTTTATGTTTTTTATTTATTTATTTATTCCCCATATAGTTTTCTCACGTTTAGCTGTTTCTCTTGCACTTGTAGCTAGAGTCAAATCGTCAGTTACATTAAGGGCTTGTTTGGGAGCATAGATTTGGAACCCCCTGGATTTGGAACCCCTTGGCTTTGAAATCTTCCTATTGTGTTTGGCACCCTGGATTCATAATCAACTTTAATCCAAAAGTAGCTATGCATAATATATTTACAGGGGTTTGAATTTAATTACTAAATCAACTTTAATATCTTTAATTAGTGAACGTATATAATGTTTGACCCAATGGTTGTAATAAGCCTGCTGAAATATATACTTTGCCCGAAAATGATGAAATTCCTGGTCTCGGATGGACCACAAGCACAAGATCACATCTGAGTGACTAACCAATGATTTTTAACCATTGATTTACATGGACAATGTTTCAACGGTGCTGATCATCGTTTTAAAGTAATTATAGTGATGTAATTGATAATCTAATTATTTTGGGATATCATTAATGGGCCATGTGTCCAATAGATTAATAATCTAGTGACACACATGTGACACATGCAACTCTTGGAAGAATTTTTGATGTAATCCAAGCTTTCATTGTGGATTTCAAACCTCCTCTTTGAGGGGATTTCAAACCCCCTGGATTTGAAACCCCCAGTTACCTTATGGTGCCAAACAACAAGGGGATTTGAAATCCCCTCAAATCCCCCCAAATCCATGTTGCCAAACGATCCCTAAGTTTCTTCTGTTCATTTTGACTACTATGAAAATTCTGACTTGAGTTTTGCTTGTATAGTTACTAGATGACATCGCAGAGAAATTCTATGGTATAAAGCGTAGAAGTGGCTTGCAAGGCATGTTTGGAGATATCTTCAATGTGTTAGTACTCTCTCTTGAAAGTAAATGTGATACTTTAATTCTTCATATGCAAATGACATGGAATGTGGTATAACTTTTTCCTCAAAACCATTACAGGGGAGCAGGTGCGGGCATCCCATATGACACAGATTTCATAAGTCATGAGTTGTTTTCTTTTCTTTTTTGTTAAGTACATGTCTTGAGTTCAGAAATTAGTGGACCTCGGCACAATAGGATATGGTTAAGCTGCATGTGACATACGTGTGTGATCATTGTACCAGTATTGGTATCACGCGGTTTTGTATTCTAACAGAACACCTTGTTGACCATGCTTCGCCAGTCATACAGGAATGATACGGAAGTCGAAAAGCTAGGAATGGAGAATACCCGCTTTTCGAGTTATGCATGCAAAGTGCAATCCCATACATGCTCCAATCTGCAAATGGTGTACATGTGTGGAACATCTGAGTCGTCTGTCAGGTGGCCATTGTGTAGATGCCCTAGTCCAAAATTCAGGGCCGTGCATTCATCAGGTGGGCCACTTTATGGAACAAGATAGACTGGCAAAACCAAATTTTCTTTAACTATCCAATTGTTTCGTACAGTGTCACACCTAATGAGTGGACCAGCCTGATATTTGGGCCATGGAATCTAAAGGATTGGATAGACGGCTCAGACGTTCCACGTATATAAATGTTGTCAAATGTGGATGCATGCATGAGGGTTGGACAGGGCTATACACACAAGGTGATTAGCAAGTTCTCTAGATCATATCGTGCCCATACCAGTAGGTGAACATGTGTAATTATCTGAACTGTGCTGATGCACTGACAGATGGAGCTGCTTGAATTTGCTTATCTTTGTGATAGAATGTCTTTAGTAGTGGAATTCCTTTGGGTAATCTTAGATAACTAGCAGATCCTTTAAACTATAAAATCATTTTTCGCCATTACAGTTGGCTAACCGAAGCAATTCCTTCGAACTCTGCATTTGTAAATTGCACAGTACAATTATTGTTATTATTTTATGTGTTTGAAGATTAACATAAATTTATTAGAAAGCCGCCAAAGGCAGAAAAGAAGGGCAGAGCCTACAACCCAAAAAAAAAACTATACAAAAATACAGGGATCAATGATCAGGAGGCAGCATGACCAGTCCGCCACCTCCCTTTTGATTGAGAAGATGACACGGGTACGGTAGAGGAAGAATTTTGGAAGCAACAATTATTCTTCTCTTTCCGAATAGCTAAAGGGTTGCCATAATGACCAGCCACCCAATAGCTGTAAAATCTTTCTCAACACCTCCTCCCATGCCAAGCAAAAAGGAGATCCTCGACGGAATAAGGCATATCCCAATGGGTATTGAAGAGAGCGAGGATATAGGACCACACTCCATGGGCGAAAGGCAATGGATAAAGATGTGGTTTATTGATTCCACATTATCTATGCACAATAGGCAAATATTGTCCAGAGTCATCACTCTTCATGGTAAATTATCTATAGTTAAGATTCTCTCCCTCTTAAGAAGCCAAACGAAGGCAATGACTTTAGGTGAGGCTCAGTAGGGCTATGTGAAGAAAGGATAGAAACACGAGTTTCTTGAGGGGCGTGTAAAGAGTTAGAGAAGAGTGAGTTGACTAAATAATTGCCCAACCTGTTCTTGGACCACATACGTATCTTATCTCCCAAGAAGGATGTATGCCTCTATAGAGCTCGAGAAGCCGAAAGAATTCTTCGAACTCCTCGTCCGAGAGAATTCTTGGTTCACCATCCTCCCTCACAAGTCCCATACTTATAAGTGATGATCTCTCTCCACCTGCTGCCTCCCTCAGAGCCAAATTGCCAGTTCTATTTACCAAGAAGGGTCGAGTTCAAGGTGGCTAGCTTCCAGATACCTGTGTCACATTTTTTAGATTGGTTCGCACACTTGCCAACTAAAGAGGTGAAATTTGAGACTATCAGTACTCCTACTCCAAAGGAAGTCTCTTTTGAGCCTATCCAACCTGGTCAAAACAGATTTAAGGTAATGAAAGAGAGGAAGTAAACAGGACAATTGGAGAGAGTGGCTGTAATGAGAGTTAAATGGCCTCCCAAGGGACATAATGACTCTTCCAGCGGGAGAGCTTTCTCTTAATCCGTTTGATGACTGTCCCACAGATGCTCAACAAGCTTGCCTATACACAAAGGGAGGCCAAGATACGAGGAATGGAAGGAGCCAACCCGGAATTCAGAGATAGTTGCCAACATGGTTAGAACAGGGGAGGGGGGATTGATACCAAGTAGCTTGCTTTTGAATATGTTGATCTTAAGGCCAGAGATTGCCTCCAAATAACGCATTGTGTTATGCAAGTTCTCAATGAATACTTCATCGACATCGTGTAAGAGAATAGTGGTCGTTGACAAACTGAATATGGATGATGAGGGGACTTGCACTCACAACCTTGAAACCATCGATGAGGCCAACGGATGCTCCGTTATCTAGCATTCTGCTAAGGCCTTCAACAACAATGACAAAACGGAAAGGTGATGCAAGGACATGTGATGACCTAACCCTAGATGCATGTATAATCAGGTTAAAGAATATTCAAATAAATACACTAATTAACTAACTGTTTCCAATCAAAGGGATTAGGTAAATCTCAACACAAAGATGAGGTTATTCCGTCAGGATCATGCTCCTTAGCATAAGATCACGTAAACAGTAAAAAAGAGGACCTAGGGATTTGATGATATCTTAGATCTAGCATAAGTCAGTCCACAGTCAAGTTTGGATCTGATTCTACTGACTAACCATCCCTCTTTTCTGTTCAAACTAGAAAGGGGGTATCTAGAGAGGAACAAAAGGAGTGAAGAACGAAGGGTTCGAGATGAAGAAAGTACGGGTCCTTTTGTCGTCAAAAGAAAAGGAAGATGATTCTTACCTTTTCCTGCGCCTCAAAGATCTAAAAAGAAGGAAACCTGAAATCGGGGTAGGATCCTCTACACCCAAGGGCTAATCCTGAAACCCTAATCTCTTGAATAAAGAGGAAAAAAGAGACGTATATCTATTCATTCAATAATAATGAAAATAGGGTTTCTCACAACGTATATTTAAGCTATGGAAAAAGTAAAAGTGCACTAAAGCCCCTGAAAACAAGAAAAATAACAAAAAAAGACGAAAATTAAAGAAAGTGCAATAAAGCCCCTAAAATAAGGAAAAAAACAAAAATATTCCTAAAATTAAAACACCCGTGTGGTAGGGTGTGAAATCCGACCCATGGATATATGGTAAGGGTGTGGTCATGCCACTCCTGCACTCGTAGCGCGTCAGACAATGGGTCCGATGGACCCAACTTTCACCACATCAACTCCTCCGTTTCGGTACTCTGTCGGCGACGCCTCCTCTGGTACACTCTAAATGGTGCACCACTGATGTCCACATCAAAAGGGGATAGCAAGTCACCTTATCTCAGACCTCTGACAACTTGGAAGAATCCTTTAGGTGATCCATTCATGAGAATAGAGAATTTTGTAGAGGAGATGCATACACGAATCCAACTACGCCATTTAGAACCAAAATCGAGCCAACCCAACAAGTAGTCAGGGTAGTCTCAATAGACATGATCAAAGGCTTACTCAATGTCGAGCTTGCAGATTACTCCACTCCTCTCTCAATGGCGGGAATCAATACATTCGTGGGCTATGATGGCGCAATCAAGGATTTGCCAGTTGGCCACAAAAGTGCCCTTGACTCTGGAGACAATACCGGTGAGGACCGATCTATAAGCCTGCTGGCAAGAACTTTGTTTAGAATTTTGTAGGGAGCCCCCATGAGGCTAATTGGCTAAAAGTCCTTGAGTTGGTTTGCACCATCAATTTTGGAAATAATGGCTCTGAATGAGGCTCCCATTTTCTGCAACAAGTGACTTTCGATGAAGAAATCATAGAAGAAGTTAAGGTTTGATTTGATCACGTCTTAGAAGACTTGGAAGAAAGCTAAGGAAAACCCATTTGGACGCGGGGCTTTGTCTCTGTTGAGGGAGAATCCTTTTTCCCCAGATCAAATGAAGACGGGAGAAGTCAGTTGATTCTTCCATAGAACCGGAAGCAAGAGTGCCATGTCTGACCTTAATTTATTCTGCAGAGAATGGGGCTTTGAGGGCTGAGATTTCTTCGGCAACGATTTGAGAGAAGGCAAGGTTATCCGTAATTTATTCTTTAGAGAACGGGGCTTTGAGGGTCGAGACTTCCTTGGCAGTGATCTGAGAGAAGGCAAGGTTATCCAACTTTGGATAGATCCAACCTTCGCAAGGCAGGGCTATAACTGCATGCTAGGTGTAAGGAGGAGAAAAGGCTCTCTGACGCAGACTATAAGGCGGGGGGTCATGCCACGCATCGCCGAGGAGGCCACCCTACTAATGGAGACAACCATTATTGACGCCATTGTTGGAGTAATGAATGATGGGGCCATCAGTGGGCTCAAGAGGTGGCGAGAGAAGGCCATGTGTCACTAAAGAGTAAAGATGTAACTGAAAAACATCAAGACCAGAGTAATAAAAGTGGTCAATGACAGCAGGCTCGAAAGGCGATGGTATGAGGCAACGCGTCACTGAAGAAATCACCTGACCGACACCGACAATAGAGCAACCGGTGCCAATAGGCTCGAAGGGCGATAACAGCCAACCACATGTCATTGAGGGGTGCTTCCAATTGACAATAACAGGGTGGTTCTCCCAAGTGACAACGACAATTGGCTTGAGGGGAGGCAAAGACAAGCCACACATCACCAGAGAAGGTAGGTTAACCTTATCAGAGCAAATGGAAACAACAACAAGGGGACATGCTAACATTGTAGGGGAGGGAAGTAGCTAGCTAGCCACGCGACCAACCGAGGCAGAAGTGGTAGAGATAGGTGGTGTGGAGAGAACGGGACAAATTGTTGCCACTGAAGGAATTCAGGTAGGGGGACCACATGTCGACTGCAAGGGGGTTAGACCACCTATCGCTTGAGAAGGATCCAATACTCCGCCCAAACTTAAGTACACATCATCTCTGATGGCCGTAGCTCCTCCAGGAGTAGGAGGAGCAATGGCCCCCAACCTATCTCGGAAGCTCAACTAGACTAAGTCGAGCCTCCCCTTAGCCTCTTGCCGCACCTCAACCTCCAGACGAGTTAAATCCTCGAGGTGGCGGAGAAGAGCCTTTTCTTCCTTACGAGGATACAGGCTGCCCGGACCTCTCCCTTGCTTTTCGTAGGGGATCAAAAGACATAACTTCGCCAATGCATGAATCATGAGCAAGGAATAAATCCTGACACCACAACTCTAGAGGAATGCCCTAGAATTGGAACCAGGAGTCCTAAGAGCCGAAGATGGATCTCTTAGCCCATTTGCACAGAGAGTCAACTGTGCCACTGTTGAAGAGGGCTCCTGCCATGAGGACTCTGTCAATGTTCTCGTTTGGCCTGAGGGAGAGAAGCAACTCATCATCTCCCAAAGGCCCAAGGGCGAAGGCATCTTCCTTAAGGTTGCAGCAAGCTTCCAACTAGACTTTCATCTTGCCAAGAGAGGCTCCCTTCCTGGTTCGAGCAACAAGACTCCATGAAGGGGTAGAAGCTGCATCCTCCACTACATGGTTAACTTTTTTATTTTTATTTTTTCACACAGTCACACACCCCACACATGCCTTCGCACTCACACCACAATGTGAGTCTACCACTGAGCCATAGGGTCGCAGGCATGGGTAACTTCAATCTTAGGTCTAGACTCAAAATCGACCTTCTGGACTTGAGGTTCATCCAGCTTTTTGGCCAGTTCTTTATTGTTGGCATCCATGACTAGAGGGGTATCAACGGAGCCTCCAGTCATTGCACCATTGAATGAATGACTAGCTAAGGCTTTACTACCGCTCAATCTCCCTGGATGTCTAACTGTCTTTTTTTTTTTCACATGCACTCCCCCCCCCCCCCCCCCACACACACACACACACACACTCACCACAGTGTGATGCAGGACATGAAATTCAAGTATGATGTGCAAGATTTTCAGGCTTTAGATCACACTAGTTTAGAAACAATTACACAAACTTCCACATCCCACACAAAAGTTCAAACTACACATGCTAGGGCCGGATCAATCAAAATTATAGACCAAACTAGAATCAAAGGAGGGTAAATTCATTCACACATGCATAGAAATAATTCCCCCAATCTAAGGGATTCAATAACTTCAATTCAGGGAACCCTAAGGTTGAAGAAAGGGCATAAAATTGGGGATTTGAATAATTTAGGGTTAGGTTTAGGGATTTTGGGTGGAAAAGGAGTGAAAGAGAGGAGAGAGACGAACCAAAGAAGTACTGCATGTGTGGACAATAGTAATGACCCAGATGCACGTGCGTGTGATCTCAGCCGCACGTGTGTGGGGCCCACTATTTAGAAAAAGCCCAGCTTGGCCCTGGTCTGCCAGGGGTGGACTCCAAAACCCCCAAATTTCAGCTTGATCCGATGCATGGTTTGTGAGTGGTGCTCCGCCGAAGTTTCAGCCCTCCTGCAAGGCTAGATTATGGAAATCTGCTGTAGAGAGAAAAACAGTTGCAATAGAGGATGAATTTGAAGCGTAGATAATTATAGAAGAAGAGAAATATGGATGGTAGAAGGTGGAGGCGAATCGGGATAGGTGTGGCTTCGCACCACTGTAGTTAGCCCTTCTAAGAAGGGAGGGCTTCGCACCCAATTAGGTTTTTATAACTCAGAAAGGAGCAGGAAAATGCAGAAATTTTATTAAATTAATCTTCAATGAATAAAAAAAACTACAAGGGTTGTCTATTTATAATAAAACCTTATACCCCAAAACTCGAACCATGTGCGCAACCTATTACTTAGAGATGGAGTAACTACAAATAACAACTAATCAAAGCAATCTAAACCGTCCATAATGTTCCTAATAACAAAAATAACCAAAACTCAAAGTACTAGATTGTTTAGAATAGTGGGCCACGATCATGAGAACCCATGGTGAGATTCACATGATGATCGGGTGCACTCCAAGAGACCAAAACACAGTCCTCTAGCTAGGAGGTTTTCCTTGGACGTCGTCATCGACCCAGATCGATGGTGGGGTCCTCCTTGCATATGTGCGTAGGGGGGCGGGCGTGTGCGCGTGATGTCCCCATCAACTCTCCCCAGCTGCGAAGATTTCGCCATTGGTGAAACAAAACTCTTGAACCGCTCCAAGATGTCAGGATCAAGTTTCTGAAGCTCCGCCTCAGTAAGCTACGTACTGTCTGAAGCTGGGCGTGACTTCCACTTGATCAAGAACTTTTGAGATCCGCCGTTCAACACGTTGATACTATCTGAAGGTCCAAGATATCCTCTATCTCCTCTCTGGGTGTGGGAAGGGCAGGTATGAGAGGTAGAGACTGGGAAGATGGGTCGGGAGGGGGCCATGGATCAAAGGGACAGGTCTGAGGAATCAGGATGGTTGGGTGAAGGGCCAGACAAAGTATCAGTGGTCCCCTGAAAAGTAATTAGATCCTCCGCATTGAATGTGGAACTGATTCCCATAGAAGGTGGAAGATCTACCACATATGCATTGATACTGTTTCGTTTTATAATTTTGAGGGGTCCAGTGCTACGTGCATGTAATTTACGAACGACCCCCTGAGGATACCGCCTGGGCCTAATGTGGACCATCACAGAGTCCCCTACATTGAATTCTTTGAAACGTTTATACTGGTTTGTAGAAAATTTGTAATGTTCATTACTAGTAGTGATCTTTCGCCTGATTTCTTGGTGCAATGAATAAATGTGATGCGAAGGACTCTGCAGACTCTGATGGCCTATGGGACAGTGACATAGGGACAAGATCAATAGGCTTCCTAGGCTTATAATCAGTAACGACTTCAAAAGGACTTGACCTGTAGACCTATTGACATAATTATTAAACGCAAACTCGGCTATAGGTAATACGGTGTCCCATGTTCTGGTGTGCTCTATATCCCTCGAAAGGACTTGACCTGTAGACCTATTGATATAATTATTAAACGCAAACTCGGCTATAGGTAATACGGTGTCCCATGTTCTGGTGTGCTCTATATCCCTCAAAAGGACTTGACCTGTAGACCTATTGACATAATTATTAAGCATATCAAGCTGTTCAAAGCGTTGGTCCATACGTTGTTCCAAGCGCTTACCCAAAGACTCAAACTGCTGGGTCAGCTTGTTCATTGACTCTTGCAATTGCTCCGTGTTTAGTGTAGGATGCAAGCTAAAACCACAACCCGTACGTGTGAGCATACAACCACTAACTCAACTAAAAGACCTTCTAATACGACTATATGTGTCTAAATGGGGCTAAATGATCACATAAGACTCTATATGAGGGAAACTACATAACGCTACCAAAATTCAGCAATATAGCTGTCAAAATAAAGGGATAACAGAAAATTTCAGCAATGTGAATTGCTAACTTTCTGATAACAGAAATTTCAGCAGCTTATATCAGGAATTATGGACCTCTAAATAACTCTATATGATGAGACTTGATGCATAATGGACATAAACAAACTAAATCCTAAACATGCAATGCATTCCCCCTACAAGAACCCTGGGCTCTGATACCTTTGATGCAGGACATGAAATTCAAGTATGATGTGCAAGATTTTCAGGCTTTAGATCACACTAGTTCAGAAACAATTATACAAAATTCCACATCCCACACAAAAGTTCAAACACTCAATCAAGGGGAATCTTATGCGGATCTAGGCCTACACATGCTAGGGCCGGATCAATCAAAATTATAGACCAAACAAGAATCAAAGGAGGGTAAATTCATTCACACATGCACATAAATAATTCCCCCAATCCAAAGGACTCAGAAATTTCAATTCGGGGAACCCTAAGGTTGAAGAAAGGGCATAAAATTGGGGATTTGAATAATTTAGGGTTTGGTTTAGGGATTTTGGGTGAAAGAGGAGTGAAAGAGAGGAGAGAGACGAACCAGAGAAGTACCGCATGTGTAGACAATAGCAATGGCCCATACGCACGTGCGTGTGATCCCGGCCGCACGTGTGTAGGGCCCACTATTCAGAAAAAGACCAGCTTAGCCCTGGTCGGCTAGGGGTGGAACTCCAAAACTCTCAAATTTCAGCTCGATTCGATTCACGGTTTGTGCGTGGTGCTCCACCGAAGTTTCAACCCTCTTGCAGGGCCAGATTCTGGAAATCTACTGTAGAGAGAAAAACGGCTATAATAGAGGATGGATTTGAAGCGTATATGATTGTAGGAGGAGAAATATGGATGGTAGAAGGTGGGGACAAATCGGGATAGGCGTGACTTCGCACCACGGTAGTTAGCTCTTCGAAGAAGGGAGGACTTCACACCCAATTAGGTTTTCATAACTCAGAAAGAAGTAGGAAAACGCAGAAATTTTATTAATCTTCAATGAATAAAAAAAACTACAAGGGGTGTCTATTTATAATAAAACCCTATACCCCAAAACTTGCGCCATATGCGCAACCTATTACTTAAAGATGAAGTAATCACAAATAACAACTAATCAAAGCAATCTAAAACGTTTATAATGTTCATATTAACAAAAAAACCAAAACTCAAAGTACTAGATTGTTTAGAATAGTGGGCCACGATTATGAGAGCCCATGGTGAGATTCACATAATGATCGGGTCCACTCCGAGGGACTAAAACGCAATCCTCTAGCTAGGAGGTCCTCCCTGGATGTCGTCATCGATCCATATCGACGGTGTGGTCCTCCTCCTTGCGTACGTGTGTAGGGGGGCGTGCGTGTGCGCGTGATGTCCCCATCACAATGGGTACTTGAACCCATGCCCTTATGTTGAAACTCTTGTGAGTCTACCACTGAGGCATGAGCAAGGACCCAAGGATGTCTAACTGCCCCAAGGGATAAAGGTCTTGAGCCACTATCCTCCTTGGCGCCACCATTCGAAGCTTTGTCGATGACTTCCAGGCTATACCAAGCATTTTGAACGGATAGCTTGCAATCAATGAAGCTGACTTTGTGGAGGATGGCAATGGCGTGAGTAGCCTCCTTGACAATCTCTGTGCACCCGAACGCAGAGCCGCGGCATGAAGGGGATCGATGACAACCTCCACTACCCCTACCATCCTGAAGACTCTAGAGAACTGGTACTCATTCCACTCTTCTGGGAAAAGTGGGGAACTCCAGAAGGGAGGACGATGGGGTCTTCTTCTTCGCTCTGTCCAACCGCCTCCAGCAACAGTCTTAGGATGAGACCCAACCACCAAAGGCTCCTTCCCTCGGGGGACGACACCAGGCTGAGCTTCCCGACTGAGGGTGTAGAAACTGAATCTCTTGCTGCTACTGGAAAACTCTCTACACCTCTCAGAGTAGCTCTCCTATTCGGGACTCCAGACGGGCAGCTGATCTTCACCTCTTGAACTCCCAACAGACCAGACACTTTCACTTTGAAGGAATCTCTCTCCTCGTTTTCATCCCTTGCCTTTTCTTTCTCTCAGCACTACTCTACTGAGCTCCTCTTGCTCCCGAGCTGCCTCGCTGATGACAGAAATTTCTCCCTCTGGGCTTAACTTTCTTCCTCGATTCTTCTTTCGTTTTTCGTTTTTCTCTCACATTGGAGAAATATCTCTCTTGACCTTTTGCCCTCCTGATTTTTCTCTCATCTCTCGGCGTATGCTTTCTCCTAAACAATTTGTATGTGGGAAGTACTTCCATGCAAGTATAAATAACTCAAGTGGCTTTCTTTCTATATCCTACAAATGCACACTGCAAGTGTTCTTTGTTCATTTATTTAAATTAATACAGAAAAAAAGCTTATTGAAAGGCCAGTTGATGGCCCAACCAATACGAAGCGAAGATATGAATACACCCTCACAAGATTTTACTCGGGGGTTGTTTGGATGCAAGAAAAGTTATGTCCAGCACAGGCTGTTTGCTGCAGAAAAGCTGTTCATGGTTTGTGTAACCCATTTCTGGATGGGAACTAAGAAAATAGGGACAGTGCCCCCAAATGGTGGAATAAAGTAAAGATTGCATGCCTCATGAAAAATGTGGAAGAAAGATAAGGAAAGCTTATCCTAGATAGTCTATCCAAGACAACATGACCTAGATAGTTTTATCTGGTACAAAACTTGCTTGCATCCAAATGGCTCCTTTGTGTCTTATGCGATAACCTGTAGAGTGGGGCCATGGTTCAGTTGTACAGAATGCTGACTTCATATGCTGTATGTGGATGGAGATGCCCCAAAATTCCCTTGGATTGGAAGATTTTAATCCTTTGACACAAATAGGGGGTTAAAAACAAAAAAGAATAACAAAAAAGAAAGAAAGGGAGAGAGTTGAATAACTCAACCATCTCCCACTTGTATGGACTTGGGGCATGGGGACACTAGATACTTGGGCAGGACCCTATTTAGACTGGAGTTTTCAACTTTTCATGGAGGCTTGAGCTTTTCACCATGAAGTACCTTTGATGGGGACTTTTGAGGATGCTGGGAGGGTAGAGTTCAACAACAGTCTCAAATGATTACGATGGTATTTGTAGTGTTGGGATGTGGATGTAGAAAATATAACATGGTGCTTCTTTTGTGGTGCAGATGATGTGAGGTGAAGTCACTGCTTGAAGATATTCCCCATTCTTTGTACTACCTAGCAGTCTTGTATCAGCATTTCATTTCACCCGAGGAGATGACATGGTACATGGTACGACATTTTGTTTATTTGTCAGTGTTTTTTTTTTTTTTTTTTTTTTTTTTGAGAAATAAAAGAAGGCCAGATCTTTTGGAAGACAAGATGATGAACCAAAAAAGAAAGAAAGAAAAAGAAAACAGTATGTAAGAGCTTTCTGATGCAAGTCTGTCAATGTAATCTCTTATAATATTATGGAAGTTTGTAAGATATTCCTTTATTTATTTCTATTGAATGTTGTAATTCTGCCGCCTTAATGGATTTAGTCTTTCAAATCATCCTTTTGCGCATGTGTAGCTGTGGTTGTCAGCTCCAAAGTTGGAAACGTTTCTGCAATTTCTCAGCCCAGGACTTTCTTGAACCAATATTTTTAGTTTTCTTTGGATATATCAGTAAAGTCATATTCATATATATATATATATATATATGTGTGTGTGTGTGTGTGTGTGTGTGTGTGTGTGTGTGTGTGTGTGAATAAATGTTCCGAGAGAGGAGTTATTTAATGTCACTTTGCAAAAGGGGTCAGTGACACGGGTGGGCTCCACTGTGGTGTTAAATGTTAAATCCACCCTGACCATCAGGTGCGGCACCACATAGACTCAGGGCCGGAAAATTAGTCACATCTATGATTCAGGTGGACCACATGATTGAAAATAGTGTACAGGAATAGCTCACCTCCAAACTGTTTCCCTTAGTAAGGCCCACTTGAATCACGGATGGGTTTGACTTCTAGGCCTCAAGCCGAGTGGATTACGTATGATCATCACTGTGGGATCTGTAAAAATTAAGGGTTGGCATTTCTCTCGCAAATGTTTTCCTTGGTGTGGCCCACCTAAATCACAGGTTAGCCCTATTTTTTTCGCACTAGGCCTAAGATTGGATTACACATCTAATGGTTGGAGTGAATCTCATGTACACATAATGGTGGGTCCTGTCAAGAATTAAGTGCGGGCATAGGGTAAAATTCCTTGTTATTATTGTTATTATTACTATTTCTTAAGTGAGAGGGTCTTAAGTCCAATGGGCTGAACTAAGGTTTAGGTCCAACTAGATAACGTCCAACCTTTCACCATATATATGACATCCAACCCGTCTAATAGGTTGGTCCAGCATGAGCATCGCCATTTTCAAAACTCCGCAACAACCACTTTTTGAGTGGATCAGACTCTTGTTTCTCTATTTACTACTCAACAAAAGACTAGCGGTTTGGAAATCTAAGTTGCTCTCATTTGCCGGAAGAGTCATCCAACTCAAACATGTTTTGAGGAATATTCCTACCTATGTGGCGATGATTCTTCCTCTTCCTTCCAGCACTATCAAAATGCTTGAACAGCTTATGAGATCTTTCCTCTTGGAATTCCAGCTCTACAGGAAACTCAGGTGTTGTGGCATGGAAATGGTATGTCGACCAAAAGCCCAAGGAGGCTCAATTGCAATAGATGATTCTAGCGGTGGGAAGGGCTGGATGTCACATGCATTTAATGCTTTGGGAGTGATCCGTGGCTTCTGGTCCAACCGACTGGATTTAAGATTTCTTTTGGGAATGTATCACTGTTTTCTTGGAACAGGTGGGAGACTACGCCCACCCTTGATTGTTGATCGGCCCACTGTGATGTGTATGTGAGATCTACTCCATTCATTAGATGTGCAATCCCATACATGCCAGAGCCAAAAAAATAAGGCTAATCACAATTGAGAGAGATGTCTATCCTTGATTTTTACAGGCCCACTGTGATGAGCACGTGAAATCCACTCCAACCATTATATGCCACTCCAAAAGTTCGGCCCGAGGAATAAAAAAAAAACAGGAAAAAAAAAAAACAAAAGAAAAGAAAGAAAGAAAGAAATCAGGCCCATACATGATTAAGGGGCCTACACCAAGGGAAACAGTTAGGAGGGTGAGCTTTTCCCTATACACATATTCCAATCGTGTAGTACACCTGAGCTACGTATGGGGTTGATTTTCAGGCCCTAGATATAACATGGGGTGATGCACCTGATAATCGGGGTAGATTTCACGTTAACAGCAGCATGGTAATGTGAAATAACCGTCCCATTTATCAACATTAATTCATCCCTAAATTAAGGGAACTAGTTGGATATACAATAAGTTGTGTGTATCTCTGTGCGCATGTGAGATGAAATAACAAAATTCTTTGATCAACCTAAGTAATAGACTATTAAATAGTGCTCGATTGTAATCAACATATGTAATATGTAAGGAGTTTTGTGCTCTCATAGCTTAGGTAAAAGATGTTAGGTTGGTTGTAGGTTCATAACTACCACCATGAATCCATACAGTGGACAGAATTCATGCAATTAACTGATGATGATGAATGACATAACAATTGCATTATCTTGGTGATAAAATTGTAAAAAATTAAAATTATGCATTTATAAGAATTGTTAATATGTGTGCTTCAAATGTGAATAGACTATGGCTAGATACTCATATTGATTGGAATGAATGTTAGTTTAGCAAGACAAACAGTACAAATAATGCGTGTCTAATTCCATCTTTGACCGTTGAAAAGACCGTCAAAGAATCGAGAGTACCAAAATTGAGAGAATGAGAAGTTCTAGTATAATACAAGTATAAAATTAGGGTAGATGCGTGCATATATCATATATGAAGAAGGTTGAAAAGCTTGGGTTAAAATGATTAGATTATCCATATGTATGAGTAACCCAATGATGTTCTTTGCCCTACCGAAATCACTAATCTCTATTTTCAAATCAAAATGAGTATTTTTTTTTTTTTTTTTTCGATCGAAAAAAACGTTTTAACTTGGTTTGTCGAAAAAGTGTCTTGAGTCATCTTAGCCAGGTGAATCACAGGGTTAGTTGGTTAGGGAAATCTGGGTTGTTCATGGTTGTAAAAGTATGCCTGTCCTGGTCTCAATGCGACTCGGCCTGGTTCTGTTCTGAGTCGAGGTTTGGAGTGGTTTTCTGGTTTGACTCGTTTGCGGGGTGATGCATTTTTGCATACGCACCTGGGAACGCCCCCGCACGCGAGTGGATGCATTCAGCCGGATGAACTCTTGGTTTGATTAGAGTTGCTTTTGTTTCCTTGATTGTGCAATATGAGGAGGGTGGCTAAAGTATGTATTTATTTTGGGAGTTGCCACTAGTTGAAATAAGCTTCAGATCTTCGACTGGCTAAATATTGTAGAATAGCTTCTGATTCAAGAATCGAAAGATTTCCTGTCCCGAGTGACTCTTATGATTTGATCTGCTGCCATAAATCCTTGGGTAAGGATCTCGGTCATGGAAAATGAAGGGGTTATATATATATATTTTTTGCCCACACAATATATGGCCTCTACTTTATGGGTTTATTTTATTTTTTATTTTTTTTTTGAGAATTTTATGGGGTTTTAGCTGTATTACATCTAGCCTTACCACGCAGGGGTTTAACCTCCGGGTAGGTGAAAGTAGATAAAAATAAAAATGGAAAGAGAAGAATATAGATTAGAGAGAATGTGTGTGAATTATCTATATTCTTGGAATGTGTGGAGTGATATGTAGTTTTACTTTTGAGATGTGGGAAGAAAATAAAAAATCAGACACTCTTTGTATGCAAAAGAAATAATAAAATGTCCCTGATTCTAACTCTACTATTAGTCTTCAACTGCTTCGATGACGGACGCTTCTTAAGTTTGATAAAACGTTGGCACAATAGGGATTTGACTTTGATTGTACACACAGTGCCCCAAAAGCCTTTGGAATTATTTCTTACATATTTAACTCTCATAGTCCCTCTCCCATGTCCTTCACATCGACATCTCTGTCTTAATAGGTTTGCTATAATGCCATTTATGTAGATATGGATATGCAATTTTTAAAGGACTCAAAGACTGTCTATAGCCTTATAGGCTGCCCTTTTAGCTGTTGTCAACCCTGACAGATAGACGGTTAGAGGAAGGGGCCTACAGGTGAGAGTGGCGATTGTTGATTGATGTCATAAATCTATAAATCAACATGTCTGTCGATGACAGTTCCATGCCATCGAGTAGATCCAAAATTTATATGTTTAGTCACTGGACACTTTTGGTGTCCTTTCGATGCCTTCGAAGGTTTGTTTGATGCCATCAAAGACTTCTAGATGACATCGAAGGTTTATTTGATGCCATCGGTAAAATTCGAAATTTTTATGTTTCGTCCCTGGAATATTTTAGTATTAGTTCAATGCCATCGAAGTGGGTTCGATGCCATTGACGGACTGTCGATGATATCGAAGTCCCATCGAAGGTGTCATTGAACCAGATTTACGCAGAGTTGCGTATCTGTGGGATTTGTTTTCGATTTTGATTGTGATTTTCCTAGAGGCTATATATAGGGGTGTAATTAGGATCAGTGAGTATCTAAGGCTTTCTAATTCGTTCCTAGAGTTTCAAAGGGCTTGTAAGGGAAGATTCGAGGCTTGTTCGAATCGGGTATTCTCTTTATCTTTTGTAATTTCTGCTTTCAAAGTGATTACTGTCACTTTGTGTTGCGGTTTTTTCTGAAAGGGTTTTTCCACTTTAAATTCGGAGTCTTTGTGATTGGCTTGTTTGTGCGATTGGAATACTCTACTTGATTAATCTCTGTATGCTTCCACGGGTCCCCTAATAAGTGGTATCAAAGTTAAACGTTGGGACGCAGTTGGATTTGAAAGTAGAATATCAATGGTTGCAAATCCTAAGTCCGATGTTGAGAAGTACTCTGAGAAAAATAATTTTGAATTATGGAAGGTCAAGATGATTGGCCTATTGGTTCAATAAGGATTAGATGAGGTCCTTGAGAAGTGACCTAAATCTATAGAAGACGATGAATGGAACAAGTTGGACAAGAAAGTGAGAACCTCCATCCAATTGTGCCTAACGGATGAGGTTCTCTACAATGTCATAAAAGAGAAAACTGTAGCAAGTTTGTAAGCAAAGTTAGAGGACATCTATGCAAATAAGTCCCTTGAAAATCGCCTACACATGAAGTTGCAGTTGTTTAATCTAAAGATGACAGAGGGAGGTGATGTTGAGGCCCACATTAGCAACTTTAATAAGATGATTTGTAAATTATTGGATGTGGAGGAAGTGATTAAGAATGAAGATCATGCATATATCTTGTTGAATTCTCTCTTTGGCTTCATATGAGTCTGTCAAAAATATGTTGTGCACTGGTAAATCGTCTCTTAGTGTAGATACCGTTATCCCAGCTCTTCAAAGAAAGACGATGAGAAAGAAAAATGGTAACATAAGTGCCTCTACTGATGCATTGTTTATGAGGGGGTAGAATGCTGAGTGAGATACAGGATCTTCTCAATCGAGGTCCAAATTCACGGGAAAGGGCAAGGGAAAGTTGAAGTACTGTAATTGTGGGTTGTCTAGGCACATGAAGAAGGATTGTACAAATCTTAAAGCAAGAAGAGACAGCTCACAGGCTTCCTACAGGGAGGCCAACACCACAGAGTCAGATGAGGGCACGAGTAGAGGTGTACACGAGTCTAACCGAGTCGAGCTTGGCACAGCTCGACTAGGCTCGGTCACTTGCCGACCTTAGCTCGAACTCGGCTCGGTTCGGTCCTCGAGCTTGACTGGCCAGCTCGAGTCGGTTCGGTCAGTAGCTCGGGCCAGTTCGAGCCAAGATTGACCTGAGTTCGCCTCTGTGGCATTTTCACAAACACATGGACTGCATCTCAAATTCTCACTGTTTGTAAAACAATAGCAGTGATTTTTGTAGGTATTTCATCAAACACCTCGTAGGCAACATGAAAATTAAGAAAAATGGGTATTTGTTTCACATACATACCTTCCTTGCCACCAACCAACACTTGGTTGGGTCAATTCATCAAATAGTTGGTGAGCAACATCAATATCAAAGTAATCGAGTCACTGAACTGGTTCGATCCGAGTTCGATTCGAGTTGGGTTTGATCCGATTTGAGTCGAGCTCGGCCAAGCTTGAACTCAGTTCAAAATTTTTTCGAGCTAAAAAAATCAGCTTGACTCGGCTCGAACTTAGTTTCGAACCAAGTTGAATCGAGCTTTTTCGAGTCGAGTCGAGTCGAGCTAACTGAGCTAACTTTAATCGTGTACAGTCATAGTCACAAGTGAAGGTGATGTGTTGTCTGCATCCATGGTCGGACACTTAGACGATGATCGTAGGGATGAGTGAATTTTGGACACAGGGGCATCATATCACATGACTCCTCATCATAGTTGGTTCACCAATGATTGAGAGTGCAATGGTGACCATGTATTTATAAACAATGATAATTCCTGTAATGTTGTCGGTGTTGGATCGGTGCACATTAAGATGTTTGATGGCATGGAACGTACCTTGATCGAGGTGAGACATGTTCCTAACATAAGAAAGTGGTTGATATCTCTTGGAGCACTCAACGCGTTTGTGTGCAAATTCACCGATTTCAATGGGGTCTTTAAAGTTTCAAAAGGGGCACTCATTGTCATGAAAGCATAGATGAGAGGAAATCTTTATAGGTTAATTGAGAGCACTTCATTGAATAGAGTTGCAGTAGCTATAGCAGATTCCACGTCTGCATGTATGTGGTATGCACATCTCGGCCATATGAGCGAGCGAGACACTTTTTGACCGTTGTTTAATTTCATTCTTTAAAATTATTGATTTTAATATATGTGAGCATTGTATATATAGTAAACATTTAAGGTTATCTTTTTAAATCTGGTAAACATATACGTAAGGGTGTTCTTGATTATGTGCATTCTGATGTATGGGGGTCGTCTCTTGTGGTTTTCGTTGGAATGTCGTCATGGTTTGTCACATTTATTGACGACTGCTCTAGGAAAGTGTGGATTTATTTTTTGAAAAATAAATCTGATATTTTCACTAACTTCAAGCAGTGGAAGGCAATGGTGGAAAAACAGTTAAGGCGAAGACTGAAGGTTTTAAGGACATATAATAGTGAAGAATTTACTTTAGGTGAATTTAATCAATACTATAAGGATGAAGGGATAATGAGGCATAAAACATTGCGCCACACACTAGAGCAAAATAGTGTGACTGAGAGGATGAATCAAACTCTCTTAGAGAGGGCCTGATGCATGATTAGTAATGTTAGGTTGAGTAAGGAACTGTGAATTAAGGCCGTTAATACGGCTTGTTACTTAGTGAATCGGTCCCATTCTACAGCCATTGAATACAAAATTTCAAAGGAAGTATGAGATGGTAAGCAGGCAGGCTACTTAGTGTTGCCTGTATTTAGTTGTGAATCTTACTCTCATGTACCGTCTGTTGAGAGAGATAAGCTAGACCAAAGAGCCAAAAAATACATCTTTGTTGGCTATGGTGGTGGTGTGAAGGGGTACAGGCTGTATGACCGGGTTACATGGAAAATAATCATTAGCAGTGACGTTAAGTTCAACGAAGGATCCTTATTTCGTCATGATGACCAAGAGGAACCGGAGAAGTTAGTTGTGGACGTTCAGATTGACATAGATGATGCTTAGGCTGATAAAAATATGCAAACAGAGGTACATGATCAAGTGGAACAGCTATCTGTGCGAGGGAATCCGCCAAGAGATTGCAGGTTGTTAGCGAGATACAGGGATGACTCAAATATCGTATATGCCCTCATTACAGATGAGGGGGATCTGTCTACTCTTTAAGAGGCTCTTGATGAGCCATATGCAGAAAAGTGAAAAGCGGTAATGGATGATGGGATGTGCTCCTTGTACAAGAACGAGATGTGGGAGCTGGTGAAGCTACTTGAGTGTCGAAAAGTGATCGAGTACAAGTAGATTTTCAAGAAGAAACATGATAGGTACAAGGTAAGGTTGATAGCGAAAGGAAATGCTCAGATAGAAGATGCCAACTTTACTGAGATATTCGCATCGGTTGTAAAACAAGTATCTATCAGATTTGTGTTGGCGCTGGTTTCTCAATACGATATCGAGCTAGAACAAATGGATGTGAAGACTGCCTTCCTGCATGGAAAATTGAAAGAGCAGATCTATATGAAACAACTAGAAGGCTTCGAAGTAAAAGGGGCAGAGAACAAGGTTTGTAGGTTAAAAATGTTGTTGTACGGCTTGAAACAGTCGCTTAGGCAATGGTATAAAAAGTTTGATTCTTTTATGTTGAGTCAGGAAGATCATTGGAGTGAATACGATAATTGTGTCTATTACAAGATACTAAGTGATGAGAAGTTCATTATCTTGGTTTTGATGACATGTTGATCGCTAGTCATAACATGTCTAAAATCAATGTATTAAAGACTCAGTTATATGGAACATTCGAGATGAAGATTTGTGGGCTACAAAGAAGGTTCTCGGCATTGATATTTACAGAGACAGGAAAAGGAGTAGGCTTTGGTTACGTCAGAAGGATTACATTGAGAAGGTATTGGTGAAGTATGGGATAGACATGGCAAAGCCGGTTAGCATTCCCCACGCAACTCACTTTAAGCTTTCCTTAGAATAATGTCCTAAAACAGATGAAAAAAGTAATATATGTCTCGTGTGCCTTATTCGAATGCGTTGGGCAATTTGATATATGCCATGGTTTGTACTAGATCGGATATTTCATAGGCGGTTGGTGTTGTGAGCAGATACATGTCTAACCTTGGAAAGTAACACTTAGAAGCAGTGAAATGGCTATTTCGATACATTCGGGGCATGCAGGACTACACCTTATCTTTTAAGAAATCAGAGGCGAAGTTAGTTAGTTATGTGGACTCTGATTACGTGGGCAGTGTAGATTTTAGTTAGAAAGTCGACTTCAGGGTAGTCGTTTGTGCTAGCGGGTGGAGTGATTAGTTGGATGTTAAAGTTTCAATCTGTGGTGGCTCTCCCCACAATCAAAGTTGAGTATATAGCAGTGATGGAGGCATTCAAGGAATGTATCTGGTTTAAAGAAATGATAAATCATTTGGGGCTTTAACAGGAGCTGTGCCGGTTAATTGTGACAGCGAAAGCATAATCAATTTGGCTAAAAACTCTGTTTATCACTTACGTACTAAACACATTGATGTTTGTCACCATTTTATCTGAAAAGTACTTGAGTAAGGAAGCGTGATTCTAGAGAAGATTCACACCAACGTGAATTCAACGGATATGCTCACCAAGGTGGTTCCTGTAGGAAGTTCAAGTTATGTGTAACTTCCCTGGGCTTGACGAAAGCTTAAAGGAAGACGGAGGATGCACGAGAAGCGATGGTAGAACTATGATGCAAGAGAGAATTAGAGATGAGAGAAAAAGGAATTATAGAGAATATCGATTGAAGACATAGTAGAGATTGTTAATTGATGTGTTAAATCTATAAATCAACATATCTATCGATGATAGTTTGATGCCATCGAGAAAGTCCAAAATTTATATGTTTAATCGCTGGACACTTTTGGTGTCTTGTCAATGCCATCGAAGACTGCTTGATGACATCGAAGGTCTGTTCGATGCCATCGGTAAAATATGAGATTTTCATGTTTAATTGTTGGAACATTTTAGTATTAGTTCGGTACCATCGAAGTGGGTTTGATGCCATCGACGGTCTGTCGATGACATCAAAGTCCCATCGAAGGTTCCATTGAACGTATGCCCATATTTACGCAGAGTTGAATATCTGTGGGATTTGTTTTCGATTTTGATTGTGATTCTCCTAGAGGCTATATATAGGTGTGTAATCGGGGATAAAAGGGCATCTAAGGCTTACTAATTCATTTCTAGGGTTTTAAAGAGCTTGTAAGGGGAGATTCGAGGCTTGTTCGAACTTGGTATTCTCTTTATCTCTTGTAATTTATATTTTCATAGTGATTATTGTCGCTTTGTGCCTTGATTTTTTCCCGAAAGAGTTTTTCCATGTTAAATTCAGTCTTTGTAATTGGGCTTGTCTGTGGATGGAAATATTCTACATGATTCATCTTTGTGTGCTTTCGCGGGTCCCCCAAGAGCGATATGGATAGGTGGTCCATAAGGACCTCCTATCAGGTTATCTTTTTGTAACATCTCGAATTTTCACGGCCAGAGTTTATACTCGTACTCGAGAAAACTGGGTGTTAATAATGTAAAACTTGGATGCTTTAGAGGTCGCATCTTGTAATTGTTATAGATCACATCCAGATACATTTAAGAAGGTAACATTCACAAGAATAAAATTAAGTATATTCCTTATTCCAAAATCAAGTAAATCTTCAAATGCTCTCACAATTGGAGCTTATTACAAGTTTCGAGTTGCGTAGCGGAATTATAAAGAAAATAAATCATAAACTAATTTTTCTAGTCTATTCAGTAAAGTCTTCTACTAGGGTCTGGTCTTCTGGGTCCTCGACCTGTACGTCGCCTACAACATCTGTACGGTTGGGAGAGGGTCAACGCCCTACTCATAGTGATGGATATCCTTTAAGATTAACAGTAATTCAAGAAATTCATAAAACAATATAAGGATTTTGATACGTCTCGTACTCCACAACTGCAAGAGGTATCAATGCACAAGCAATCTATATGAGATGCATGCCTAGCAAAGTATATGCAGTTTATCACGCTTAGCAATTGCTACAATGTGAAATATAATTAGAGTTATCCGACTTGCCCCATATCCCATGCTATGGAGATTCGCCGGTGTGTCCCACGTTTAACATGGATTTATCTGGTTGTCCCAAGACGAACACAACACATGACCAGGTGAATCACACAACCCGGATTAGAGCGAGTAATTGCGACATCCAACCCCCAAAAGAAAAGACCGGATTGGAGCGACTAAATGCGACATCTAACCCCCAAAAGAAAGAACTGATGTATCATGTATATATAACGATTTATATACACCAATTTGTGCACCATCCTTGTAAAACATGGATTTACGTGTCGCCCATGGCCGTTACTGAAAACGCATTACGTCCACGATATTTATTCGATTGCTAGAAGAGGGATACCCAACATAGTACTTGCATCAAAAAGGAAAATCCATTGAATCATGGGAATTCAGAATATCAAGACACATGCCCAAGCCCTTTAAAATAGGCAGTACAAGGCCCCTTACACAAGGAGAATAGTGGCAATGACCAACTCAAAAAAGGTAGAAGTGGCAATGGCCAATGTAATAAAGAGGAGAGTGGCAAGGGCCAACACAAATAAGAGGCGAGTGGCAAGGCCAACTCAAATAAAGAGACGAGCGGCAGGGCCAATTCAAATAAATTTGATAAGGCAGGGGCAGAGCTTGTATCCATCGCCCCACCTAAATTCATAAGGATTTCTTGTAACGACATGATATTTATAATTTCAAAGGCAAATAATTGATAGTAAAACATGTAATTGTAAGAAGAATTCAAAGTTTCGCAAATGCATGTTAGAAACATCGCGAAAGCATGTGAAGGTAAGATGAAGCGACAGGATGACATGTAAGGGCAAAATAAATAACTTAAATTAACGTAAGCCTAAAGGATAAACCCTCGCATAAACTTTTAAAATGTCAGGAGTCGTTACTCTTTAAATCTCTAAAGGACAAATAAAAGGAGTGGTGGTAAAATTAGTTACTCGCACGTAAGATTCAAAGCATGTGAGGGAACAGAATAATTTAGACTATGTCAAATTATCGTAAGCTTAAAGGAAAAGCCCTCACTCTCGGGATTGAATGGATCCTGGCGTGACCTCCTCCTTTCCCTTTTCTTTTCCTTTCTTCCTTTCTCTTTCTTTCTTTCTTCCTTCTTTCTTCCTTCCTTTCTCCTTGCTGAACGGCTGTAATTCCAGCGAGTAGGGCTTTTCTCCTTGCTGCCGCTGGTGGTCTCTCTCTTTCTCCCGTCTCTCTCTCTCTCTCTCTCTCTCTCTCTCTCTCTCTCTCTCTCCTTTACTACTCTCTCCTTTACTATGATGTCATGATGATGGTTTAGAAGAGTTTTTAGAGACGTGGAAGTTCTTGAAACTTTCATGCATAGCCCTTACGCAAGACGTGTTGAGTTGCAACTTACGCAGCTCCGTTCGCTGCGTAAGGAGTCGGTCGTATGAAAAACGCTTCAGCCAGTGGTCATTGTGTGAAATATCTTCCCAAATGGTCTCTCCATGGCTGCAATCGAAAACTCCTAGGGATGACCTTAAACGGTCTAGATTGCATGCGGCCCCGATTGGTTGATCATGGTGTCGTTGTTTTCTTACGGTTTGTAGGTTTCCTTGAGGACAGATTGTGTGCGCCACGGTTTGCATGGGTCCTCATCGATTATCTGTTACCGGTCGGAATAGAGAGCCCAGATCGATGAACGATTCAAATCAAGCGAGATGGTGGCCCACTTGGATCGACTGCTTGTGGTCCGTTATAGCCCGGTGATTCACGACGGGTTGCATTCACACGTGGTAGTCTGGCCGTCGTGCGGAGAACCCTAGGGTCCGGTCGGTTTTTCCTGCTGGTTGTGATGAACGGTTCGAATCGTTCATAAAAACGATGATGGTGGCCCACGCAACTTCCAGCGGACGATCGTTTGTGGTCTGTTCCGTTCTTGCTTGTTTCGTCAGGTCAAGGACTCCTTGACCAACATCTAGGTACAGTGTGGTGTGGCTGTACGTGATCTGTGTATGCGCATGATTCCTAGGTGGGGTCCATGGGTGTTTCAGTGTAGATTCGTTCCGTCTGTTAGTTTTGACTGGTAGTTATTAGGGTCAGTGTTCGAAGCAGGCAGCGATGCTGGCCCCCAGATGGGCCATCCTAATTGAAAGTCTGTTAAATTGCCGATCTTGCTGATCCAACGGCTGAGTTTTTGTATGTACAGTTTATTTGAAGTAATTAGGTCTAATGTGTACTTTCGTGTCAAGTGGATTGTGAGAACCTGATGATCTAGTATTCAGAGTCTAGGGTAATGACATTTTCATAATTATTGCTGATATAGGAGTTTTGGGAGATCCAATGGTTCCACATGATTGTAGACATGTTTCTAGACAATTTTCATAAAAGAACTTATGTCTAAATAATTATGGATCGAGAGTTATCTACCAATTTATTTAAGGGAAAGTTTGTGTCAGATCAAATGATGAATGGTCTTATTTTCAACTCAAGGGTCAGATGTCTTGATTTATTGAATAAAGGTCATTCCCAGTGGTCAGATTCATGTTCGATAGTAGACGTAAGGTGAGGATAGCTAGCTTGGTATCATACTCATATACGTTTTATGTTACCGCTCACGGTAACGCTCAAAAACTTTCGATACTCGAGTATGGAAGAGTTTGAGCGTTACACTTTTTTATTTTTTTATTTTTTTTCCTTCATGCATCAGTTGTTATACAGGGCTTTCTGGATTCTTGGATGTATGACTGTAATTTGTGCTTCATCGGGTTTGACTTCAACCGATCCGATCTATCAGCCGTGTTCGATATGTGCTCGGGATTCAGTTGATCAAATCTCAGCGAGTTTTGCCACCATTGGGATCTGAAAATGTGTCTTGATTAAATACGTGTATGGCTGATTAATCCTCTCGATAATCAAGGACCATTATTTAATTCAAATGAACTTGGGGCTCACCGATCTAGATCTTTGGTTAATCTTGGGTCAGGTTAAGGGTCCATTCCTACCAATTCGGTTGGGTTTTGGTCCCTTTATTTTGGTTGGAAGTGTTTTTATTTGGGTGATCATGCACGTCTTGACTGCTTAAAGGGCATGGTTATTTTGATTAAGATCGGATTCGTTAGGCCCCTAATCTATCAATCAGGTCCGTCAGTAGTTTTTGTGACTATCCCAAGTGTATTCCACCCAACTATTGTGATCTTTTAATGGTTCTAATTTTTTCTTGAAACATTTTTATTGAAGCTTAGCCACAGCCTAATGAATAACTCGCTCTCATTTTGGGTGGGGTGTCTACAACACTCCTAACCGTTTAGCATTTATAAATAACACACAATATTTTATGTATTTGTGAAAGAGTCCTCAATGGTTAAATTATGATGTGAGGATTTGTAAATGGTGTTACTTTGAGTTGTTAACATGTTTAAATTATCATTTACCATAACCATGATAAAGCCTTACAATGGCCATACACCAACCTTTGTGACACGCTATGTGACATTTGATTTGAGTGTACAAACATATGACGATTGATTCTTTAATTAGCAAATCAAATTATTGAATTATTAGTCTAAATCACATCGAAATGTGGACCGATGATATGAACGGTTCAATTAAAGCCATGACTACTCAACTAATGCAATCATTAGCATCATGTGTATCAATATAACTAACTAACTAAAATTTCAGCTTAGGTGGTATAAAAACGTAATTCGGTAACTTAACTAACTAATGCTAGTTAAGCTTTCATCAAACATTAGTGACAGTTTGGGGATTTATGTATAATGAACAAAGAAAGTTGTTATTTACAAATTTGAAAAAAGTTTTGTGTTATATAGTTAAAAGGGAGGGGTGCATATGCAAAAAAACTCAAACAATATATATATATATATATATATATATATTTATTATTTATTTATTAATTTTCTTGACACACCTGATCCACTTGGTTTGGTGGCCTGACTGATTTGTGATGCGAAGGTAAGGTGGTGTTTGGATGCACAAGCAAATTGCACTTTTTCTTTTCAAGTCTAGCTTGAAAGTAATGTAATTGAGATATGGAGTGAAGGTCCTCAATATGAATGGAAGGGAAATTGCAATTTGATTAGACAGTGTATCCAAACACACCTATATTTGGATAGAAGCAGTTTGGCTAGTGATCCAACACCAGCCAGCTAGCTGGTGTCAAAGCTCCGTGGGCCCCACCATAATGTATGTGTTTTATCCAGCCGTCTATCCATTTTTCCATCTTATTTTTGGGTATGAATCCAAAAAATGAGGCAGATCCAAATCACAGGTGGGCCACACCACAGGAAAACAATTTGATTAAACATCCACAACTAAAAACTTCATAGGGCCCACTGTAATGTTTATTTGCCATCCAATCTGTAGATAAGGTCACACGTACCTAGATGAAGGGAAAACACAAATATCAGCTTGATCCAAAACTTCCATAGCTCCCAAAATGTCTTCAACGGTGTACGTTCCATCTATACTATTTCCTGTGGTGTGGTCCACCTGAGATTTGGATTTGCTTCATTTTTGGGCTCGTGCCCTAAAATGAGCTAGCAAAATGGATGGAAGGCGTGGATAAAACACATACATTATTGTGGGGCCCACATAGCTTTGACATCAGCTAGCTGGCTAGTGTTGGGGTGACTAGCCAAACTGCGTCCCAATTGGATGTCCCAACAGATTTTAACCAAAATTTTGCATGTGCTAGGGTCAGGCCCTACCCATTGATAGCCGTTCGTTGAGCTTGGCCTAATAATCTTTCATGAGCCAGGGCCAGGCCCTATCCATTATAGCCCGGCCTCACAGGTTCAGAGGTTTTGTCATGATTTATACGCTAAGGGTCTATTGGGATTAAGAATTACATCATTACAATTAAGGGCCATAAACTCTTCTTCCAATGGTATAGATTGGCTATTGTAGGACGATCCTGACCATCTGATCGGTGGAACTTTTGCTTCTCTCGTATATGGTCTTTTTTGTTTCACTGTAGAGAAGCTGTGAGACTTTTGGGCTGTGGCCCTTTTATAATGGGGCCCACCATTGTTCTCTACTCATTACTTCTTCTTCATGCACGTGCATCGCAGTCATCATCTGTTCCTCGGATCCGGATCCTGTACAACACCTGTTGTAGGCGGAAACGGATTGGCTACTCCCCCTGCCACCAGCCCCGTGGCTGATGGTCGGTGATCTGTGGGCCCCACCATAATGTATGTTTTTCATCCATTTTGTTCATCCATTTTTACGGATCATTTTAGGGCTTGATTCGAAAAATTAGAGGGATATAAATCTCAGGTGGACCACACCACAGGAAAACAATAGTGATTGGATATCCACCATTAAAATCCTCCTAAGTCTCAATTTACTGTTTATTCTACATCCAATCTGTTGATTAGGTCATACAGGCCCAGATGAATGGAAAAAACAAAGATCAGCTTGATCCAAAACTTTTATGGCCCCTAAAAAGTTTTTAATGGTCAACGCTCATTCAACGCTTTTTCTTTTAATGTGGTCCACTTGAGATTGTGATATATCTCAGTTTTTGTCTCATACCATAAAATGATCTGGAAAAATAGATGGACAGCATGGATGGAACACATACATCATGGTAGGGCCCACAGAGGACCGACCACCAGCCTTTGGCTGGTGTCAGGGGGAGTAGCCAATCCGTTTCCGTTGTAGGCAGCGCGTACAACACCCAACTTTTGTGAGCCGAACGCGTTGTATGTGAAATCCAGTCCGTCCATTAGGTGTGGCCCTTGATTTTATGCTTTGGATCGAAAATAATCCTACACAA